>VZTM01005277.1:16999-27866 GCA_013400555.1 Jacana jacana | reverse complement strand
AAAAAAAAAAAAGAAAAAGGGGGAACCATCAATGTGTGAAGAGCAACCATCCTGGGCATTTCTCTGCAGCTGAAATAAAGGTAAATATTGGATTGTCAGCTTGAAATGCATCTCTATTGCCTCGCTCCAGCCTGCAAATGGAAGCAATTAGAAAAATGTCCTGCCTTTTTCACAGTAGGCTGCCTCTTTCTAGCACAAGCCCCACAGATAGAAAGACACATGCAAGTCCTAAAGTAAGCAGATTGGTTTACCCTGTCAGTCAGATCTCATTAGAAACTGCAATGCTTCATACCCAGTAATCTGCTAGGAAATAACAGATATTGATGCTGTGCGATACGTTTCTCAGAGGCACTGCTCACCCCTTTTCTGTGCCACTGAAGTCGCATCGTTTGCAGAGGGCTCTCTCTTAATTAGATTTGAGGGAGGGGGCGGCTCAACCTGTGGATGCAACAGCATCCAGGAGTCAGGAAAGTTTCACTTGGGAGATCACAGAATCACGGAATATCAAGGATTGGAAGGGACCTTGAAAGATCATCTAGTCCAATCCCCCTGCCGGAGCAGGAACACCTAAAGCAGGTCACACAGGAAAACGTCCAGGCAGGTTTTTGGAATGTCTCCAGAGAAGGAGACTCCACAACCTCCCTGGGCAGCCCCTTCCAGTGTTCAGTCACCCTCACTGTGAAGAAGTTTTTCCTCATATTTAAGTGGAACCTCCTCTGTTCCAGCTTGCATCCATTACCCCTTGTCCTATCATTGGACGTCACTGAGAAGAGCCTGGCTCCATCCTCCTGACACTCACCCTTTACATATTTATAAATGTTAATAAGGTCGCCCCTCAGTCTCCTCTTCTCCAAGCTCAAGAGACCCAAATCCCTCAGTCTTTCCTCGTATGGGAGTTGCTCTACTCCCTTCATCATCTTTGTGGCTCTGTGCTGGACTCTCTCGAGCAGATGTTGGAGCAGGAGGGACACGGCTGTTTGGGGTGTAAAATGTGAGGGCTAGGACATGAGGTGGACAGGTGAGGACGTGGCCAGTTCTGGGAAGGGTGATTTCAAGGTCAAAATTGAGGACAAGAGAGAGGAGCTGGGGGTAGCAATGACTCAAGGCACATTTTTGTTGAATACAGGAAGGAAGAAGGAAAATGAGCAAAGGACAAAACCAGCACAACTGAGAAGGCTGACAGAGTCAAGCCTTAGAATCACAGAATGGTTTGGGTTGGAAGGGACCTTCACAGTTCATCTACTTCCAACCCCCTGCCATGGGGGGCACCTCCCACTAGACCAGGTTGCTCAAAGCCCCATCAAGCCTGGCCTTGAACACCTCTAGGGATGGGGCAGCCACAGCTTCTTTGGGGAACCCGGGCCACTGTCTCACTACTCTTATAGTGAAGCAAGTGAAAAGTTCCACCAGATGCAACCAGGACTTTCGTTCCACCTGACGAAGACTGGTGCCTGAGGATGGGCAGGTCATTCCAGGTGATGGGTCAGTCTTGGTTGATGGGATCTGTTAACTCTGGTGTTGCATAGTACCATCAGGATTTCTTCTCCCATGTCACCTGCTGCATCTGAGTTGGCCAAAGAAAGTTCAAAACTGTCATTCCACGTTTCAAATGCTGAAAGCTGGGGCTGATGTGAAGGTCTTTGCTAATTGGGGAAGCTGGGAATCATTCTTTCCTGATGGTGCTGAAGCATTGATGATTAGGGTGGTAATTTGCTTTCTTGCTAGGAAATATCTCCTCCATCTGATTTCCTATGGATTTCCAAGCTGCTTACCTCTAGAGCAAGGGACTGCTGATCAGTACCCAAAGGAGCCACAACCTGACAGAGAGAGGAGACCACCAATGAGCCCATCTCCTGGCCCTGGGATCTAACCAAATTCTTGCAGTCTCCATGGAGCCAGTTGCTTTGCATGGGGACAAGTTTCAGCAGTTTCTGATCCACAAATGAGCAGCTCCACATCATCTGCTTTCCTGCTCCCCATCTTTATTCTCTCCTCAAGCTCATGTGGTGGCATCCTACTTTGGGTATTCAGCCACCCCAGTGTTTTTCACTGTGAGCTTTCCCAGAAAAGGTGTGGTCCATCCAAGTTGGATTTTGGATACTAAGATGTGATTGTCATAATTAGAATCATAGAATGGTTGGGGTTGGAAGGGACCTTCAAAGGTCATCCAGTTCCACCCCACTGTAATGAGGAGGGACATTTTCAACTAGACCAGGTTGTTCTGAGCCCTGTCCAACCTGACCTGGAATGTTTCCAGGGATGCGCCATCTACCATCCCTATGGGCAACCTAGGCCAGTGCCTCACCACCCTCAGCATGAAAAATATCTTCCTCCTATTGAGTCTAAATCTCCCATCTTTTAGCTTAAAACCATTACCCCTTGTCCTTAGGCCCTACTAAAAATAGTTTGTCGCCATCTTTCTTATAAGCCCCCTTTTAAGTACTGAGGGGCCACAGTAAGGTCTCCTCAGAGCCTTCTCTTCTCCAGGATGAACGCCCCTAGCTCTCTCAGCCTGTCCTCACAGCAGAGGGACTCCAGCCCTCCCAGCATCTCTAGGGCCTCCTCTGGCCCCACTCCAATAGGTCCATGTCTTTCTGATGTTGGTGGCCCCAGAGCTAGAGGCAGCACTGGTGGGGGGATCTCCCCAGAGCAGAGGAGAGGGGCAGGATTCCCCCCCCCCTCACCTTGCTGGCCACACGTCACCCTCTAACTTCCATCCTTGAATGAGATAAAAGTGCTGTCCCAAAAGGGAAGCCATGATTATTATTTTTTTTTTCAGCTAAATTGGTAAAAAACAGAGTAAACAGTGAGATGATTCTTCAGTTGCAGAAGGTGACTGCCTCCAGGGCACAAAACTGTGCCATCCGAATGGGAAATGCAGATCAGGCAATTCCTGTCTGTCTAAGGCAGGTCCTCTGGTGAGGCTGACATTAAGAATTCTGACTCAAACGCAGGGAAGATGGAGTTAAGGAGATGAATTATTGACAGAGCGCGGAGTATTACCATATCTGACAGATGGAGACTGTCTG
Organism: Jacana jacana; assembly: GCA_013400555.1. Taxonomy (NCBI): domain Eukaryota; kingdom Metazoa; phylum Chordata; class Aves; order Charadriiformes; family Jacanidae; genus Jacana; species Jacana jacana. The sequence continues at coordinate 24,837 of VZTM01005277.1, read as the reverse complement.
AGAACATTTTGCAGAGTGGCATCTGCACCGTGCCTGATTGGCGTCCCTGAACTTTCGCACATCAGATGTAGAGTATCAACACACAAACTCTGATGCGGCAATTAAATCTGTCCCGTAATGAACCTGCGCTTCGTAGCCAAGAGAAATCCATACGCTCAGGTAAAGACCAAAAACCCTCCATTCTTCTATGTCAAGAAGATATTAAAACTAATTAAATCCAGAGCACTGCTTTTCACAGAATCACAGAATTGTCAGAGTTGGAAGGGACCTCCAGAGACCATCTAGTCCAACTCTCCTGCTAATGCAGGATTGCCCAGAGCACAGCACTCAGGGCTGGAGCCAGGTGGGGCTTGAAGGTCTCCAGAGAAGGGGACTCCACACCCTCCCTGGGCAGCCTCTGCCAGGGCTCTGCCACCCTCAAAGGAAATAAATTTGTCCTTATATTTGAATAGAACTTCCTGTGTTCCAGCTTGTGCCCGTTGCCCCTCGTCCTGTCACTGAGATCCACTAAGAAGAGTCTGGGCTCCATCTTCCTTCAACCCACCCTTCAGATACTTGTAAGCATGAGTAAGGTCTCCCCTCACCCTTCTCTTCTCCAGGCTAAACAGTCCCAGCTCTTTCAGCCTTTCCTCATCAGGGAGATGCTCCAATCCCCACATCATCTTTGTTGCCCAACACTGGACTCTCTCCAGTAGTTCCCTGTCTCTCTTGAACTGGGGAGCTCAGAACTGGACACAGTAATCCAGTTGTGGCCTCACCAGTGCAGAGTAGAGGGGGAGAATGACCTCCCTCCACTTACTACGCCTACACTTAGTGTGTAAACTGAACATACACAGATGATGTCAACGTATAGAGATCTGTATCGCTTTCAGGAAACGCTCTGCAGCGTGGAATCTCTTACCAGGGTTTTTTTTTGATGGCTGTAAAGCTGGCCCTGTATTTCCAAATTTGTATCCCAGCTCTGAGACGACATAACACAGAGAAGATATAAAACTCCGATGACATCTCACATCACCTGACTGCCTTCACGTCTGAAGCTGAAGTCAGCCTCTCACGTGCAAACAGAAGCCATACATCAGTTCCCATATTCCACGTTGTCCTGCGTGCAAAAACAACGGGAAGAAGCAACGAAGTGCAAATAATAGCAAGTTTTATGCTTTCGTGAGGAACAGCTTGTATTATGAAGAAGCAATATGTAAAATATGTCTTTTTTTTTTTTTTTTTTTTTAATAAGATTCAGTGCCTTCATATTCCAGGTTGTTTCCTTAAGCCCAATGCAACTTAGTAAATGATTGTAATTTTTTGCCATCTGTTAACTGTTCGGTGCGCTCCGCGAAATTCTTCCCTTTTTTTCACTTGTAGCATGCAAATGTGCAGATTTAAAGAATCATCAGGAAAATGTGGGGTTTGTCCCTGCAGGGGGCTCAAAGGAGGGCACCAGTGGGGAAGCTGGCCCTGGGAGGTGAGCATCAGCATGGGGATGGCTGTTACTGGGTTGTGGCCATCCCGTTCCACACACAGAGGACTTCACTTTGACCCCTTAATCTCAAACGAGATCGGTTTACAAGGGCAAGTGTGGGGTCCTGCATCTAGGGAGGAAGAATTCCAGGCACTGATATAGGTTAGGGTTGGACCTGCTGGAAAGCACTTCTGAGGAGAAGGATCTGGGGGTCCTGGTAGGTGATAATCTTCCCATGAGCCAGCAATGTGCCCTTGTGGCCAAAAGGGCCAATGGAATCCTGGGCTGCAGAGGGAAGAGTGTGGCCAGTAGGTGGAGGGAGGTCATTCTCCCCCTCTACTCTGCACTGGTGAGGCCACAACTGGAATCCTGCGTCCAGTTCTGGGCTCCCCAGTTCAAGAGAGAGAGAGAGGGAACTACTGGAGAGAGTCCAGCGGTGGGTAATAAAGACCATGGAGGGATTGGAGCATCTGCCTGATGAGGAGAGGCTGTGGCACTGCAGGTCTGGGTTTTGCAGCCTGTATGTAAGGAGTGGTGAGTAAAGGGATGTGTCTCCATCAGTAAGACCAGACCTTTTCCATGCAGTGGAGAACAGCTATAGAAACCACATCTATGGCTGTGGGTCTTATCCTGCACTGATGTTGTCTTGATAATATTTTCATTTTAAATGCTAGGGGTTTGTGCCACCTGGCTGACAGACAGCACAAAAAATGTCGAAATACAGATCCATTATCTCAAAAGGTTGAGATCATGGGAGCTAGAATTTCACCAAGACTGGCCAGAAGAGGCCACAGTTGTACTGCACACAGCAGTGTCCATACTAGCTCGGGCTTGGGTTAATGTTCTTTCAGGAGCGGTATTTTCCAAAAGGGAGGAATTAAGAGGTGCCTTCTTGCTTTGCCTGTTACAACAATATCTTAGAGAGGCAATGGCTTCCCTCTCTAAATGTGTCTTTTGCCCTAAGTACGTTAGAGAATGAAAAGCAATTTCAACTGAAAATATTTCTTCAGGAACAAATGAGTAGCAGCTGGTCATAAATACCTCTGGCCTGCAAATCTGAAGCTTTCTGAGCATCAGGAGAAGTACTGGGAACCGGCATATTAGGTGTGATGAAATGTCTATCTGGCCAGTGGCCAACAGAGAATGGATGGAAGAGAGTGTTGAAGCTTTTGAGCATTAACTCCTCCATCCAAGAGACCCACGGTTCTGTGTTGAAGTTCCCTGCTTTCAGCCATCTAAAAATTTGGCATTGAATCCATCCTGGCTGCCTGGTTTCATTATAATCAACAACTTCCACCAGGCATTTTGGCCCAATATAACTATTTATTTTAGTGTAGGTGGAGGTGACTTCACCCCATTTCTTCTTTTGTGAGTAGGAGATCATGGCAGTCAATACGCTTGAGGTCTTCGTGGTGGTGGTAACTGATGATGATGAGCCAGTGGGCAGGACTTGAGGCTGCTGCCCAATTTGTTTTCCTCCTGGTATGGATAGGTCTTGAGCAAGCAGGGGTCAGTAGGTCACTTCTCCAAGTTCAGAGATTTCTTGGTTGGCACAGGGTAATGACTCTGGACATTACTATTGGAAGAAGCAATAGTGCCATGAATCCAATAAAGGGCTCTTCCATGAGAAATGGCAACGTGTTCAACAAAAACAATCATAAACTAAATTAAGTGTCAGCATGCCCATGAAAAAAAGAAATCTCAGTTCCATTATTTCTGAAGCTACTGCAGCATTCTAACCAAATGAGCTGAAGTAGCCAGAAAAAAAACTGGAGTTTTTATGGAGAAAACTCCGTAAACTGGAGTTTTCAAGAACCTGGGGCTGTTGGCCTGACTCCAGCAAGTGGTTCAAACCTCCTTTGAAGCACCGAGGCCCAACCACAACCTTCTACAGGCAGAGACGTTGACTTGATGGACCTTGTAATTTCCTACTGCAGCTCATGTTGTTGCAGCCTGTTCTGCCCCTTTAGCAGGTAGATCCCATCAGACGTGTCCTTCACCCATCGGTAGCTACCAAACGCTCCTGGTTTTATTAAAAATCAGCGAATGTGCACCACCGAGCATCTCCCCAGTTACAGCGCCGGGCTTTTGTAGCCAGTTCCAAGCCACTTGATCCTAAATAAAGCTGGGGTTTTCGCCACAGTAACCGTTGTTCCCAAAGGGTAGCTAAAATTGTATTATTTTTTGCTGACTGGAGCAATCTTTGCAGCACTTTCCATGGAACTGCTGACTCTCTCTCCTTTCGGGCTACATTCATTTCCACGTTTCCCCTCACTTATGCATGAGGCAAGGGGAAAAATTGCTTAATATTCTTTATAAACTGACATATGGTATAGATTTTTTTTTTCTTTTTACTATATGCAGTAAAAATGCAAATGTGTGTGGCTTATTTGCAAATGCTGGCATTAATAACTGATATTTAAACAAGCCAGATTAGCACTTTTACTGATATATTAAAAAGATTTTTTCCAATCATTTGCACACTCAAAATCAATTTTAATACAACATGTAAATTGAATTTAATTTTTTATATAAAATTGCATTTATCTGCTTGAACCATTAAATTTACTATTTAATATGTACTTTCCAGCTCACTTGGTTAGAATTTCATTGCTCTTTATCTGTATAAATTTAATTAGCCTTGATATCATCAGTATATTATAGAACTAATTAAAGATTTAGATAAGTGCTGAGGGTGCTTATTTAATACCCTATAAAGTTCCATTTGGAGAGCCAGAAATTCCACCCTTCATTACAGCAGCCAGTACGGAGCTGCAAGGAGTGTCTCAGACATTGTTTTTGAAAAATCACTTAATGGGCTTTAATGGATTTATCCTTCCTTTGAAAAGCCGTGTAATTACCGTGTNCTCCTATGTTCCAGCTCCCACCCATTACCCCTTGTCCTGTCATTGGATGTCACTGAGAAGAGCCTGGCTCCATCCTCCTGACACGCACATTCATAAGGTCACCCCTCAGTCTCCTCCAAGCTCAAGAGACCCAAATCCCTCAGTCTTTCCTCATACAGGAGATATTCCACTCCCTTCATCATCTTGGTAGCCCTGCCCTGGACTCTCTCCAGCAGTTCCCTGTCCTTCTGGAACTGAGGGGCCCAGAACTGGACATCATATTCCAGTTGGGGTCTCACCAGGGCAGAGTAGAGGGGGAGGAGAACCTCTCGTGACCCACTGACCACCCCCCTTCTACTACACCCCAGGATGCCATTTGCCTTCTTGGCCATGAGGGCACAGTGCTGGCTCATGGTCATCCTGCTGCCCACCAGGTCCCTTTCCCCTACGCTGCTCTCCAACAGGTCCTTTCCCAACCTCTACTGGTACCTGGGGTTGTTCTTGCCCAGATGCCAGACTCTACACTTGTCCTTGTTATATTTCATTACATTTCTCCCCGCCCAACTCTCCAGCAATGTGCCCTTGTGGCCAAGAGGGCCAATGGAATCCTGGGCTGTGTAGGGAAGAGGGTGGCCTGTAGGTCAAGGTTTGCATGTTTCTGATTTTTAAGGGGTTTTGTACATTCTTGACATTCTCCTCCTGTAGTAACAGAGCACAGAAGCCGTCTGTGCGTCTTGCCCCAAATTGTGCTGCCTGTTGCAGTGTGTGGAGATGGGGCTTCCCAGAGTCCACAAATGAGGTGGGCCCTGGTACCCCTGGAGAAGATGTAGATCACAGCAGCACGTAGACACTTCTGGCCTAATTTTAGGTTCTCTCTACAGTCCATGGGGACAAATAGGTGCTTTTTGGCCACAGTTCATCTCAGCCCAAGCAGACACGAGAGGCATCTCTTTCATGGCATGGTTTGGAAGAGGAGCTGAGGTTGATGAGCACACTCTGAGGTGTGAATTCCTAAAGCACTTTGGCTTCTTCTGGAGGCAGAGAATGGGAATTGATATTGTTGTCAGCAGAATTGCTCCAGATTAATTAAAAATCAAGAAAGAAATCTTAAAAACTGCTGATAAGGGTTTACTTTCCCCTGTGGAATAGTGTCCTGAGGGTAATGATATTCTCCTGCATGTTTTGGGGCTGTAACTCCACAGAGGACTTGAAGGTTGCAGTTTGAGATGAGCAGTGGTTAGAGAATGGCTATATGATGTAGCAGATACCTTCCAGTGCTAGATTCTATTTTGTTATCATAAGCTCCCAAAGAAAGAAGAACCAGCGTCCGTACTTGCAGACTCTTTGCTTTAAAATGCTGATCACTGATGCATGTATGCAAACATCATTGCAGTCTTCATGAGGTGTAGAAATTACAGTAATTGCCAGTTGATGTGGGTTTTCCTTGGCTTGGTATTTCAGGTTTTCAGAACTTGCTCTGCAAAATCTTGCATCCTGCAGCTCACCTTGCCCACCCGATCTCCACTGCCCATCAATTCCATCCCCATCTCTTTCCCTTCCCCACCTCAACATAGAATCATAGAATCATAGAATCATTTAGGTTGGAAGAGACCCCTGGGATCATCAAGTCCAACCGTCAGCCCTACTCTACAAGTTCTCCCCTACACCAGATCCCTCAACACCACATCTAATCTACTCTTAAACACAGTCAGCGATGGGGACTCCACCACCTCCCTGGGCAGCTGATTCCACTGACTGANACAGGGGGACAATCACCTCCCTACTTCTGCTGGTCACACTATTCTTTATGCAAGCCAGGATGCCATTGGCCTTCTTGGCCACCTGGGCACACTGCTGGCTCATGTTCAGCCTCCTGTTGACCAGCACCCCCAGGTCCTTTTCTGCCAGGCAGCTCCAGCCACACTTCCCCAAGCCTGTAGCGATGCATGGGGTTGTTGTGGCCATCTCATGCTCCACAGACAGAACAGCCCCATGTGCTTCTCCTCTCGATCAAACCAGTCCTAAAAATCCGTTTCTTCTGCATTACGTGAACTGTGTCCAGCTCTGGAGTCCTCAACAGAGGAAGAACATGGACCTGTTGGAGGAGATCCAACAGAGGGCCGTGAAAATGATCAGAGGGCTGGAGCACCTCTCCTGTGAAGACAGGCTGAGAGAGTTGGGGGGGTTCAGGCTGGAGAAGAGAAGGCTCCAAGGCAGCCTTACAGTAGGCCTTCCAGTATCTGAAGGGGGCCTACAGGAGAGATGAAGAGAAACTCTTGATCAAGGAGGGGAGCTGTAGGATGAGAGGGGGAAGGGGTTTAAATTGAAAGAGGGGAGATTTAGATTAAATACCAGAAAGACATTCTTTGCTGTGAGGGTGGTGAGACTCTGGCCCAGGTTGCCCAGAGAAGCTGTGGCAGCTCCATCCCTGGAGGAGTTGAAGGCTGGATGGGGCTTTGAGAAACCTGGTCTGGTGGGAGGTATGCCTGCCCAGAGCAGCAGAGTTGGGACTGGATGATCTTTAAGATCCCTTCCAACCCAAACTATTCTGTGATTCCATGATTTTATGAACTGAAATCACTGCATTTCTTGCTGTATCTTCCCTTCCTGCACTCATTCACCTCCTCCATCTATATAAATGTAGTGGTGCCACCAAGATCTGCATGTATCAAAATTGAGTGACTTTATAACTCCAGCTTCAGTCTTTTTTCCTCTTCACTTTCATGCTCATTGTCCTATCTTGTGGGGTTTTGTCTAGATTTAGTCTTTAAATGCTTCATATTTAACCTTTTTGACTTATTAGAGTACCTGAGATATTTTTGGGTGCTATAAAAGTAACTTCCTAATTCCCAGAAAGGGAGGGAAATAAGGCACAGATTTTTTTTGTTCCTTTTGGGTAAGTCATCACCTTGTGAATCTTTTTCTGCCCACCCTACTGCAGAGTGGGTGCCCAGCTGTATAATGAAGGAATAATTAAAGTTAGATCCCTTTTTTCTGAAACATCACACCATTCGTCTCAAGGTCCTTCTCTTAAGAAGAGATCGAGTCATTCTCAGGGAAATGAGACTTTAATTTTGAATTCACCTGGCCATCTTTTGTAAGAAAATTTTTGTGTGCAGGCCCTGGGTTATAGGTTAACATTAGCATTTAAATGGAGAACGGTATTAATAGCCCTCGGAGGAGGTTGTCTCATCCTGATTGCCTTTCCAGAGACATTTTTTTTCTAAATGAGAAAGCCTCTTTTTTTTTTTTCCCTCTGTCTCCAAGAATAGAGTTCAAGAGACCATCTTTGTTGAGATATATATGCCTATATATATGCATACTCTCTATATACATAATATATAGAGAGATATATTGTATATATACTCAAACTGCTTCCTTGCAAAATGGGTTCGTTGTTGGTAACCATAGAATCATAGAATCATTTAGGTTGGAAGAGACCCCTGGGATCATCAAGTCCAACCATCAGCCCTACTCTGCAAAGTTCTCCCCTACACTAGATCCCTCAACACCACATCTAATCTGCTCTTAAA
>VZTM01005275.1:183377-214758 GCA_013400555.1 Jacana jacana | reverse complement strand
TGCCCCTTTGAGAGCGTGGGCACTGTTTGCAGAAGTGATGGGTTTGAGTTGTCCCCGAGTTTTCAGGTGCAGCGGGTGGCTTTGGGCCCTCCCATTGCCCTGTCTTGCTCTGGGCAACCTGCTGGATTTGGGGCCTTCCTTTGGACTCATGGATGGCAGCCGCCTTTCCGGAACAGGCTTCAAATGCGGACTGATCCCGTGAACTCTTGTGCCTGCCCTTGGATTAAAGCGATCCACGTGTTGGTGGATGAGTGTTATGAAGATTTTCTGCCTCTTGCCATAGAAGAAACAGGGCCCTCTGTTCTGGTGATGGTGCTTTGGGTGCAGGTGGAGCCCTGCAAACGATGGTAGCAAACTTTCTGTGGTCTCTTGTAGTGATTGTTTTGGTTTTGGTTGTTTTTTTTTTTTCCCCTTTTATTTACAAACACAACGCGTGGAAATACTTAGCTAAGATGACCTGAGCCTGTGCACTGTCTCTGCCTCGAGTTGTTGGGGTTTTTTTTTAGGGGAAGGTGGATTTGTCCCCGTGAGGAACAGCGTTCCCGCGGTGCTGTGCCTTGGGAACTCAGTGGCGTGCCTCCCAGACTGGTGTGGGGAACACCTGGAAAAGACTTGGTCCTCGCTCCATGAGGAGAGGGGAAGGAAATGTCATTTACACGTACGAAAGGATTTGGGGGCTTGGTTTTGGGGCTTTTAAATTTTATTTTATTTCGTTTTATTATTTTAGACTGCGCTTACGATTTTTTTTTTTGTTCGTTTAAACGTGGAAAGCCGAAATGTGTGAGTGTGTGTGTGCGTAGCGCAGAGAACGCAATAATTACAGGAGGTTCTGTTGCTTAAGCTTTCTTCCATTTCAAACAGGTAGTTTGGCTTTTTTTTTATATATATATATATACAAATACTTCTTACAGTTTTACTCTCTATGTGATAATTATTGATGTTTGTGTAACGCTTTGAAGTTGTAAGGCATGGTATAAGTGCTGAGTACCCAGCAGCGGTCCTGCATAGTCATTTTATCCATCAGGAAAGAGTTTGATGCTAAAAAGCTCTACAGCCCTAAGCGTAAAGAGGCGCTGGACGGGTTAGGGGAAACGGACCCAGTTGTTTATAACGTTGTTTTCAGGTAATATTTTTTAGTTAGGAGGAACAGACCTGAATAATGTAAAGCAAACTGAGTTATTTTACCTAACTTGATTTTGGTTGGGGGATTTAATGTGACACGGACCTTGCGTTTGAGTCGGAATGTGTTTGCTGTTACAGATTTTTGTAGTGGCAGTAAAGACCCACATCCTACAAGGATGTAATCGCGCAGAAGTCAGGAAGTCCTGTGAAGAAACATGCACAACTTTGTGAACACAAGTGGTCTAGTTTGCTTGAATAAGCTCTGCAGATGTCTGAGAAGTTGCTCGCAGAAGCGACGTGTGTTTCGTATTAGTGGTGGGCAAGAGGATATGAATCTTTCGTGACACTGGTATTTTTTTTTGGTATCACAGTGCTCTTAAGTGCTCTTTACCCCCAGGTCTTGCTTGCTTTGCCTGTCTCTTCCCTCCCCCTTCTTGGACCAGCTCAGGATGGTGATGTGAATTCTGTCACCTTGCTGGAGAGGACACCTCTGCCAAGCGGAGAAGAGACAGACATAAACCTACCACCATCTCTTCCCCTTCTGACCCGGGATAGGGAGGTCATAAAGTGGCCCTGTCAATGCCTGGGAGAGAAGGGCAAGCTCAGGGTGTTTGGCAGGACTGTGTTGTGTCAATATTGCGATACTGAAGCGTATCACACTGAAGTAACCACACTTTTACTCTCATTCTCACTGGTATTGACAGTTGAGGTGCTGTTGTGTTCACTGCCCGCCCTTAGAGTGTGTGAGTTTGGCGATGCGTACGCGCACGGAGAATTGGGTGTAATAATGACTTTATTTAAAGCCCGAAACATCAGCTCATGCAAGTACCTGCAGGTTGGGAGAGAAGTGAAAGTGTGTGTGCACACTCTGTAATTATGCGTGTTTGCTTCCTAAAAAAAGTGACTGCTGCAAGAATACACTCGTTGCATGTTTGCTTTTAAATAGAAATTTCAGGGTTTGTCTTGGGTGAAGACATCTCAGCAGTTTTCCAGCAGGAACTGCCACCGCTGGCTCTTCTCAGTGGCTTTGAGTTGCGTCGCAGCATTGGTGGTAGTACCTTCAAATTAACAGTTGCTACGTTCCTGCCATGGATTTAGCTACCCCTGCCCCAAATACACGCAGCTTTCTGAGCACTGTGGTATGAAGTTAGATGGTCTTAATTCCTTAAAGAAAAAAGTGACTTTACTAGAAAAAGGTTCGTCTGGTGATCCCCCAAGCAGAGTAGATGGAGACCGGTTTAGCCATCTCATAGTTGGTTTCCTCCCAGATGAAGTACGACACAGGAATGAGGAATAAGAAACAACTTTTCAGATGAAATTGTAGGGGAGTGTATTAGCTTGCTGCTTATTTTTGGGAAATTGAATTAGCTGTTTTGCAGTGAGAAGTGGTGAAGAGGGGGCAGCGTAGCTGTCGCTTCAGGAGAGTTGACAGGTTGAGTGAAAAAGTACAGAAGCCTGGTCTAGAGATCACTCTGCCGGTTTGTGTGAAAACTGAACTGCTGCTCCTGCTTAGAGTTCTGCCTTGTGGTGTCCAGTCCCAGTGAAGGCCCTCTTCTTCCTTCTCATAATGAAAACAAGGCTGGAGTTGTTTACACCAAATGCCCTGGAGTCTCGATGGCCGCGTTGGAGCTCACGATGAGTTTTCCTTTGGTTCTGAAGGATCTGTAGAACCGTAACTCAGCTTACCCACTGAAACACTGACCTTTACTGCTTTACCACATTGTTTCTGTGACGTCCTTCAGGCTCTCCTTTTCACGTCGATAAGGAGCCTTACACAAAGATTCTTCCTTGGTAAGAAATAAGTGGTTGTTTCAAGCTGAAGGATGTGTAAGCACAGGGGAAAATGCCCACGCTGGTCGGGTGTGTAGGATCTAGCTGGCTTGGCTGGCCAAGGGGTGAAATTGCTAGCGTTGTAGCTTACCCTTGGATGGGCTGGTGCTTAGAAAGACTTTCTGAGAATATTTGCTTACCTGTAGAAGCAACAATAAGAAGGAGGCTTGGTGAATGGGTGTGTAGCTTTCTGAAAAAAAAACTAGTGAAGGAATCTCTGAAGTGGTGATGAGGAGTTTTGGGGAATCGTCGCAGCCAATCTGCGTGGCGTCTTTCAAAGAGTCCCCTCTTGGTTATTGAATTAAGTATATGTGGTGTAATTCAGTGCTACGTAGAGACACTAAAGTCCTTCCAAAGTTAACTGGAATACCAGGAGCAACATCCCTAGGTCTGTTATCAGGCTAATAATGTCCTTTTTTCCACGACAGGTAGCACAGCAGGTTGGGTGTCAACCTGGTCCCATGCGGTTCAGAGCCTGCACGTGGCCCTTTGTTGGTGCTGCGTGTGCCCTGCACGGCCCCGAGAATGGTGGCCCTGGACTGGTCCTCTGGTTCAGCTTGGTGCAACCGTTGTAGACTCTTCTGTAGGGCCTACCTTTCTAATGTAAGATATTAACACAGTCATATTTTCAAAGATGCTGGGTCCCCGTGGCTGCGGCAGACTCTGGGTGCGCTCGGTGTCTCTGAAAACCAAGCCTCGCCTGTGGTTTGCTGCCTTTTGCAGGCTCCCATCGGGGTGTAGTTTCTGTTTCTTTCTGGGAGCTGCATTAGTAAAAGGGCTGTGTTGTGTACTCTGACTTGTGTTTATTGTTGTAATTCATCAGTCTCCATGTTGCAGAGGAGCAATCTTGTTTATTAGTAATGTCTAGCGGTAAAAAATCGGAATCATCCAGAGAAAAACCAGTTGGTTGTTTTGGTTTTGTATTTTTGTGGTGTGTTGTGTTGTTGGCTCGTTTTGCCTTTTTTTTCCCTTTTATGATCTGAGATTCAGTTCCATCTCTGTTCGGTGTGAGCTGGTGTGACAGACAACCACGTGCCATATGCAGAGGTGCCCAGTGTTATTTCAGATCGCTGGAGGTGCGTTACTAGAAATTTCAGCTGGTGTGGCCGCCAGCAGTGAGGCAATGGTTTTGCCAACCTGGCAAGGCCAGGGAGCAGCTGTCCCTGCAGCTAATGCTGCTTTTAACCCCTCGGTGGCTTTGGGGAACGATGCGGTCGCTTCCCCAGCTGCAGGCAGTGCCGCCGCTTGAACCCCACTGACGTCAGGCCGACGGTGGATTTTTATGAATTAGGGCTGTGAAAGTGGCTCTGGAAACTTTCCTGCTCTGTACGCAGCTACGTGCCTGCTGGCAGCGACCGGAGAGCATACAGAAACGATTTCTGTACAGCCTATCCACAGAGCCTTTTTCCAAGGTTATGAGTTAAGGGTCAAATATCTACTATTCATGAAAATGTAGCGCTAAATACCGTGCCCGGTGCCAAAGCCACAGAAATTGTCAAGGTTTAAGAGCCCTAAATATAACCTGTCCTAAAAGTTGCATCCATTTGACGTTAGGGGTGTTAAAAGTTCAGGCTCCTCACGCGGGTGAGCTGTCGCCGGCAAACCCTGAGCTGGGAATTCTCCTGATGGAGATCTCCCAGTCTCCTGATTGAGCACACCCAAAGTGAATTTCAGTCCCCCGATGGCTCCCTAAAAGTACCAGGCAAAGCAGAGACAAGCTTGGTTTCCTGGAAGGAGTTGTCCAGGCTGGCTGAGGAGAGGAATAACAAGTTTTATAGCTCTTTTGTGTTTTTTGGACAGGCTGATTAATGCTCGAGTGTCAGCATGACTTCTGAAAATACATTTTTGCCTTGTAAAAATAGCAATAAAGAGATTTAATTATTTTTCATTTATCATTGATACTGGTCGAATTTATAATCCTGTTGGAACGAATGAGAGTTCTTGCTCCTACTTTGAGCAGTTGGGAGAGCGTTAAAGTGCAGCTGAAAATATTACCTTAAAACTCCAATTGATCACGATGGAGACGAGTCTGTGTTGATCCTCCTCCGACTTCCAGGTCTGTTTAGCTCCCAGGAATGAGAAGAACTTTTCCTCTTTTAGGTTAAGTCTAAATTTGTGCCTGTGGGGGGAAATAGTTTTGATACTGTATAGACCTGTGGGGGAAATAACAAGAGATCTGGGTCAGAAAAGTAGGACGCGCAAGATTTAGAAGCTGTTAAAGTGTATTTATTTGTCCTACATCAGGTTAAAGGAAGTATTGGCGCTTTCAGTTTGGCAAGATGTCCTTCAGTCTGCGCTGCACTGTGAAGGGAAGACAACTGTTAAACAATGAATCACAGCTAGTTGTTGTGTGGATGTCAACGTTCTCCTCTGGCGCAGAAAGTTTTGCTTGGGTATCAACACAAACATGCATTCCTAAATGCAGACTCTCGGGGATAAATTTTAGTTAGGAAGTGCCTTGGAAAAAAAAAAAACTAATGGATTTTTGCCATGATGATATATCTGTGAATCTGTAACGTATTTACTCTGGGGTTACGTTTGTTCGGATTTGTTAGGTTTTCGTGCCCTTCTAAAGAAAAGCCAGCACAGATGTGGATGGAGGGAAATAAGCAGCGGTGTGGTCCCACCGTCTGTTAATGTTGACGTCAAGTAAATTGTGCTGGAAACACATCTGATGCAGCAGTGGATTAGCTGTTTCCCTTCACTAAAGCAACAGGTCTGGGGCTCTCTCTGTGTGAGGTGGATACTTTGCTGACGCAGACGTGGTACCTTTTTCACTGTGCCTTTTCACTCGATTTCAGACGCACAAGGAAATGTCACAATCCGGTGGCTCTTGCGTAGGCTGGAAGTTTCTAGCCCCGTGTGAGATGTAAAAGGGCAGGAGTATGAAACTTCAGTATGTTGCGTTGTGATAAAACTTAAAACAGAAATACAATGAAACAGCCTACTAAGCAGTTTTGGTGAGCTCCATCTGATAGCGAGAACGGATATCTAAATGTGGCTGATTAATAGAAACCAACTTTTTTTTAAACAGCTCTCACCATTATAGTAAATATTTGTAAGAAAAATGCTTTGTATTTCTGTGACTGTCTTCCAGGGCAGACTCTGAATGGCTGTTGATTACATTCAAAATATCAATGTGTTTATCTTACTGTTGGCAAAGTCCCTGTTAGTTGGTTCCTCTACTGTCTAGGCCTGCAAGGTTATTTTGATATGGATTATCTATTTCTTGTTCATCAAGGCCCTTTGTAAGATTCTGCCTTACAGTACGTGTAGCACAGATAAATACGTTAGAAATGAAGTTCTAGGAGTCCGTTCCCTTAAAGAAAACGACCAAAAAAGCCTCCGTGACTGTTGTTTACCCGTCCCGTTGGGCACTCCTGGATATAGTATTTCCTGGTAAAACAGATGGGCATTGCTTGTGGTGTCAAAATGAAGCTTCTGCTCCCTGTCTGGTTCTGGGGACTGGTGGTGGAACCACCAAACCGAATATTCCCATCAATCTCTTCTCCTTGTCCCTGTGCCTGGGCTCGCTGCAGCCGTGGTGCCACGTTAGAGCGATGCTGGTCGCTAGTACCGGGGAGCAAAACAGGACTTTTGAAAGATCCTACGTGTGTTGACAGAAATGCTTAGAAGAGTTTAAGAAATTGTGTGACAGATAAAGGGATGGAAACTTTCAGAGGTGGCCAGGGAAAACACTTCCGATGTGTTGTGACTTGTTCTTTGACGCCGTTGGTGACTTCATGGGAGGGACTGGGGGGAGGGTATGTGAGACGCGGCGTCAGACTCGGGCTAAGAGAAGGCCCGTTATGGAAGGCTGAGCTTCTCTGTGGTTTGAAATGGCTGAGATTGCCTGCAGCGGGGCCTGTGTGTGGTGAACGTTGCCAAAGAGCTCCAGAAAGCTGCAGCCATGGTTGTTAGAATATGTCAAATCTTATTTGCCGGCTTCATGTGCCTCCTACTTTCCCAGCTGTGGTTTGTAACTACCCACTCGTGGAACTGAGTTTGGTCTTTTTTTTTTTTGGCTTTTTTTTCAAGATGAAAAGCAAAAAATGCGCTGTTTTTTGAAAAAGACATGTTGAGAGATGAGATTAGTCGGGTTTTATTTGCATTAATGTTACTGTAAATGGTGAAAGTTTGGAACTGGAATCTAGATCTACGTGTCTGTTGCTGCCTGTTTTTGTTAGTCTGGTGCTGCTGGGGCTAAAGCTGTTCTGTGTGAGTAAAATAACCCCCCAAGTCTCCCAGTGTAATTACAGCACAAGTGGTGCAAGACAGTGCTTTCATTTTTTCCCTTTCTAAAATTAACCCCTTCCAGTAGTCACCGTGGTCGTGCCCTCTCCTCAGCCTGGCTCTGCTTTCTTGTTCCCCGCTGTAGCGTGAATGTGGCAAATTAATCTAATATATTGGGGGGGTTGGCTCAGTCCTGACGGTTTGCATCATTTAATTATTACCCCTTTAAGGCTTTATGTAATTTTTTCTAATCTCCCTTCACCTGCCTTCGGTTTTGTTCTTCTCCCACCCCCAGGAAATGACTCTCTGTCATTTTGGACTTTATTTTGTCGGTCCTTTAAACCAAATTTGTGCTTTTAAAATTTCTGTTGCTCTGCTTTCGTTCCCTTTTCTCCAAACTTTAGTTGTGTTTTTGTACAGGACTCGATCCTGTGTATCCCTCTTGATCCGGAGCGGGGGGGTTAGATGAGTTTGGACAGTGCAGCCCCGATCCGTGGTGGAGTCAAACCTCTGGGGAGTAAATCTCAGCTTTCAGTCTGTGGCACTGGCAGCGAGCGGGACATGGAGCAGAGAGGGAGCGGGGACAGCCACGCCGAGCAGGAACAGGAGGGGACAAAGTTTGGCAGTGCCTGTATTTGATTAAAAATAGTCTTGGCTTCAGGCATAAAACATGGAGTGAACTGTTGATGAAATCAGGGGGAGGTTTGGGGGGGTGGGGGTAGGAAGTGGATGTATTTAGTACAAATGCAAAAAGCTGAGGAAGTTTGAGTGAGGTTTGCGTTGGGCTTTTTATAAAATAAAGCGTTCTGTGCGATAGGTTTTTATTGACGGCGTGACTTACGGTTAGCAAAACCAAAGTCAGTGGTGGTGAAATCGGTGGCAGCCTTATCTTACTGGTTTTTATTGTGGGACGTGCCGAGGAGTCACATGCCCCGTTGTTGTGGGTGAACAAACAGGGCTTTGAGACCCCGAGCTGGTACGTGCCCGCAGGCCCTTTTGCCCTGCGCCGCACAGAGGAGTGCGCGGAACTCCGGACCTGAAAGATCGTCTTTAAGGAGTTCACGGCTAGAAACTGTGTAATAAGTGAGACACTCCGTTGCTTGGCTTGATATTTAAAGCACCATTTTTGTTTGGTAGTTTGTTCTTCAGAACCTAAGGAAATAAAGAGAATTAAGGGGTCAGAAACCTTGTTGCCCAGTGACACCTGTGGCTTGTGTTCGGCCTCGGAAGTAGGCGTGCTCGGAGCAGAGGGAATGCTTTTTGGGAAAGGCAGTAGAAGATCTTTGCTTGAAAATCTTTCAAATATACGCCCTTTACCGCAAAACCTTTGAGGCTGGAGATGCTGATAGTGAACCTCACCCCTACTGAGCTCAGAGCTTTGTGGATCACCTCTAAATTGCTCGTGCTCTTTATAAATTCCTGTAATGTGGATGTGTGTAGTGTAACTAAAGTGGATGCAGTCAGGGCTGGCTTGGCACGTGGATGTGGTCATCCTGCTGCATCGGGGGCAGAATTCCCCTTGAAATTGCTGTGAGTTTTGCCTAAGGAAGAACAGAACGATTAGTCTTCCCTGCCTACAGTGATTTTTATTGTGTTGTTGTTTTTAGTATATTTTAATAATGCCAATGTAGGTCATTGTCTGGTTCAGTATTTTTTAATTCATAGAATAAATTTTCCTCTTTTCATCTTGCTTCTTCCTCTTCAGGAACTGGTACTTGCCCCGTATTTTATACCTGTAGGAGGGCACGCACCTAAATGGTCTTGGGTTGTCAGAGCTCCATGGTGGGTATTACCAGGATGCTTTAATCCAAAATGGCGCTAAAGCTGGTAGAAACTGTCATAGCTCTCTTGGCTGCACGTTGACAATGTTGGCTGTGTGTGTGTCTGTTTGCCCTTTGGATGGTAGAAGGCTTGCCCAGTTTGGGTGGTTTATGGGCAATCTGTAAAATACTGCTTTAGCTTCAATACAGAATGAATGGCAAGGGTTTGGCTTCCTATTGTGGGTCCTATAGGGTAATGGGTTGTGTCCTGTGGATTTCTCTTCAAGGTCTTCAGACTGGTTTTATTTTTCCATCATGGCTGCAGTTTGTCTACACAAGACCCTTCACAGGGACTGCTTGAATAGAGGGAATTACAAAATTGCTTTCTGGTTATAAATTCTCTCTAAATGTTCACGGGCTTGTCAAGATCTGTGGTGCGTCCCCAGAGACACACCTCCGCTCCCCACACCTGCAATTTTGCTTTTCTGGGTTGACCTAATATATCTGTATGTAACAGATAACTGTATTTACTTTCTTTTTGGTGTTATTTTCACATCGCTGGAGATTCTCTGTCTGTATGATGATTAGGACAGAAAGCTGGTGTCGGGATCATCTGCTATTTCTGCCACTGTGTGACCTTAGCAAATGGATTAACAAATTTACCCATGCACCAGCGACTTCATACTTCGCAGGGGTTTTTTTTCAGAGCAGTTCAGTACCCTGAGATCTTCTGGTGAAAGGCTGCCTAGCAGTGTACGCTGCCTCTTGTTTTATTTTTCAGCCTCTGCTTACTCAGTTTTCAGTTCAGGCAAGTGCTCCTTTTGTGTTCATGGGTTTTGTGCTTCTTGGACAAAACATGGTCCTTCGCATTGGAAGCGTTTGCTGATAGCACCCATGAGTGACGAGGAATCATGTTGAAATCAGGCTATTTGATTCATAAAGTTAGGCATATTTGTGTCCTGGGAACGTGGAAACGCAACCTTATATGAAGTCCCAAGATTCCTGCGCTTTTTCCAGGCCCTGGCAGCTCTTTGTGGGAGGGGGAAAGTGCTGAACTTTACTGGTGGAGCCACTTGAGGGCTGGGTTTCAGAGCACAGCTCGGCAAGCAGCTACTTGTCGCAGTGGTGGAGATGGGAGCGGGGTGGTGGGACCCCTGAGCTGCCCCTGCTCTTGGTGAAAGGGGGACATGGAATGAAAGCTACAGGTAGAGCTCTGAACTTCTCTGGAAGGTTTCTATCCTCTGCCATGGTTTTTTGACTCCTCTGCCATGCCAATGTGGTGGTTTACTGGTCCTGCAGACATCATCTCTGGAAGGATTGTGTTAAAACCTACTGCTGTTTTGGGCGGGGGGTGGTGGTGGTAGTAAAATCCAAGTGGTTGCAGGGTCGAGCTGTAATCTGGTTCAGCACAGACACCCGCGTTGTTGCCATGAAGGTGGCAGTAAACTGTAGATTTCCACAGGAATGAACTTCTTACATCAGCTTTGCCAAAATCTTCGCAGGCTCTGGTCGGCCAGCGAATAGCTAAGCTGGTCTGACACCAGCCTACCTGTCCGTATCTAGAGTAGGCAGTGAGTGGTGACATAATCTTTGTCGTGTGCGAGCAATTCTACCTGGGCAGGTCTTCCTTAATAACTTCCTAAATGAGACTTGTTTATAAATTTATAGTGAAGTGAGTTTACAAGCGCGAATGAAAACTCTGACTTTAATGCCCGTCACTGAGAAGGCAGAGGTATTTTCCTTGCTTGGTGGAGCCGGATGCCCCGGGCAGGCAGAGCCTTGCAGGTCTTGTCATGAGAAATGCTTACGCAAGTTGTGCGGTCCTAAGGTAGGACGTTGCTTTCTGGTGAGAGTTTTCATTTGGAAAGTGAAATTTTAGGGGGTGTTTTTAATTGGGGGGCAATCTCTTTGGGCTTGGCAATGGTACTTGACGTTGTATACTCTCTTTCGGGTTTTGCCACTGTGAATCGTGCTTTTGTATTGCGACTCTTCTGATTTTTCGACGCCCTCTACACGGAGACGTACCCTCTGGTTAATTTAAAAAGAAAATCCTCCTAGCACTTCAGTAAATCCCTCACACTTCACGAGGGTGTGTTTCCACTTGCCAGGTAGCGTGGCTGGAAGTTAAAAGCGCAAATTTTACAGTGTGTTCGCATTTTTTTTGGACTGACTTCAGAAAGAGTCTTGTTCCTGTGTAGTGTAATATCTGCCTGTGTATCGGCAGATACAGCCCCAGTTGTTTAAAAAAATAACAATAAATCACTTTTAAGTGTGACCCTTAAGTATTTTTAAAAGAGCTGAGTGAAGCGCTTCCTTGGTCGAAGCGTTCCCGTGTATTCCGAGGCAGTCTACATGTTCTTCCTAAGAACCACGTTATCGCTCCGTTGAAGTCAGATCAGGTTCCCTGGGAGTGATCCAACCTTCGGGAAAGAAAAATATTAGTGTGCCTGTTGAGGGAAAGGGTTGCCCTTTATTTTGGAATTTGCTTGTCACGTTTAGCAAGTAAGCCATTTGCAGCTGCGTTAAGGCTCTGCAAAACTAGTTTTCAGGGCTGACAGTTTTCTAGTCTTGGGTTAAGCAAAAAGATTTAAATGTAATGTTTCCCCTTTTTTTTGGTTGTTGTTTTAGATAGCCGGGGATACGGACATTTGCTCAGTTACAGTTTGAGTGCCGGGTGTGTTTCAGGAGAACAGAAAAAGGAACCTTTGAAAAGGACGATGAGGATGGGGGTGGCATTTTTTTTAGCCAGTCATTTGTTTCAGTGTTTGAAATGCTTTGCTGCCAGTTTAAATATTGAAATTTACGGAAGAAGCCTTTGCTTGGTAGACTTAAATATTTGCAATGTGTTGTTTATTTGGTTTATGAAGTTTTGTGCTGTTTGAACGCTGGCTTTTATTTTCGCTATGAGTTTTTGGCAAAACATATCCTGGCATATGTAGTCAGTCATAAACAGTCTAGAGAGCACTAATGGTTTAGTCCTGCAGCTCTATCAAAGCCTATGAGGGTAAAATTAAAACTGAGTTTCTGTCTGTCTGTGGTCATGGAGACCTTCAAGACGCTCGTGTCAAACGGCTGTGCCTTCTGTCATTAAAGCAGTGACTGTCAAAAGTTAGTATGACCTTAAGGTTTTAATTGCAGGTTGTTAGGGTTGGTTTGCGGCCTGAAGACCAGCGCTGCACTGAGTCGGCTGCCTGTTCCCCAGAGCGAGTGGGGCTTGGGTGATTTTTGCAGTGTTTACTGTGCTTCCCGTGGGAGGGCAGGGATTTGGCAGGAGGCTGTGCTTTTGGAGTTTGTGTTCTTCCAAGTTACGCAGGCTGGATCCTTCTGCAGTGTGGTTTCTGGAGCCGGCAGATAGCAGGAAATGAGAAGGGTGGAGGCAAGATGCAGTGAAGAAGAGCCCCAAGGTGGACTCTTCTTTAAAGGTTGCTGAAGGGCATGAGCCCAGGGAAGCGGGTGCTGGGTCAGGCTGTTGGTGCCGCCGCTGCTGCTACTTGAGATGCCCCAAAGGAGGTTTCACGGAGAGGGCAATCCAAGCGGCCTCTGGACCAGGTTGACAGGAGGTGAGGCTGGAGCCTTCCCCCAGACAGAGGGGTGAGGTAGAATATGCTCGTGCACAGCAGTTGTCCAGGAGTCTGCTATGCTCCTCTGTCTCTCTGAGACCAGCCCTTCATTCACTCCTCTCCTCTGGTTTCACTTCCAAACCCGTGGGATATTTCTGGCCCCTGCCCAGAGCACTTCTTTCATTGTTGGTTCTGAAATAATTCCATATTTTCTCCCCATCATTGCAATCAGAGCTGCAGTTTAGAAATGTTTATTATTATTTTTAATATCCATACGTAGCTTATTTTCCTTTAGACTTTTAATGTCTTCACTGAAAGCCTCAGCTGGTTTTTGTTTGGAATTAATTTTTCCTCAGGCCTGAAATGTATTTCTCTAAAGTTTGGGAAGGAAAAGCGCTCTGGTAACATTTTGGAGTTGTTGAGATTAGCTCTGAATTTCCAGATACTGTTTTTTAGCAGAGCTCCCCCCTTACCCCGCCCCCTCCAGCAAGCCCTTAAGTGTTCTTTGTGTGAGCGTACTATATGATCTCTAATTATACGATCACATACCATCCCCCAGCTAGTGCAATGCAATAGCATGGAATTATTTCTAGGATCTTGTAGAGGTCTGTTCAGAAGCATGCCTTAAACCCTCATCTCGCAAGTTGTTCTCTGTAAATGGGCTCCTGCACCTCCCAGAAGTGGTGTTTACCGCAGCTCTGTGTTACAGCCCGGGGTTCAGGGCTCCTCGGAGAATCGGGGCTTGGGATGTCAGTTTTGAAAGTTGCCATTTAACTGCTCTTCTACAGCACACGCATATTAAGTAGGGGAGGAGAATAAGGGTGAAATTGCTCACCTAGGTCTGCAGATGAATTACCATAATTAACAACTTCTTCCCATGAATTGCACCTAACGAGGCCTGCGCTGTTGGCTGAAAATAAATCGCATAATGCATCACTGTTGACTAAATTATTTACATACCTTAGAGAGGAGACGGTATAAAAAGTCTGCAAAATAGGTGCTGGACCGTTCTGGAAATGACATGGGGGGAGGAAGAAGAACTGCCGGCTCGAACAGGGTACATCTTGCCTTCTCTGGGGTCGCAGACGAGTGCTGTGTCCTGTTTGCAATGGAGTGGGTGACTGTATATTTATCACCTCGCAGTCCCTAGTGTAAACGCAGGAACAAGCAGAGCTAGATCTGTGCCTGCAGCCTTGGGCCTGGCCTTAAGGACGAATGTATCTGCGGTGTTATAAATGGCTAAAAATTACATCTATTTTTTATATATATGTATTTGTTTTTTTTCTGCATCGCTGTGGTCTAGAATTACGCAGAATGTGGGTTAACAAAATAAAACGTAAACCAAATGGGACAATTTTTGAAATGCTCACTGTTCTGCGTTTACCTGTGAAGCATCCTCTGTGTGACTGTCGTGTTGTGAGGCAGCTCAGGATTTCTAGGCTATATTCATGGCCTTTTTTTTTCTTAACATCTTATTAAGCCAAGAAGTATTTAAAAAGCAGAGTATTTGAGTATGATATCCTATTTTCATTCTGTGGAAACTTGTAGGGTCCTATTTATTGACACATGATAAAGCTCTATGTAGTGGAACCATCACTTATACTAATGTACTGGAAGAATCATATGGTAAATGTGTGTGTGAGCCCCTCCATATATGAGCATTGGCAACACCAGAATGACTGCAAGTAACTGAAGACTGCCTTGACTAGAGGTGGAGATTTGTGCTAGAATTTGCCCCAAAAAAGGCTTGTCACAACTTGTGTTTTCCATGGGTAAAAGCCAATCTGGAGTTGTAGATACTGTGTCCCTCTCTTTTTTGGATTTGGTTTTTCCTAGGACTTCGATTTGGGCCTAGTCTTGGCCATTGTAGACAAAACTTGAAAGTACTGCTTGTTCCCTGATGTTTTAAATGGCCAATGTCGGGGTCAGTAGTGTGTCGGGCCGTCCGTCCCTCTGTCCCCACGGCAGGACTAGCCTGGTGAGGTGGTGACTCGGGATGGGGCAGAGGGAGCTGCAGGGGGAGGGTCGTGGCCCTCCCAGAAATGCAGTGTATGGTTATGATCCTCACAGAAGTGTGGTTGCAATGGCAAAAAGCTTTATAAAAACAACTAGGCTTGGGAAATTGAATCACTTTTTTAAAAAAAAATATTTATTGTTATTTTTATAAGCGGGCTGAAACATTTCATGATAAGGTTTGTATCGAGTAAGACTGGTTTTCCTGCCAAATTAGCTGGAACGGGGCAGCTGTTGTGATAAGCAGCAGGAAGGGAAATGAGCAAGCTGGGGGTTTTGTACCTGTTAAAATTTTTTTTCTTGAAAAGCTTTATTTCCTGCTTGAGAACACGTGCTTAGAAGTTTGGCAGAGCTGTGAACTGTGTGTCAGGGATGGGTTTCTTTGGGTGGGTGGGGGCTATTCTGTAAAAGGTAACTTGGACACGGACAACCGGGATTTTGCATTTCCAGTAACATAGACTGTTCGGGCTAGGGAATCGTTACTGTAGAGGGACTGGATTTAATCTTATTACACAGCTATAAATGACAAAGTAACGCTAATTGGTACACAAGCAAAAGTGTAAAGAGCAATACAAGCCTTGAAATAAAATACTCTAATGTTCTTTTTACGTTGGTAACACATAAACTATGGCAAACCGTTTTTTTTAAATCATAGAATCATAGAATCATTTAGGTTGGAAGAGACCCCTGGGATCATCAAGTCCAACCATCAGCCCTACTCTGCAAGTTCTCCCCTACACTAGATCCCTCAACACCACATCTAATCTGCTCTTAAACACAGTCAGGGATGGGGACTCCACCACCTCCCTGGGCAGCTGATTCCACTGACTGACCACTCTCTCCGTGAAAAATTTTTTCCTAATGTCCAGCCTAACCCTACCCTGCTGCAGCTTGCAGCCATTCCCTCTTGTCCTGTCGCTCATTGCCCGTGAGAAGAGACCAGCACCAATACGAAAGGATTGAGATTCTTAAACATTGATTGGTTTAATAAAGAGCTCTTACCTTAGCAGACTGCTTTCCTGGAGGGTCACTTCCCATTAATTTTCTCCAAGTTTTCAGAATTTTTTCAAACGCTTTGTTGCAGGATATACTTGATAACGATGAGTGATCATTGTGAAAGAATACCACACAGTGGAAAAGATTCGCTGGGGAGTATGTGTTTGCTTTGGGGGTTTGTGTGGGGTTTTTTTTTAATTTATTTTACTCTGTGTGTGTGCTCTATTTACATTGTGAGAGAATAGTCCAAATTATATGTATGGAAA
This sequence comes from Jacana jacana, assembly GCA_013400555.1. Classification (NCBI taxonomy): domain Eukaryota; kingdom Metazoa; phylum Chordata; class Aves; order Charadriiformes; family Jacanidae; genus Jacana; species Jacana jacana. The sequence continues at coordinate 198,978 of VZTM01005275.1, read as the reverse complement.
GAAATTCGGGATTTCCATGATAAAATCGTGGCATTGCAGTGAAAAAAACGAGAAAGAGAGAGTCTGGTGATGGTTGGTGTGGTTTTCGGACGTAGCGGGAATCCTGAAGGCGCTTCTGAAGGACAGAGCCTTTTCTGCCGCCCTTCTGCTGCTGCTGTTTGTCATTGAACTCCTGAGCTGTGATTTCGGAGAGAGGGACGATCAGAAAGGACAGCAGAGGCCTTGGAAGCGCTCTGCCAGAACCTGAAATCTGAACTGGAGTGTTGTGAATGCCTATTTCCTTTCTGAGGACTGGGAGAGGATACTGGGGCCAAAAAAAAAAAGAGAGAAGTGAGGAAGGGAAGGAGTTGCATTAATTCTGTTTCTTCTCTTTCGAAGCGTGTTAATCCCTCAGCACTGATTGTGTGAATGCATTAAGTTCAATGCCCTGCTGTAACAGGGTAGGAACTTCATCAGCTTCCTATTCCTGTTTGTTAACGATCAACTATTTTATGATGGCGAGCACGTTACAGAATGCGGCCACCCGATGTGGCACCTCTTACTGCCTGTGGGGCAGGGGGCTGCTGACGTCCCCGTCACGCGACAGGCCCGGGTTGCGCCCGATCGAGCGCGGTTATAACTTGCTTCAGTTAAAAGAGAGGCAGTAATGGATGGACGCGGAGGGGCGGAAGCGTGCGTGGAAGGACCGATGTTCTATCGGCCCTGAAGAGGACCGGTCATTTTGGTAACCTGTAGCATAACTGTCTTGAAATCTGTTTGGGTTTTTCGGTTGGGTGGGTGGAGTTTCTTCGACGTCACAGGAAAGATTGAAGAGAAAGGTCTCATAGGGGGCGAAAAGGCCCCTGAACAAATTTTGTGAAAAGCCCTGGGGCAGTGAGAACCTGTTATGAAGCATGAGCAGAAGGGGCAAGGCTTTACATTTAGGGCATGATTGCGGGTATGGAACAACTGTAAATTTGCAGGTGAGAAAATAGCTCTGCTTTGCTCTGTACATAGGCTGGCCAAGTCCCAGTTAAACAAGGATGAAATTTGTCTTGGCTAATGTCTGTTCCTTTCTGGAATAAATGGCTTTAGAGGAAATAGTGAAGTATGAGTATGAGTTCTGTTTACCTCGCTCTATCTCTTTCTTCGTATTCTCAAAACATTTTATTTGATTAGATTCAAAAATACAGCCTAACCTGTGCAAGCTGCTGGCTCCTTGCATAAGTGATCTTATGATAAATACAATTAGATTGAAGTTCAGCAGTATTGCCATCGCTTCCATAGGAGGCTGGCTGGCTGCCCGGACGTCTGACGTCAGCTAGGAACCACACACTCCCTTTTGGACAAATGGCTTTGGCACAGTCCTCTGAAAGTCACCGTGGTCGGGATTTAGATGGAAATAAGCTCTAAAACATGAGCTTTTACACCTTCCCAGGCATCTCCCTGCCCGTAGGTACCTTCCTCTACACGTCCGAGTCGCCCTGCCCTCCGCAGGCACGGGGGGAATAAGGCTGATCCGTAGCCGTTAAGCGTTCCTTCATACATAACGAGAAGTTTCCGTTCCGCTTGCCAGACTCCTGTTCTGTGGTGTAATAATCCGGGGTGAGGACTTGGTTGTGGCCAACGTAATTCTTGGTAAACAGAGACAAGGAATGATGCCTCGTAAAAAAAAATGTAGCGTGGCAATACAGCAAAATCATGTTTATTACCAGTTCTAGAGTTGTATAAATAGAGATGCTAGACATCTGCTGAGTGTGGCTTTGGTGGAAATACCGAGATCACTTTTAGTCAAGTTAATAAATCCCGGAGCTGGGAATGGAAAGTGGCGGAATGATGGGGAGAAGCAAAGCAAAGGTAATGAGCAGTGGAAGTGAAGCGATGGGGAAGTTTTCTAAATAGATTTTCACGATGAGGTAGTCGTATAACAGCAAGCAGTGTTCTAGGATGTTGTCTGCTTGGGCACGTTGAAAAGCCGTGACCTGGTTCTGATACAGTGGGAGTTGGGGTTGTTTGTTTTTTTTTTTGATGTTTTTTGTTATTGATGGTGGGGGTTTTTTGGTGGTATGTTTTTTTATTTTTTTCTTTACACAATGAATGCACCTCAGTTAAGTTCTCAAAGGGAAAAAAATCCCCATGTTCTTTTTGTGTAGTATAGGTCTAAGCTGCTGAGAAACCGAGTCATGGTCTGGATTGAAATCTGAAAGTAAAAGAGTAATTTATTACCTGTCTGTGCTGTCAGGCTGTTAAAGGTGAGCAAGCAAAACCCCAATATTTTGAAGGATGTTATGAATCTGCTTTCACTGGGAAATACAGGCAGAAATCTCCCTGGTCAAAACTGGTCACTGGTAGCCTAAAAAAGGTAATGGTTTCCCCTGCGTGGCCATGTGTGTGTTCTTGCAGGATCAATGGTTTCACCAAGTGAAGCAAGAGACAGATAAAAGGTGCAAGTGCCACATAGTGTAGTTCCAAAAACAGATGCCATTATTTCTCTTTTTTGATATTAAAGTTGGTTGAAACTACTGGAACAGGTTGCCCAGGGAGGTGGTTGAGGCCCCTTCCCTGGAGATGTTCAAGGGGAGGCTGGACGAGGCCCTGGGCAACCTGGTCTAGCTGGGGGTGTCCCTGCTGACTGCGGGGAGGTGGCACTAGATGACCCTGGAGGTCCCTTCCGGCCTGGACCCTTCTATGGTTCTGTATCAGGTATGCTTTAGACTGGTGTGATAGAGTTCTTATCTCTGCTTTGTTTTGTTGTTTTTCCCCTGAGGTTTGTCTAACTCTTCTTAGTTCCTGGTTTCACATGTCTTGTCCTCACTTTGTACCACAAGATGTTTATCTGCTATCTATTTGTCTCTTGAAATTTGCAAGTTACTCTGTTGGCCACCACCTGTCTCTCATCTCCTTCATTTGGATCCAGGATTTTTTTGCATGTTTAGCAAAAATCATATAGTGTGACGCTGTTTTCCCTTCAAACTCCTCCTTATGCTGGAGCAAAATCATTTCTGATGGTAGTAATTTTACCTCCTCAGCTCTGCCTTCCCTCCCTTGTGTCGGTTTTCTTCAATAAAACCTGCTCTTCACCCATTTCCGGTTTAACAACCAGCTTTCCCAGCCCGTTCAGCTTCATCCAAGTCCAAACAAACCAGATTCTCTGGAGCATCCACCAATTTCTGCGTTCTGACCTTACAGCTGATAGGATTTTGTTTGCATGGTTACTGTTAGAAGTGTTGGAATAAAAATCGATCGTGAGCGACTCGAGCAGGGGGAGCAGAGCAAGAACTTTTTTTTTTGGATTGCTGAATCGTTCTAGCTTGAATTACTATTTTTTGGTTTTTAATCCAAAAGATACATGTTTCTGATGTGTAGGTTGCGGTGGAAGAACTGTGACGTTTTGAACGCTGTCCAAACCCGGGTGACTTCCTGGCTGCAGGCTGGGTGTCTGCTCTGGGGCTCTGTGCACACAGATGCTAATTTGTGCGTGCACATGAAATAGTCGCATTCCCTTTCGTTGGAATGGTGGCGATTATTCCAATATTTAGTCAACCAGTATGATTACTGGAATGAGGGTGGTATGGGGGAAGGCTGAGGGACTTCATTATTTTTGTTGTGTGGCTCATTATACTGACTTAGGATTAATTCTCTGCGAGGTTTCTATAAAATTACTTTGCGTGAAACGCTGTTTGTTTTGCTTTTTACCAAAATGTCCCAACTCCTATGATCGGCGTGCAGCTAATTGAGAGAAATTGTATGCGAGTAATTATTATAGTGGTATGGAACTCTAAGCGTGATGTAATTAAAAAGCCTGGACTCTCATCAGCGCGGGGTCCTCCTCGGGGTGTTTCTCAGCTGCGTTTCCCCGTGTCCTGCTTTTGCTCTGTTCAGCGTCAGGTTTAGCTTTAGCAGCGACTTGGCTCGAGCAACTGGGGGGACCCTCTGCCTCAGCAAGGTGACCCGTCTTACTCGTTGATGCTACCCTGAACTCCTGCTCTTGATGCTGCCTGGATTTCAGGCCTGAGGTGGTTTAAATCGCCACCTCTGCTGGGCTCAGGAGCTGACTGACTCCTGTCCGGTGTCTGCAGCTCCCATTTCCCTGTGCTCAGCGAGGAAGAATCCAAACTCAGAGCGTTGAGGTGGGGTTTGAGTTATCCAGCGAACTCTTAACTTGGATTTTGCTGCACAGAGGAGAAAGGCAGGCCCGTTAGGACCCCAGGCCTTTCTCGGGTATCTCCAGGTCCAGTTTCCTCACATCGCTCTGTTTCCTGAAGCTCAAAGTAATGCCTTTTCCTCAATTGATATTAATGGTCTTACATCCATTGAAGTGTAGATCTGACTGTGAACTGGAACAATTCATCTTTTAAACCCAGACTTTACATCTTATAAGTGGCTTCCAGGAGAGAAAAGAAAAAATCATCCATCTATCCCTCGTGGTGATGAGGTGTATTTCATGGCTTGAGAAGTGTATTGACTTCCCCCGTGTCCGAGCCCCTCTTGACAACGCGACTGGCTTTGATCCCAGCCTTGACTGGGAGAAAATCCTTGTAGTGGTTTTGGGTGGCTTGTGGAAGGTCACTTTCTTACGTTCCATAGCAGGTCAGGGATTGACAGAAATACAAGTTGACATAGATTTTTAAGCACAGAGAGGGTAGGTATCACTGAAGGGGGAAAATAGCTCATGGGAAGGTTTGAACTGGCTTTGGGAACGGTCCTGGAGTGAGAAATTACTCTGGTAAAGGCTGTGAAGGTTGATCTTTTGGGGGTTGTTGCTGGAGGAAACGTGAAACATTTTACTTGCATTAAACTAAACTGTATTTGAGTGTTTTCTTACTTGTACCTTATCTCTGCACCACAATTGGAGGAAATTACTTCTTGTCCTTTTGGATTGCAGTGGGTGTGTCTGTATAATAGCCAATATTTCAGGGGTTTTTTAAGTTGAGAATGAATGGTCCAGGACTTAGATTTAACACCCAGTGCACGGGCTTCAAAGTAGGAAAGGGAAGTTCTCAGCATGTGTTTTCTCGCAGTGGACTCTGCTGAGAAGGACTTTTAATGGTTTCATTGAAAACTGTCGAGAGCTTAAACTAATGCGTCACATCGATTTCTAGATGACATTGGGTAACCTGGGCATATGGGGGTAACCTGGGCATATGGGGGTAACCTGGGCATATGGGATACGTTGTAGCTTCACTGGTAGCTGTGGGATAGTGAATTTTTAAAGGCTGGTCTTCCACATGTGAGCTGCAGGGTGTATAACTGCCCATTTTGTCAGAATTTTAGACAATCTGTAAGACAAAGTTGCTGTTGCAGAGGAGCCAATCTCTGCAGTATGTTCTGGAGGCAGTAAGCTGGGGTGGCAATTTTTGTTCGATATTTTGGAGGCTTTCTCATTGTCCTCATCCTTGTCGAGCTGGACAAAACAAATCAAGTTTTAAGGCAAAAAATGTAATGCTGTTTGGGAGCTAATGCATTGCATTATTCAACACCAGCCTCCAACCAGTTAAACACTAGTACTGGTGGTTGCAGTAGCGTGTTTCAGTAATAAGTTTGTGTGTTTGTGGGAGAGAATTTCTGCTGCTTTGTTTTTGTTACATATATTCATCACAGCATATTTATCATTTATATCTAGTTTCACTTGTGATCCTTCACGTGGCCACAGTTGTACTGCGGGCAAATGCACGCTGCTTTCAGTGGTCACCCCTGCAAGTGGGGAACACGCTGAGTGGCAGTGGGTGGAGATACAGCAGCTACAACACGATCTTGCCTTATTCTGGTTTCCTGCTGTGGCACTTTGGGCTCCCATTCGTTAGAGTCTTCCTTTATTTTATTTATTATTTTTTTTTTTTTACTGATTTCATTTAGGAAATGTGGGTTTGGTTGTGTATCATGCCTACTAAACCCAAAACCTCAGATGGCCATTCTTAATGGTTGCAGCTATTCGTGCAAAATTCAGAGTAAGATTTACCTTCCTTCTCAAGGAGCAAGAACTCAGGAATTCGATACCAGCGGATCCTGGATTTCTCCTCCTCTATCATTATCTCATCGATTACAATTTTCAGTTATGGCTTGAGGCAAGGAGGGGCTGGTTACCCGAAGAATTCAGAAAAGAATAGCAGGTGGACAAGTGTGGTAACCAGGAGAGACTCTGAATCTTCCAAGTGTTCAGTCCAGCACGTGATGTGTTGTGTTTGTGTGGAGGGGATGGAATTAATTTTCCTTGCTTGTGACTTCTGGTTCTGGGCTGCCTTCTGGAGCCACGTGTGGTTGGATATGAGACAGGACGTGTCCTTGATCAGCCCTGACTTTCTGTTGCGTTTCACCAAGCTGCACGTTCCTGGAAATCCTGAGCAAGAGCTGTTCAGCTGTACAGTTTCAGAGGGTGGTGTGAAAAACCTCGGATCTCTGCACTGCAGTTCAAGCATCTTGCAGTAGTTGCCCTTAGCACATACCCATCTGTCCTAAGCTACATAAAAACACAAATAAAAGTAGATGTAGGCCAGGGCTCTGGGTTCATGCTAATGGATGAGTCAGCCGTGTGCTTTTTGACTATTTCCAGGAAATCAGCAACGGCGTGACACGGTGCATACACTGCCTTCGGAGGAGAGAGGTGGTGTCTGACCAAAGGTGGCCTATGCCAGATCACAGCTGCTTCTTTGGGGCTTTTTTGTGCAAATTCCAACTGGCAACACAGTGTACCAGCTCCTCACTTTGTCTACTGTGATGGTTTGCTGTGACCTTTTGTGTCCAGTTGAAAAGAGCCCTCAACCTGTTTGAGCTGGAGTCCTCAGTGTGGTTGCATAGAGAATAGGAAAAAGCTCATTTTTGTGGTAAAAACCCTTTGCGATGCAAAGAAGAGAAGTTGCCATTGCAGCTTGAAGGGAACCAGTCTCTGGTAGCCAGTACTTGAATATTTTTCTATTATCCTTCTAGACTTCAGATGTAAAAGGTAAAAGGCTGTTGAAGCTTGTCCTGGCAGTCGGTTGGTCCGCTGTTGAAGTGGACTGGGCATGTATTATTCGTGAGGCTGCTGCTGCCATGGGTCACCTGCACTGGTCAGAGGTCCTGTGTGTTTGTACCGTGGTGGTAGGCCATGGTCCAAGGCTCCAGGCTCCTGCAGATTTGTCTGGTGTCCTCTGAAACTTCACAGCAGCCGAAACAACATCCCTCAAACTTGAGTATAAGTGAGAGTTTGCTTAATACAGAAACAAACTCCACAATCTTTTCTGGATGTGAACTTCTGACACAGGGGTGTGCAGTTAAGGTAATTTTGAAGAAATGAAAGTGATTTTGTGTGAATGGTGGACTCTTACATCTCTGTATGATTTGCTCCTTGGATCCCCCGTTGGCAGTTCACAATCTCTCCTTCAGGCTTGCACTTAATGGGTGAGTGTTCGCTCCTGCTCTCCTCACTCCCGCAGGCGCCTGTTTGCTCCTCTATGGCCTGTGGCATTGCAGGCATGGCTCTGGAGTGAGGAAATGGGTAGTCATTAAACTAGAGGAAGCTGGAAAATAGCTTGCCTCAGGCAGTTTAGTGCCAGGTTGTTTAATATTATTTTTCTTCTGAATAACAGAACCGAGCCACGAGAGTACAAAAGTTTTAAAGGCCTTTTCCTCGTTTTTACTTGTTTGGGGTTTGCTGCTTGTTTGGGTTTAACTTTTTTTTTCTTATTTTTTCTGTCATGCTACATTATGTAATTTTGGGGCTGTTATCTTACCTTAGGTACTGCTTTAGCAAAGACAAAAATAGTAACCTGAGTAATACCATATGCCAGGGATGGCACTGACACCTTCACTGGATCGCTGTGTGGAGCTCTGAGTGTTTAGTGGTGGGATTAGGGGATGGATCAACCTCTCTGTGAGTTTTTACTGATTACGACGTTTGGTGATGGTGGTGGTGAGGAGTTACTGGTTGGAAGGTGGAACCCAACCGCCTGGGGTTGCAAGGCTGGGCCTGTGAGGGAGAGGAAAGTGTCGTCAGTCCAAGGGGGGAAAAAAAGCAGGGAGGTATCAGGCATCTGGGGCAGCGAGATTTGGGGACAAGGAGACTGCAGCGAAGGCCTAGGAGGAAAAATGGCTGGAAAGTGTCAAGGAAGCAGACAGAGGTGGCAGAGGGTGAGTAGTTGGCAGAGGAGAAGCTTGTTTCAAAATGACTGGGACCAGTTGGTTTACGTTAACACATTCCACTTCACAGTTTGGGAGGAGTGCAAATAAACTAGGTCATCTCATGCAAGCCTTGTTAAGAGAAATGTGAAAAAATGGCTAAGTGTAGTAAGAGAAACCATGGGAAATGTCAAAGATAAAAATGTTTGAATGATCTCATAATTTTTGAAGTGATTATTTGCAATGTTAACTTCGTGAGGCAGCACGGGTTATTTCCCCCCCGATGCTACGCTTTATGATGATCTTGCTGCTTCTGGAGACTGAAGAATAACAGTGGTCAGGTGCAGAGAGAGCTTTGGAAATACCTGTGACTCAGTGGGCAACAGTTCTTCAAACCGACGCGAGGCGTCTCAGAAAAGGAAATAAAATTATTTAACCATAGAGCAGTGAAACCATAAAAGCTTTCAGTGTGTTTGCCAGGGCTCTTACAGGGTCATGCTCCAAGGAAAGAAAACCAGTACCAGGGAATGGGTTCATTAATTTGTGTCTCAGTCAACCTCAGATCTGTACTAGGGATGCGTTTCCTGACACAAAGGCAAAAAAGAGGAATTTACTGGGATGTAACCGCCGTGCTGTGTGTATCATGGGGAAGTTGCTCATCTAGCGAATTAATGGAGTCAGGTGTTGGATTTCCTTACGCAGCCGTTCCCTTTTGCTGCCTGTAGCAGGAACTGGATTGGTTTTTTTCCCTGCTCTTGCAGAATAAGGAATTGGACCAGGAGGCAGATTAGAGTCTGACGACAGTGTCGTTCGACCCGCTACCAAAGCGCACAGGAACCAGTCTGTGGCTTCCCTCAGGTCTCTAGTTGGTCACAGCTCCCTTGTCATCCTCAGTGAAGTTCAACCCTCAAAAGAGAGTCTAATTCTTTTTTCACTGTAGTAAGACAAGGTGTGGAGCCTGAATAACTGCAGCAGCTGGGGGAGGATTTGACAGTCTTCAGTATCGCTCGCTGTCCTTTCCCTTCTGCTGCCGTGGGCGATGTGGAGCGTCTCTCTTTTCCTGGCAGCAGGAATTAGTCGTGCTGACACCTTCCTTTGTACACTGGACTCAGCATCTTCTGTCCCTGAAGTCGAACAGTTCTTGTCCTGCTAACGAGAAAACGAACTTGCCACTCTCTTTGCTAGAAACTTTGAAGTGTTTCCGCTCGGGTTCACAAGTTCTTTCGCAAGTTCTACGCAGTCAGGCTCAGCAGGGGAAGAGTTTCGTTCAACAGATGAGTTGTCTCTGATTTGCATGGCAAGAACCCAGCACCAGCTGAGTGGGGTGATGGGAGAGGGTTGTAAAATCACGAGCATTATGGTGAAAATAATACTCTAATCACAGCATCGTAGAATGGGCTGGGAAGGACCTTAAGGACCATCCAGTTCCAACCCCCTGCCCTGGGCAGGGACGCCTCTCACCAGACCAGGTTGTTCAAAGCCCCATCCAGCCTGGCCTCGATGCAAATACTAAAGGTGTAAAATGAAACTAGAAAATGATGTCCAAAATGAACACTGGTATTTTTTCCTGGAATATTCCTGCAGAGCACATTGCCTTGGAACACGGTGATGCTAAAATTCAGAAAGCCATTATACGTATTCAGGGAAGAAAGAAATGCACCTGGAGCTCCTGAACATGCAGTTTTTTGTAGCTGACACGGAAAAGGAGGCTTTTGAAAAGGAATTCAAAGGAGATTAGTGAATTTGGGAGCGCCTCTCGTAACGAGCACTATGCGAGCAAGCACGCGGACGCTCGTTTGAAAATACATCAAGGGCATCATTAGCTGTTTGGAGGGAGCCAAGTTAGCTCTTCGGTACCAAATCAGCGGTAAGAGCAGCGCGAAGGCCCTTCTTGGCTATTAAAAAGAAGGCTGGTAAAGTGTGTTGTGTTTGAGGCATTAGAGAGTGAAGCTGGTGAGGGGAGTACAAAGGGATGTGGGAAGACAAAAGATAATGATCTTTTTACGAGTCTCCCAAGTGGATCCGAGTGGGACAAACTTTGCTTTTGCCAGGATCAGTGTAAGCTCAGGCATGAGATAATGAAAGTCCGGAGAAGAACTTCAGTTGTATGAATGGATGGAGTAGGCCATGTTTTAGGCAGCAAGAACTGCTAGATATAACTTAATAAAATCCATAGTCTGTATAAAGATAGAGACATGTAGACCAGGAAAACAGGGTGGATTTTGCAATGACGTTCTGAATCTTATACGTGTATGTACTGGAGCATTGTGAACGTGTACCATCGCAGCCCTAGGCCTCCAGAAACACCTTCAAAATAAGAATACCTTTGGTTTTTATTGCTGTTTGCTTAAAGTATAAAGGACCCTGGAATGTGCACTGAGACTTCAAGAAGTAAAGTGGTCTCGCTTCTGTTTTGGTGATTAGTTAAGGAGTAGATGTTGTGATTGTGCAGGGTTAGTTAAGAGGATTTCTCTTGAAGAGCGATGGAAATTGAATGACGGCGCCTATCAGCCTTTCAGCTAAAAAGCATTTGCTTTGATTAAACTTTCTTTCTTCCAAAGTGACCCTTATATGATGGTATGTGGAGGAGGAACTTCTTGACTTTGAGGGTGGTAGAGCCCTGGCAGAGGCTGCCCAGAGAGGTGGTGGAGTCTCCATCTCTGGAGACATTCAAACCCCACCTGGACACGTTCACGTGCAACCTGTTCTGGGTGGACCTGCTCTGGCAGGGGGTTGGACTAGATGATCTCCAGAGGTCCCTTCCAACCCTATAGCATTCTTTGAGCTGCCAAGTACTGCTCATGTACATGCTCATACACAGGTGCTTTTTTGAAACCTTAATCTGTGAATGTTTGTTATTCCTTCATTTTATGTGTTAGGAAGTGGAGTTTTGCTGTGGGAAGAAATTTTACATTAAGAGAAAAGGGAGGCCTTTTGCAGGTATTTTGGAAATCTAGGAACACTGTACACATCATCCTGTCCAATTACATCTACTTTAACCTCAGGTTGTGATTTAAACCTTAGCTCTTCAGAGAATTCCTTTTAACAACTCTGAACTTGATTTTTATCTACATAAATGTTAGAAACCTTGTGCTCGTACAATTAAAATACGTCAGGTAGTTCGGTATGTGTGATGGATGATGTAGCTCGGAATGTTAGCAGGATGGGGTGGGTTGAAGGTAGGGTTGCTCTTTGAGCTTGGGAAAGCATTTGTGTTCAAGTTTCTTGCTTGGTTTTCTTCCCTCCGGGTGCTTGTGGTTTAACCTCTGACTTTCTTTCTTTTTGGGCAGCTGCTGTTCTGTTTCCCCTGCAGAAAATAACTCGGGAGGGACGGGGACACGTGGGTTATGGGGTGGGCACACGTGCTTAGCTTACCTTGCATCTGGGGCTCGTCCATGTCCCCAGTGCACTTCATTTTTCATGCTTTCAAAGGCACTTCTATATAAAATATTTATATAAGTATCTATGTGCACACACACACACACATATATAAATATAAAAGGTAATGTGTTTATATGAACATGTTTCTTGGATAGATTTGCTTTGGTTTGGGTTAGAAATAGCAATTATCTCTTCACAAATTGCCTGTTAGGTCTGCCCAGTATACAATTTTTCCAGTGAATTTGTAACAGTTTGCTCAGTCTGAGGGTGTGTGAGCATGTGCTGTCTCTGCAGCGCACTCGGAGCCTTGCGTACGGAAAGAAACTCCTCTGGGTTTGTGTGTGAAGTACCATATTAATGAAAATGCAAATAGCAACTTATATTTATGGGACTTTGCAATTGCTTGATTTTTTTTAATTTTTTTTTTTTAACGTGCTTGATAAGGAATCGGATTTAAATACAAATTCAAGGAACTGCTTTGGCAAACGAGCGTAGATGCTCGTTGCAGTCACCCTGTGGCAATTCTCGTGTACACAGTGTTTGCTTTTGCAGCATGCACTGTAGAATGTGCCCCTTAAAGTGCCAATGGTGGTGTAATTATAGACACAGGAATCACAACTTCCAGTTATTTTGCTGAAGGCGCTGCACTGGCTCTCTCTGAAGACAGAACATGCATTTTGGAAACAAAAACCCTCAGCGAGCAGTACCTTCCGGACACGGATGTGCTGGTGTCACAGTTTCCACCAGAGCTACTTTACTTCAGGAAAGAACTGCCAAAATAATGTTTATTAAGGTTTCAGAGTCAGACACACCAAAGGCAGTGAGTAGAATAAACCATTGTAAGATCAAGAAAGCCGGCAAGTAGAAGGCTGGTCCCAGCCTGGGACCTTCCCTCCTTGGAGCAGCACTTTGTGCTTGTCCTTGTGGAATTGCAGGGGGTTCCTGATCCTTCCAGATGGCAGCCCATCAAGTGTACCTGCTACCTGCCCACAAACCGGTACCATCCAAAAGCTTGATGAGGGTGCACTCCCTGGCTTTCTCCAAGTCATAGAGTCATAGAACTGTGTAGGCTGGAGGGACCTTTCCAATCATCTAGTCCAACCATCAACCGTCGTTGATAGAGACACTGAGTGGGCTGGTCCCCGGATAGGTGGCTGCAGTACCCCATATATTACTGGCCTTAAGGTCAGTGCCTGAAGAACCTGTGGAGCCCAAGCATCCAACCAGGTTTCTGCCCATCTGGTGGCCACTCATCCAGATGGCAGCATCTCAGGCTGAGTATGTGAGTATTGTGGCAGGTGATGTCAAGCCTCGCTGAAGTTGTGATAAAAGCCTCTACTGCTCTCACTTTTGTTTGTTGGAGATGGTGCAGGATCCACCTTTCTGCAGTCACCGAGGTCCTCCTCAACCTCCAGGAGCTTTCTAACGTGATGATGGCCTTGACATGGCATTGCCTCTCTGCCCCCTTGGACGCAGCCCTTCTGCTCCCGTGGGTCTGGTTTTATCGGAGTCGCTGATGCGGGTCTCAGCCTTATCTCCATCTGCTGTTGCTAAACCCTCCAGCTCCAACAGGCCGGCTTTTTCCCTCCTGAGCCCTTTGAGATTATTTGCAGCATCAAATGGAAAACTATTTGCTGAGCATTTTCCCGAAACCTTGATTTGAGAAGCTACGGTTTATCAGCGGAACGTAACGCAGTACGTGTCACAACCCAATTATAGGCGCTTTAAACGCTTTCTTAAAAAGTCTAAACTGGCTTCTGCAAATTTTGATTTAATTATAGACTTGAATTTCAAGATGTATTAGGCCACCCACTAAGTGTGAGGGCGTTCTAGATCGTTCTCAAAAACCGACTCGTCGCTTTGGGAAAATGTGGTTCTCCTTGTCATCATCCCAATGAAGTTTCCAGGAAATTTTTCCTACCAGAAGATGTCCATCTCTCCTTTGACTTCTCTGTCTCACCCGGTAATTTAATTTTAAAAACATAACTTCTAATAATCGCTAATAGAACTCCTGGTTGGAGAGAAGTAGAGATATTTTTGAAATTTATGTAATATTTAAAGCAAGTGCATGAATGCACTGGCAGAAAAGGACCTGGGGGTGCTGGTCGACAGGAGGCTGAACATGAGCCAGCAGTGTGCCCAGGTGGCCAAGAAGGCCAAGGGCATCCTGGCTTGCATAAAGAATAGTGTGACCAGCAGAAGCAGGGAGGTGATTGTCCCCCTGTCCTCAGCACTGGTGAGGCCACACCTTGAGTATTGTGTCCAGTTCTGGGCACCTCAGCACAAGAGAGATATCGAGGTGCTGGAGTGAGTGCAGAGGAGGGACAAGGAGCTGGTGAGAGGCCTGGAGAATAAGGCTTATGAGGATCGATTGAGGGAGTTGGGATTGTTTAGTTTGAGGAAGAGGAGGCTGAGGGGAGACCTCGTCACTCTCTACAACTGCTTGAAAGGGCATTGTAGAGAGGTTGGTGCTGGTCTCTTCTCACGGGCAATGAGCGACAGGACAAGAGGGAATGGCTGCAAGCTGCAGCAGGGTAGGGTTAGGCTGGACATTAGGAATAAATTTTTCATGGAGAGAGTGGTCAGTCAGTGGAATCAGCCACCCAGGGAGGTGGTGGAGTCCCCATCCCTGACTGTGTTTCAGAGTAGATTAGATGTGGTGTTGAGGGATCTGGTGTAGGGGAGAACTTGTAGAGTAGGGCTGATGGTTGGACTTGATGATCCCAAGGGTCTCTTCCACCCTAATTGATTCTATGATTCTATGTTTTAGTGTAGGAATGTGTGTGTTTGTACACTGCATAGAAGAATACTCAGCGTAGAACGTGTTCCTCATCCGTTTCAATGGTCAGAAAAAAGCCCTTGGACGTCCAGCCAGAACAGACTTTTACTGTGAACCCAGTGCTGCCTGTTCACTTGTACGAGCTGCTGCAACCGGAATTTTTCAAAGGCATAATGCGGTGGTCACGATAATGTGTTTACAGAGTGTAAAATTTCAGCTTGGATTATGATTGCTAAAATAATTGATCATCAGCATATGTGCTTTGCACAAGAGAAGAAGAGTTCAAGAAAGCTGAATATTAAATAAACAGCGCGTTGGATGAACGGCGTTTCTCTTCCCTCACAACTCATCAATGAAACAAAAACCAAGAGAAGAACATGTATTCTTATTGCCAATTACTGTCCGAGGGGGATAATGATACAATCTTTATGACCTGCTACAACTGTACAGTTAAAATAAATTTCCCATTACATTCCTCTCAGCGTTTGAAATACAGTCTTTGGACCGACAGATCTGTTGTGCTGAAGATAAAACTGGAATGGCCTCTCCTGCAGAGTTCCCAGTTGTTGGGTTCTCTCCTTCCCTACCCAGTGGGCTCTTCTGGTCTTTTCCCGAAGGCCGTGGGAATTCCTGCATGGAGTCAAGGGATCAGTGGGTGCAAGGGGTGTGTGAACAAAATTTAAGTCTTCTCCTCAGAACTTCTCGCTGGTTTTGATCATCGAGTCGTGGAATTGTTGGGGTTGGAAGGGACCTTTAAGTTCATCTAGTCCAACCACCAACCTAACTCTGGCCCTATGTCAACCCGTCTTCTAAATACCTCCAGGGATGGCGACTCAGCCACTGCCCTGGGCAGCCCAATGAGAAACGTATAGACTTTCTGTTTGGTTTAAAACTGTATTTCTGCTATATCTCAGAAACCTGCAGTAGGGCGTGCAAACATCCAACTGGGTCCTCCTCCTACGGGAATTTTAAGTTCTGCAAGTAAAAACTGTGACAGAAACTGATAGGTTTTAGTTTTGTTTCGTGTTTAGTTTGTAGAAAATCAGTAGCTTGTTCAATACGTTTGATCAACCCGGACGCTGGGAAGGAAAACTGCGGTGAAGCTCCTGCCTCGCTTTGCCGGGGTGGGGATCTCTCAGAAGGTGATGCATGAGTCTCCCGGGGGTGTTTGCACCCCACTCTCTGGTTTCCTGGAGAGCTGTAGTCATGGTGTGTGAGTGAGTGATGCTGCCGCTGTAGAGCCAACAGGTTGTAGGGTTTGGGTACAGGCAGCAAAGCCGGGCAGTGTCCCCAGGATGGCACAGGCAGGGGGAAATACAGGACACTGCCCCTCCCTCCCTCCCTCCCTCCTTCCCTCCCTCCCTTTCT
>VZTM01005275.1:148881-183347 GCA_013400555.1 Jacana jacana | reverse complement strand
TTGGCAGTCTCCACCATCCCCAGTCCATCTCTGTTTGTGTGCCAAAATGGTCAAAGCAGTAATGATCACTCTCTCGGATTTGTTTTTAATAGCTTTTCTTGTTTCTTTTCCATAAGGAGTCCTCCAGGGCTTCTCCAGATCTCATTTCTGTTCTTGTGATAGCAGGTACCTTTGATAGTCTCCTTATCTCTGGTCTTGATTGTTCTTTTTTCTGTGTTGTTTGTTTCTTCCTTCTGGCAATTACATCCTCAATTTTGGATTATTTTGAATTTCATCAGGAACCATCCTTACGGGTTTACCGCTTCGTTTTTGTGGGGCAGCGAGTCCCCTGCCCTGTTGGCACGGCTCGTGGTAATTTATATTGTCTCTCAACTGCAAGATGCTTATTGTTGGGTAAATTATCCGTGTTTGTTTGCAGTCAATCATTTTTGTTTAATAGCGTTTTCTGTTGCGTGGCACAGCAGTGTCCTCGGAGAAAAGGATTTTCTCCTGGTGCTTTAATGAGTTATTAGTTTTCCCAAACGGCTTCCCATTCTTAGAAACAGTCCAGTGAAGTGTCCTGGCGGTGTGGAGGTACATCGGGGCTTGGCAGATGCTTTCTGCCTTGTTTGGTAATTTCTCAGGCAGTGAAGTGAAGGAAAGCGAAGCCGACAGCGAGCTGATGGAGCCAGAGTGGCAATTAGATGCCGGTCCCGTCTCGTTGGATCCTTTTATGCACATTCTGCTGAGGGACACCAGTGTCTCCAACGTGGTTACTTCACACGAGGAGTGACTTGGCAGAACACGAATCCCCAGCGTCTCCAAACCGGGACTGAATTGTTATTTTATTATCTTATTTATGTTTTTTAAAGGCACTACGAGTAAAATCCTGCCAAAACTAACGGAAGGGTTGCATCTGCTGATCGAAGGGTAGTGCCCTCCTCCTTTGGCATCCTTGGCCAGCGATACCCAATCAAAGGGAACTTTCGGAAAAGGTTAACAAGATGGGGGGAGGAGAGGAGGGCCAGAGAGAAACCCTTAGAGATCACCTTCCTTCAGTAATAGCTTGTACTTGAAATGAGGAAGTCTGAGGAAGAGGAGGCTGAGGGGAGACCTCATCACTCTCTACAACTGCTTGAAAGGGCACTGTAGAGATATTGGTGCTGGTCTCTTCTCACGGGCAATGGGCGACAGGACAAGAGGGAATGGCTGCAAGCTGCAGCAGGGTAGGGATAGGCTGGACATTAGGAAAAAATTTTTCACGGAGAGAGTGGTCAGTCAGTGGAATCAGCTGCCCAGGGAGGTGGTGGAGTCACCCTCCCTGACTGTGTTTAAGAGCAGATTAGATGTGGTGTTGAGGGATCTAGTGTAGGGGAGAACTTGTAGAGTAGGGCTGATGGTTGGACTTGATGATCCCAGGGGTCTCTTCCAACCTAAATGATTCTATGATTCTATGATTCTATGAGGAAGAACTCGAATGCCCACTGGACAATTCCTCTGGCGTGTGCTTTGTACCACATCCCCTATTCGGTCATACGGGAGGTTTAGAAATGCTTGATTTATGACCCGTTTTGTTTCTTTTATGAAGATCAGTTTGGTTTATCTCAGCGTTTGCTACTTTACAATTTAACATATTGAAAAAAACCCAGCTGACTTTTGCACCTCAGCATCTTGGGGGTGTATTGATCTTTCTGGGCCCTTCAGGCTTTGAAGTGTGGGAGATGGTCAAACCGAAATCTAGGAAGGAGTTTGAGATTATTAGTTTTATTTTTATATAATATATGTTTTGCTTTATTTTATGTCATAAATATATTTTATGTTATTATTGATTCTTCATTTGCTGCTCTACGAAGGGGAACAACTTTATTATTCTCCTGATACTGTTTGCAGTTAAAATCAGTGCTCTTGGTGTGGTCATTGGTGGTTTTTACCAGTGTTCCACAAGGAATATACAGAGGAGGAACCGTAAAGAAACTTCTGGATGAGTTGTACAAGTTGACTCTGGCTGCGTTGAGGTTTCATGATAACCCACGTGAACTTTTGGGGCAACTCAGCTGTAGAAGCAGGACCAGGTGTGGCAGTTCTGCTTGTGAACTATAGCAGTGAAATACAAAGAAGATGAGTTTTGAATGCGTGCTGAATCCCAAAATAACTGGAGGTACAATTAAGGCAGGTGCTTGTGCTAATTGCCCTCTTGTTCCACCTTTCTTTCTCAGAGTAATTGAGTAGTTAAAATTCCTTAATCGTTTGGGTGCTCCTTGTTTTACTTCTGAAGGAGCAGCAACCCCCTCGGGATGTGGGTATGTCTTTTTTCCATGACTTGCATCCAGAAACAGAGATTTCCTCTTGCTGCCTGCCTCTGCTCCTCCCCTAGTTAAAACCTTTCTTGTGTGAAAGGATTGGACCACTCTTTGAATATCAGTGCTGATCAGAGATGTTTCTTTAAGGAGGTCTTTCAAGCCTTAATTCACACCTTTGGCTGCATTGTACTGGAAGAAATCTCTGGTGGGTCCAGGGTGGATCTAAGTGAAGACAGTTTAATCATCATGCAGAAACCCTTGTTTGAAGTAATCCATTATTGTAGAGAGGTTGGTGCTGGTCTCTTCTCACGGGCAATCAGCGCTAGAAGGAGAGGGAATGGCTGCAAGCTGCAGCAGGGTAGGGTTAGGCTGGCCATGAGGAAAAAGTTTTTCACAGAGAGAGTGGTCAGTCAGTGGAATCAGCAACCCAGGGAGGTGGTGGAGTCCCCATCCCTGACTGTGTTTCAGAGTAGATTGGATGTGGTGTTGAGGGAACTGGTGTAGGGGAGAACTTGTAGAGTAGGGCTGATGGTTGGACTTGATGATCCCAAGGATCTCTTCCAACCTAAACGATTCTATGATTCTAATTTTGGTTTGAATTTGGAGAAATCAAACTTTGTCGAGACAGTAACTTTGCTGCCATCTATTCAGATGTTTGATTTGCCACTAGCGTGGAGCTGTAGTAAAACTGGTTTTTCTCTTGCTACTCTGGCCGATTCGCTGCTTTGCTCTGCTTTTGCTAAAGCACACGACTTGGCCTTGATTTAGACAGAGTATTTGAGTTTTTGTGACCTTTTATGAAGTTGCAAGTTGATGAATGGCGGCTTTCTTGCTTACTTTGTCAAACCCCATTTAGGTGAAAGCAGGTACTTAACGCACAGAATCTTCCCTGGGTTTCACTGGTGCAGTGCACTAGAAAAAGGGATATTTTATGAAAACTTTTGCATTTAAAAGTAGGGAGGGGTAGGATTTGTAAGTCCTGGAATGAACTGATTTTGTTCTTGAGTGTTTTCAGAGTTAGTGGGGGTTTGTCCTCTTACACTTGGCAGATGTACTCCTCATCCCTGAAAGCACAGCGCACATTCAGCGAGCTGAAGCTGGTCGAATACAGACTAGTTTGGGGGCAGGAAAGGTAATTTGTGTGCCACTGAAATTACCTCACTACTCAGCACTTTTAATAAATGCTCCTTGTGAGCGCTGGGAGTGACGCTTTTAACTTTGGAACCTGTGAATGGTTCGATACTGGTCTCAGAGCTGTGAGAGGGAGGGTGGTGGTCTAATTGTGCCTGCTGTAAGTTGCTCAAATGGAGAGTGGAGACCACGATGTGTGATTCCCTGTAAATTGAGGTTGCCTTCCTGAACTTGGAAGGTTTTCCTACGTTTGAAGGATCTCCTGCGTGACTGGATGCGGCCTTTGCCTCAAGGGGCCTTTACAAGGAACGGGGGGTGCGTATGGCAGCCCGTGCACCCTCTCCAGCCGCTTTTGGGGCATCAGGGAGATTTCTGGATTTCTCTCAGATCTGGTTGATGTCAACCAACGTCTCTTGATCTCAACCTTCAAATTACCCGGCCCAAGACAAACTGCATCTCTGCAGCAGCTTTGTGTTCTTAAGGGAATAATAGTCAGTGCACATACCAAGGATGCTGCAGCAGGGTTCTGTTGTCAAAACACAGTGAAGAATTTCAATTAAGAGTAACAAAAGAGGCGCTTTTTTTTTTTTTTTTCCCCTCTCTCTAATAGAATTTTTTGGCAAAGATGAACAAAAATACTCTTTAAAAAGAACAAACAGAAAAGCTTCTGTGGTGTTCCCTCTTCTTCTTCTTTTGTTCCTGCTCCCCTCGTGCCGTGATTCCCCGGCGAGACAGTGGTACCGGGCAGGAGCCGCAGTAACTGTGCTCCAGTTCTCTTTGGGCACCATCATTTCTATTTGTTTTATTCTAGTCACTTAAAAGAATAAGCATTGGGGTTTAAAATTGATTGCGTGGCATCTGTAGGGCTTCTATTTTAATCTTTGTTAATTCCAAACATAAATAATACTGATACCATGACAAGTGTATATGCTCTCTATCTTTACCGGAATTTTTAAGGTCACTGTGCCTGAATTCTGGCTTTTTTGGGTGTCTCTGGCCACGAATAACTCTGCTGCTGATCTCAGGCAGTTCCCCTGCCTTTCCTTTGCCAGAGGTGATTTTATTCAGCTGATGGGGCAATAGCGAGGGCGGTGCTGCAGCTATCGGTTGGGAGGAAATGCATCTCCTCTAAATGTGATTTATGTCATTGTTAATTCATAGTTAGCGGAGAGAAATGGTTAATTTACAGAAAACAAACCCCCAAAACCCACAGGAGGGGTTGGGTGGAGTTGCCTCAGCTACCGCTGCTGAAATGAGCTCAGCAGGTCAAGTCTTCGGGTAACTAAGGATGAGCAGACTGTTTGGAACCTCAGTAACGTCTGTCTGGTTTGTTAATCAAAAGAAATGCAAATGCTGCCTTTAATATTTTGCAAATGCATCTTTCTGAATTGTGTCACATGGCAGATTTTTAGAGAGAGAGAGAGTTATGTGTGAAACCAAATTGCCCTGATGGTGATTTTGGCAGGTTCTACCTAAAGCGAAAAGCCGAATCCCAAAGCTGAAGTCGCGAGGCGAGAAGAAAACCTCCGGTTTCCGCTTCCCATCCTGTGGGTACTGAGTTCCATTACACCATAGAATTCACAGCTTTTCCCAGTTTGACTGTGTATGGCTGTGTAGCGTGTGCTGGGATGGTCCGTGGAGCCAGGATCCTCACGATTTGGTTGGAGTCTTTGGCGTGTGCTATTTTGAGGTCTGGAGATTGTCCGAGTCACTTCCGAATTTTGTAGCAGTCTTTACACGCTGAAGTAACAAAGATTAACTTTTTGTATGCAGGGGAAAAAAAATGAATACAGTTTCATATTTATTCTTACTAATTTACAGGGGAATATTATTAGGAACAAAAAGATAAAGATAATACTGTTCTCTGAATCATTGCGTGAACAAGTGATTTGGTTAAAAATGCCACAAGGATTTGGTTAAAAATGCCACAAGGATTTAGTTAAAAATGCCACAAGGAAATTATCTGGACTTGACAAAAGAACAAAAAGTGCAAATTGCTCTTAAAACTTCCCTTGTTTATTCTAAAAACACCGCTGGCAAAACAGCTTCCTTTTTGGTTTTGCAGGAGGGTCGGTGTATCTGTGGTGCGTAGTCCGAGAGGGTCAGGTGAGACTTCTCTGAAAAGGTGTCCAGAATCAAGCTAGTAGCAGGAGTAGTAGCAGGAGTAGTCCTGGGAGAAGGGGGCAAGTGGATTTATTTCTTGGATAAAGTTGGTGTAAAAAAAAACAACCAACCAAACCACATGTTAAATGGGTCAGAGGAGCCAGAAGAGTGTTTGAGACGGTTTGGTTGCTCGTTCCTCAGGCAGGGGTAAGGATGGTAAGGCACGAGAAAGTCAGTCTTGATAAATGATTGCAGCTGTACAGGGTCAAACAACAAAATACATATTTTTATGTGTATAAATATAAACCACCTTATTTTTATCCGATCTGGTGAACAGCCTCTTCTGAAGTGCAGCAGCTTGTAAACCCGGGTGGTTGTTACTTGTGGGCTGGTGGAAGATAGGTCATTGTTGGGCTGTCAAGTCCCATGCGTTCATTACGCAGCGCTCTCTAGGTTCCCTGTAGCTGTTAGGTGGTGCTAAATGCATCATAATGTGCCAGTTTCAAATCCTGCCACTGACTTTGAGAAAGCAGAAAAGTGGGCTTTTTAAAAAAAAAAGGGGGGGGACACACAAAATGTACAATGTCTCCAATGGGTTCTTCATCAATAAAAAGAACTAAATACCTGTTCTTTTCAAACTGAAAACGGAGATGTAGTTTTCTTTCTTGTATTTTCTTTCCTTTTTTTTTTTCCATTTTCTTTTTTTTAACATTTACAGGCATTCGTAGCTTTTTGTTCTTTTTTAAAAATAAAAGCTAGTCTGTGGATGCTTTAGGAAATATTTATCAGTGCAGCACAAAACGTGCAAGGAGTAGGTAACTTGAGTGATGGTATAGATCTGGCATATCTTAAAATTCAGGCCTGGGTGCATTTTCCATCTTCCCCAGGTTGAGAGATTAAAGAAGTTGGGTTCTTTTCCCCCAGAAACCAAGACTAGAGGATCCGAGGCTTTAGTACTTTGTCTCATCAGTCAAGTAGATCACAGTCACGAATGTGAGTTGACTTGAAAAATAAATAAGGCCTAAACCCCCCCTTTTTGTGAATTCCTGATGGCAGCTGTGGAGAATTCTGCAGGCAATGGCAGAGGCAGAATTCCATAAATGAAATTCCCAAGTGGTGAAATCCTGCCTTCAGCCCATTCCAGTTTGAAGAGGGAGATGTGCAGGATTCGCAGCTCGGCCCATTTTAAATTCCTGCTGTGGAACAATCGAGATAAGAATCAGAAAGTGAAGAATGGGAAAAGCCCTGTGAGATCAAACGCTCTACGCTCCATGTCTCCTTAGGCAGAATTGCTCCTTTCGGTGCTTATAATAGGCTGTTCCTCCTAACTGGTATTCTGCTGGATGATTCTGGTTTGGGGAGGTTGCTCCTGGTTATTTCAATGTGTTGCTGGTTGCACCGTCTTTAGTAGATGGTTTGGTTTGGTTTGGTTTGGTTTTCCCTAAAACCTACATCTTTTCTTGCCCTTGACTTTTCCTCCTGTCAAATTGCTGTCTTTCTCCTCCTGGTTTGATAAGATAGGTTTCTTCTGGTAAGATGTTTCTTACCTGGACCTGAAATCTGGTCCATGAACAGCTTTCTCAGTTAGCAGGTCGACTTTTTCACTGAGATTAAAAGACATTTAATGCCAGGGGTGGTAACTAGTTCCATTTTCTGTACTGATTTTGAAAAGGATAAATAACATGCTTGACAAAACTAATTTTTTTTTTTTCTGGGATGCTTTTCAAGGTGGTGAATTCAGTGTCAGTTCTTCAGAAAAGCTTAAGAAAGCTTAAATTCAAGTCATTCTTGTCGGCATTGACACATCCTTTACAGTTACTATTAGGACGAACCCATTACAGAGAAAACAAGATGCTGTTAACCCCCTTTACAGGCAGCTCTGCTGAAGAGCAGGATGGGAAATAAGAATGGGAAGGTGAGATGCTGAGAAGAGTATGAGCCCGATTGCCCTGGAGATACGCTCTAGGATTTAATAACTTTCTGAATCAAAGCCTAACGTGTAAGAACCGGAGTTCTTTTGTGGGCGTGAGCTCGTGCTGAGGAGCAGGTATTGGCCGTGGCTCTTTCACAAAGAGTCTTGAAATGTAATGGCTTAATTTTAACCTCTACCACCTCAGATGCTCAATTCCCCGCTTCACGTCGCTCGATGAACGCTTTTAGAGATGAAGACCTTCGGTAGCAGCAATGTGTGAAGTGCTTTTCTTTCGGGTGGTAAAGGAGGGGTCCCCGGAACCGGATCTGCGTTTCTGACTCCCAAGGTGGTAACGCTCGGAAGATCCGAAGGGGCAGGAGGGTTGGAAATGCAAAGATTTCAGTTCTTCCCATGCAAAGTGTGCAGATGTCATATCAAAATGTAATATAGAGCCCGGGAAGCTGTATCATGCAGCAACTGGTTAACCAGTTTAACTGGTTGTAACGCGGGAGTGGCCTGTACTGGGGTCTGTGGAGTCACGAGAGCTGTAGAGAGGGTTGGAAAGCGGTCAGAGGCTCCTTCTCTCATGAAGGAATGTCAAGTTAAGCAAATAAGAGGCAGATACATAAAATTGTAAAGAAAACCACAAGGTATTCTTCTTCTGAGCAGGGAACAGACCTGTAAAACTGCTCATGGGACGGGATAAATGCGAAGTGCTTATGGGACCGAAAATGTTAATGGCAGGTCATTTCTTTAAGTTTACTGAATACACAGAAACCAAACAAATTGTGCTCTGCAAAGTCATCTGAGTTGAGAACAGCTGGAGGCGAGGAGATTATCTAGGGGACTGGATCATGTGGGTGCTGTTTTAGCTCTTCCTTTGGGGCATCTGCCTTCGGGTCACCTTTAGGGAGGGAGTAGTGGGATGGGGACCTCTTTGGCCTGCCCTGGTGTGGCCACTCGTCAGCTCTCACAGAATCACAGAACGATACGGGGTTGGAAGGGACCTCTGGAGATCATCCAGTCCAACCCCCTGCCAAAGCAGGTCCACCCAGAACAAGTTGCACAGGAGCTTGCCCAGGTGGCTTTGGAATGTCTCCAGAGACAGAGACTCTACCACCTCTCTGGGCAGCCTCTTTCAGGGCTCTACCACCCTCAAAGTCAAGAGGTTCCTCCTCATGTTGAGATGGAACTTCTTATGTATAAATCTGTGCCTGTTTCTTCTTGTCCTCTCACTGGGCACCACTGAAAAATGGCTCCATCCTCCTGACAACCCACCCTTGAAGTATTTATAGGTGTCGATTGGATTCCCCCTCAGTCTTCTCTTCTCCAGACTAAAAAGACCCAAGTCCCTTGACTTTTCCTCCTAAGAGAGATGCTCCAGGCCCCTCATCATCTTTGTAGCCTCTGCTGTTCCCTGCCCTTCTGGAACTGGGGAGCCCAGAACTGGACACAGCGCTCCAGATGAGGCCTCCCCAGGGCAGGACAGAGGAGGAAGATGGCCTCCCTCCACCTGCTGGGCCATCTCATCCAGGTTTTGTGCAGTTTTGTTTGGATATAATCTTTTCTCTTGTCTGAAGGAGAAGACAAGGTGCTGAGGAATTCACATGAGCGCGTTTTGGGGGGTTTTCTTCACTTTTGTCAACTGTTTGCCAGGCGGTGGAAGAGGCTGCAGACCTGCCACGCGCTGCTCTGTACCTGTGATGCGTTGGTTCACAGGGGCTATGGCTGGAGGTGTCCGGCTGCGGTGACCCTGGGAATTTCAACAGAAACTACGTCCAGTGAAACAAAAATACTGACTTTGCTCATTTTGGCAGCAAATTAAGTTTGCTTAGGGTTTTTTGCACTTCTTTGCAATAAGGAAAAACCTTTTCCTGCAGCAGGAAAGCCCAACGTAATCGAAATGTTCACGAACAGTGTTTTTAGGGAAAGCTTTTTGATACTTTTTTCAGAACAGACCACCTGGGACGGGAGGTTGGTATTTCAGTAGTTTAACTGTCTGCACGTAGCCCCGCTCTACCACCTTGAATGAGGGTGCTGTGAGGTCCTTATCAATTAATCAAAGCCTCCTGACGATCTTTATGCGAGACCTCCCTCCTGTGGCTTCATTTCCCGACGCTCATCAAATCCTTTGAACATGCTGCCGTTGATGAATCAAATCTCTTTGTTTCCCTCGGTGGTGGTTAGGCCCCATTGTTTTTCAAATACAGGTGAAGAACAAGTGGGGTGATTTGATTAGTCTAGTGCTGCTGTTGATTAATGATTTCAATCCATCTATTTCAGAAATGCTGTTCCCCTTGCCTGTACTGCTAAAGTAAATATTTTGCTGGGTTTATCTGTCCTGTAGGCTGCTTGTTCTTTGGAACAGGTCTTGGTGTCTCCTAATCCGCGTAGAGGTCTGATTTCGATGCAGTTATTTCCCTGTTGGATCAGCGTGACAGACAAGCGCAGATTCTCAGCTCTGGCACCTAAATGGTTTGAAAAGACAAGAGGATTATATGTATATATTTTATACAGTTAGTGTCTGTGTTGTTCCTGGTGTGACTCACGTTACCCAGTACATCGTTCCGTGTTGGCTGTGAGGTTTTTGTGCTGGGATCCCCGTTGTCGTCCCTGCCGTGGAAACAGAGGTGTATTTTGATGACGGAGCTACAGGGCAGTGCTTTCCCCGTGTTTCTTCCCCTTCCCTCTTCCTCTCTGGAGCTGGTTTCCTGACCCTGCAACTACTAATGTGTATTTTTTGAGAGGAAAGGAAGTAACGAGAGCCCCCAGCCGGGGGTGGGTAAATGTGGGGTACGGAGGTCTCCCCTTGCAATTGCAGGTAGGATGCGGCTTGAGAATAAAACCAAACCAAAGCCTTCAAGTGAGCTACACCCTCTGAGCTCTTAGGGACAAGCAGCAGCTTATTTGGGATCTAACTGTGCCTCTGCCCTTGGAGCTTTTGGCCATTCCTACTGGGATGGAGAGGAACAGGTTGTTTTTTTCTTATACCCAGCTTTGCAGTTGGTCACAGTTCAGCAGCTGCTGTGTTAAAGTTGTCCTTTTAGCCGGGCTGGACAAGGGTGCATGGACAAGGGTGGCTTTCTCTGGGTAGGTTTTAACTTCTTGTGATTCAGAGCCCTCATATGACGCTGCAAAATCAACCTTGTTAGAAAAACGATGGGAGCACAGGAAGGTCAGAGGCAGGAGGGTTTGGAGGGAAGGTGATATGGTCTGCTGGTGGGGAGGGTGTGGAGATTTGAAAAAGGGAAAATTTCCTTGTGTTGCTTGGTCTTGGACAACTTGAACTGCTGCTTAATCCCAGGGTGTGCCTGTATAGAAAGAGTTTAGTAGGTTATCTGTATGAAAGTACGATCAAAAAACCGCAATTTTTATAGGAAGGTGGTGCTGCTGTGGTCTCAAGTTGTGCCAGGGCAGGTTTAGCATGGATGTTAGGAAAAATGTTTACAGCAAAAGGGTTATTAAGCATTGGAACAGGCTGCCCAGGGAAGTGGCTGAGTCACCGTCCCTGGAGGTATTTAGAGGATGGGGAGATGTGGTGCTCAGCGATACGGTTCAGCGGTGGTTTTTGTCAGCGTTAGGTTGATGGTTGGGCTTGATGATCTGAAAGCTCCCTTCCAGCCTAAACAATTCTGGGATTCTGGGATTCACGTTCATTATGCACCAAGTGTTTTGAAAAGTTCCTGGGGAAGTGAGAGGGGAAGTGAGAGGGGACTGTGAGCACAAGTGCAGCAGCTTTTGATGAGCTGTATTTTTGGAAAAAACCACTAAATTCTTCTTTGATGCATTTGGTGGGTGATTTCAGGGCAGTCAGTGTTACCTTTTTTTTGGCAGCATGAGAGGCCTATGTTTTCCTCTGTCTTTGCACAAAATAATAGCAATAATAATTTTAGGAAGAATCTGGAACACATTATAAACACCTTATTTTAGGGGAGCTGCATTCCAGGAATACCTGAAGTGTATGAGCCCAAGCTCCACCACAAGCTTCACTTTTGACCTGTGGTATGATAATAAGTTCTCAGAAAAACATTTTTAAACCTACAAATTTTTAAGTGCTAACTAGTATTAAAAGTAACTCACAATTTTGAGGACTATAGGAAAAGAATTTTTGGATCCCAGTTCTTTGCTCTTACTGCTAAATGCCCGACATCCCAACTAAGGTGGATTTTTAGATTATACCAGATTATATTTTGGTGTACATCTCTTTTTTTTTTTTTAAAAAACCCTTATTTTATTTGAGGGCAAGTGTCCTGTAAGATGCCCCTGCAGAAGGCACATGGAGGACAACCAGCCTTCCTAACGTGCTCTCAGATAGGAGGAGAGCCACAACTTCAACAGCTCTGGGTGTAACACGATGTTCAGGGTCGGTGCCTACGGCGGGACTTCTTGAGCCCATTGACGTCAGAGGCCGTGTCTTACAGCAGAACCTGAGTCCTGCTGCACTGTCTGGATGTCCTCTGCAGCTCATTGGCTTGGCTCAGCAAGAATGCTTTTCACCTGAAAGAACCCTCTATTTGACTTCTGGTTGCCCCCCAGAAATAAGGGTGATAGTGGTACCGACAGTGAGGGAAGTGGGGCTTGGGTGGTTACATTCATTATGGTTGAAAATAACTCAGTATTGTCCTGTCCTCGTGTTGTTTTTTGAGATTTGCTTACTTAAACAACTGGAGCCCAGTTCAAAAGGGGATGTCCATTTAAAACATGTTTCCCACCTCCCAGAGTGTGGCACATTTGAGACAGAATTTTAATGCATTTAATAAATTCAGCTTTTCAAGAAATATATACAATTGTCCTGCCCCACTATAGGGATTTCTGATGCTTTCCATGAGCACCTGGGTTCTTCTGCAAGGCCACCACCAGTCCCAAAGCAGAGGAGTATCTTGTTCCGAATACCCAAAACACAGACAAGGCAGGAGCTGTTAGAAGCAGCAGGGAGAGGGAGGACAAGATATTTTTCCCAGGGAAGTGGTTTGATCTTTGTTCCATATCCCCAAATTGCAACCCAGTTTTAAAGTCCTGGTGACCTTGCACCTCCCAGTTCCCTACAAACGCATCGCCCTGTCGTCACAAGCGGGTGCTGCCGCCGCTCAGCTGTAAAGGCTCCTTAGATTAATTAATTAATGGGCTCCTCATGACGAAGGGAAGGGCTGTCACTGAGGAGGGCGGCTGGCTCGATCTGGCTGGGGCAGGATGAATTATTGTCATGGGAAATATGGCTCTTCATACCTTGTGGTTTGGAATGGAAAAGGAAAATATCCTGATTTAGTCTTTTTTTAAGGTGGGATATTTTGTTTGTGTCTTTAGGTATGTTTTTGACAACTGTAATAAACTTTCTGAGCATCGCAGTAAATACTACGCATCAGATTTAGGGGTTTTTACACCAAGAAAGTTATTTTGTTTCACCTTCCAGTTTGAGGTGAGTCTGCCCAGAGCACCCAGTATGACAGGTTATTATTGAGGTGAGTCTGCCCAGAGCACCCAGTTTGATGGGTTATTATTTTCAGTCTTTTTCTCTGATTAATCTTGCAGCGATGAATTTCAGTCTAAAGCTCAGTTCTAGGATAAACCCACCAAAAATTATTTCTCAATATGCTGTTATTATTATCAGTCTGTCACTACTCCTCACATCCACGACCTTCAGAAAGTAAAATAAGCAACACAAAACAGAAACTACCTTAAATGTGGCTGGGTGGGTGGGGTGGGTCCCCTCCTAGGTGTAGCAGAGGTGGGATTTCATGGCTTCTCTAGAGACCAAAGTCCTTTCACGTAGTGCTCAGCTCTTTGAGTAGTATCTATTTATACTCTTTCCCAGTCTAGACTGATTTCAGTTAATTTTCTCAGGTCTTTTAACTTCCAGCTTGTGTGAATTGGGTTACTTAGGAGTAAGGAACCCCCAGTGGTAGCCACTGATGGGTGTTGACCCCACTGATGGGTGTTGACCCCATTGCTCCTGGGCATTAGGTGTGTTGAATAGAAGAGGGTCTCCTCTCCAGCAGTTTCCCTTCCTTTCCTTTCAGTGGGCCATAAACTACCTTCTGTGATAGCCTCAATTTTTGACTTTTACAGAGATTGGTGTTTAAACTTGCATATACAAGTTACCTACTGGTTTGTTTTGCTCTGGGCTGACTTTTCCTGTGTTTCTCATTGCCCAAGGAATCCCCTTTTTGTGCATGTTTGAAGGGTGGTTCCGATACCCAACAGTGGTGTCTACTTACTCGGTTCTTACTCTTTATTCCTTCAGATATCCTGGGTTTTTCATAGTTGGATTGTTGGTTTGGTTTTTTTTTAAATAGTTGATTTTTGAGTTGAATCAGTTGGTTTGTCTGTAGATGTCCAGGTTTGTGGTGTATTGAAAGAGCATTTCTGAAGTGTGGAAAGTTGTGTGACTTCTGTGTGAGGTGAACGTGTGTGTTAAGCGTTTCTTCCTTCAAACAGGCAGAAAGCCAGCTTGTGTCGGAGTTCTCTGTATTTCTAACATAATAAAAAGGCCTAAAGGGTAGAACAAAGATCAGGAAATAAAAGATTTCTCATTGACAGAGAAAAGCCATTTCAGGCAGAGTGTAGGAATCCAGGTGGATATGTCTCTGGACAGGTCTCGGGTGCTTCGAGTGTTCCCTGTTGAGGCTTCTTGTAGAACACCCTCAGGGATCCTCTCCATCCAGGTATCTGAAGGGGCTACAGGAGAGCTGGAGAGGGACTCCTTGTCAGGGAGTGGAGCAACAGGATGAGGGGGAATGGTTTAAAATTGAAAGAGGGGAGATTTAGATTAGATACTAGAAAGAAATTCTTTGCTGTGAGGGTGGTGAGACACTGGAAGAGGTTGCCCGAAGAAATTGTGGAAGTCCTGTGCCTGGAGGGGTTCAAGGCCAGGCTGGATGGGGCTTGGAGCAACCTGGTCTGGTGGGAGGTGTCCCTGCCCAGGGCAGGGGGGTTGGAACTGGATGATCCCTAAGGTCCCTTCCAACTCTAACCATCCTATGATTCTATCCCAGTATACTCCAGTGCTGTGCTACCAGCTAATTGCAGGTAATGACAATTCGTATGTATTTATTTCTCTTGAATGTTTTGAATGGCTATTTATCTCAGTTCAGCTCCTCTCTTAGGTCTGAGAAGAGGATGTTATTGTGGAGCTGCTGAATTGTTTTTAAAGAAAACCCAATAAATTGCCATAGGTGGCTGTGGAACTGTGATTAAAAGAAGTAAGTTTTTCTCTGTTTGTGTTCCAAGCAGGCGGCGGTAGAATCACGGCTCGTTTTTGTATAGGCCTATTAACCAAATGAAAGATTCAATGGAGTGATTAGTTTTCAATTTAGGCTTTTAAGACTATTGTCTGGTGCATTTTGCCACCTAGTTACCGAAGGGAATATCCAGAGTTTAGTTATTTTTAATTCGGTTTTGATTGGGACGCTCTTTCCGGATACTGAAGCCAGACAAACGCGGGATACTCCAGGAGAATTGGGGAGAAAAGATCCTGTGTCCTTAGAAGGCTTTTGTAATTCATGAAGCACAACCTCTAATGACTCAATTTGTTGTTCGAGCTCAAATAGCACCAAAATCTCAGAAAGCAGTATCAACAGTGTGATCCTAAGAGGATTAGAAGAAGAACAGGAGAGCACGAGTTCACAATCGAACGCTCATGCAGAAAACCCCGTTAGAGCTGCAGCGGGAACCCAGTGTAATTCCTCCTATAACGGATGGGTAGGAGAAAACAGCATAAAGGTTGGCATTTCTAGAAGAAAGCAGTTAAACACTTTTGTAAATAGCTTCAAGAAAAATCCTTGTTTGGATCTGATGATGTTTGGAAACAGGTAGGGAATAACGTTACCGTACATCTGCGCCGTCTGTAACCACCCCGTCGCCGTGCGCTGCCACGGGCGGGTACATCTGTGCTTTCATCCTTGTGCCCCCACACTTACTGCTCGGCTGGTAGCCACGGCCCAGTCTGCTCTGCAGCCTGGATGGGTGCTTGCTTTGTTGGTGTAGCTGCTTTGGGGTGTGAGTTTCGGCCCTGCAGATGGGAACTGCCCGCTTGGTGCAAACTGTTTGCCTGGACCTTTTTAGAGTCGTAGAATTGTCCGGGTTGGAAGGGAGCTTCCAGATCATTGAGTCCAACCAACACTGACAAAACCACCACTACCCGTGTCCCTCAGCACCACGTCTGCCCAGCTCTTAAATACCTCCAGGGATGGCAACTCCACCACCGCCTCTTCCAGTGCTTGATAACCCTTTTAGTGAAGAAATTTTTCCTAATATCCATCCTCAACCTCCCCCAGCACAACTTGAGGCCATTTCCTCTTGTCCTATCACTTGCTACTTGGGAGAAGGTCTTAGGAGTTTATGTCTTCAGGTGCTGCTGTCCCCAGGAGATGATGCTGTGCATTGTACAGAGCATTTGATGGCGATATGTTGGGGGGACACATCAGGTGGGTCATTCTTGTGCAGAAAACCCCAGGATGGGCAAAGGCAGTGAGCTCTGCCTGGGAGCAGCTCGGTTCACACGCAGCAAAACCTCATTTCTTTGGAGGTCGAGGATGTTCAGTGGATGCTGAAGGAAGACGTTCGTCATCAGTCAGTGGTGAACCTCCAGGCCCTCTGAGATGAAGGATCCACACTCACAAGCTACTGTATGTTCCCTAGATGAGCTTTATCAACTTCAAGGGCAGCTGGGGGATTATTTTTAAGTGTCTCATAGTGTAGTTGTTCCACCTGCCCAATGGTTCCAAGGGTATATAAGCTGTATATGAATGTGAGAGAGAGGTTGCAATCAATAAATTATAGCTGCATTGTTTCAAGGTACATGCCAAGATGGCAAAATGCAATAGGATAAATTTGGAAAGAAAAAAGCTGCTGCTGCTGCGTTTGTACTCAGCACTTGATTCTGAAGAAGGACATCGTGGAGTTGTCTGTGTGTTCACATGTCATTTCGAGTGCTCTTGTTTAAAACTGGAGCCCACAACCAATTAACATGAGGGAGGAATGAAGCGGAGTCAGTGAACCCTTTCTTTTCTCATTCTCTGCTCTCTTGAGTCTTTGCTTCCAGCTTCTTTCCGTGTCACTGCCCTGTTTCAGACAGAAAGCCAAGGACAAGAAGCCTCTTCCACGGATCAGACAGAAAGGTTTCCTTCTCCGGCTTCCACGATAAGTACAGCACTCAGCAGATTGCACAAGGGCAAAGGGGTGTTGGAAGGAGACAGTCTGGGCAGTGCATACCGAAGAAAGCCCTTTTTCATTGAAGAAAATGGTTTATGTTTGTGCAATCATCCTTTTATTTATGTTTGCCCTGTTCCTTCCCAAATGAAATAACCCAAACCAAGCGGCGCGCTCAGAACAGGGCAGCAGAGCCCTCCCCTGCCTTTCTCCACAGCCAGCTTTTATAGGGATTTATTCTGCTCTTAAAAGGAGAGCGCAAATGCTGCTCGGCTGGGGTGCTGTTCTGGGTTTTAAGGAAAATTCTCACTCTAAGCAAGTGGTGTTTGTGTAGGGGCTGTGCTGAGCAAGGTGGTACAGCTTTTCTCTGCTGCTCTGCGCCTCCGGCTGTGGAAAAACAAACATTCCAGAGTAGCTGGGCACAGGAAAAGCGTGCTGCTGGAGGAGTGGAGTTCTCCTCAGCCTATTTACATAACTTCTGTGGCATCAGTACAGCTAAGCAAGGGAACAAGAGCTTGTTTGCAAATTCTTTCAATTCCCGGCATTCCTGCATTCTTCAGCATCCTCTGCGGCGCTTCTTGCACTCCCAAGGTTGCCATTCTCCCCGCCTCCGTGGGGCGGTGACGTCTTCTAAGAACAAAATAAACCCAGCTCTTCCAGCTGTTTTTTCATCTGGTTCCACAAATGACTTCATAATTAAACATTTCGCAGAATGCTGTGGGGTTGGAAGGGACCTCTGGAGATCATCTAGTCCAACCCCCTGCCTGAGCCGGTCTACCCAGAGCAGGTTGCACAGGAAATTGCCCAGGTGGGTTTTGAATGTCTCCTGAGGCAGAGATTCCACCACACCCTTCCAGGGCTCTGCCACCCTCAAAGGGAAGAAGTTCCTCCTCGTGTTTAGATGGAACTTCTTAAGTTCAAATTTGTGCCCGTTACCTCTTGTTCTGTCACTGGGCACCACTGAGAACAGACTGGCCCCTTTCACCTGACACCCACCCTTGAAGTATTTATGGGTGTTGATCAGATCCCCCCTCAGTCTTCTCCTCTCCAGACTGAACAGCCCCAAGTCCCTCAGCCTTTCCTCATCAGAGAGATGTTCTAGGTCCCTCATCATCTTTGTAGCCCTCTGCTGTCTCCTCTCCAGCAGTTCCCTGTCCTCCTTCAACTGGGGAGCCCAGAACTGGCCTCACCAGGGCCGAGCAGAGGCACAGGCTGACCTCCCTTGACCTACTGGTCACACTCTTCTTGATCCACTCCATCCTACTGGTTGAGCTTGAAAATTGCATGGGAGAACATTGTGTTGATTGTGAGCCCCGAAAACCGTAGTTACTCTTCGCTCCTGGTAAAGGGGTTTTGAACCCAGTTTACAGATGCTTTGTATGTGGTTTACTCTAAAAATAGTTGGATAATAGTTCATTAGTCACTCGTGCCCATCTGTCCCTTTCCCTTCTCGTTGAGTGGGCGATTAGATTATTTCCTAACAAGAAAAGTGGGCTGGCTCGTGCCTGGGGGGAGAGCAGCCACTCGGGGATATTCGTGTGAAGAAAAATCAGTTGTCGCTACTGAGTAAGAATGAATATTGGGGTGGATGGAGTTAACCCGTATCAAACATCAAAAGGTGTTTGCTTACACTTCACTATTTTACTGTTAGATGCAGGAAATCATTATTGATGTGTAAGGACAATGACTCAAATGTAGGGGAGCGTGGATTTTTTTTTATTACTGTGTTTTTACTTGGTTTTTGAAGACAGGAAAGATTTCTCTGGAGCATTGCAGCAGGAGGTGCACGTTGTCACCCTGTAGCCAGCAGCTGGTGTAAGCTGGGGGGTTTGCTTTTCTAATTACTGAGGTCACTGTGGGAGTTGGAACTGTCTGGGTGCATGGGCACACCTGGGTACATCAATGGAGTTATTTAGTGTGATATCTCTTAGGAAAACAGGTTTCCTTTCTATTTTTTTTACTGGTTTTCAGTGGATGTAACCATTTCTGAAGTCAGACCGCAGGAATGTTGATTTTTATTTGGGACTTTACAGAGTGCAAACACTCTGGGTTTATTTCCAGAAGGAGACTGGGCATTTGCAGAAGATACTGTTAACTGCCTGCCTAACTTCCTGGAGCCTTTTCTGGAGAGCTAAGGCAAACCCCAGCCACCAGGACTGGTATAGAGAGGTTGTTCCGTTTGCTGTACGCTCCTGCTGAATGGGTGTGACTCTCTGGAGGTCCTGATGGTACAACTTACCCCTTCACTGGGCTTACTTTGTTGAAAAGTCTGTGTTTCAGTCTCCCCACAGGAGCAGTTGGGGTGATGTGGGAGGCGACAGGAGGTATCCAAACTCCTGTCTCTGTATTTTCAAAGCAAACCAGACTGTGCACCGTGCCCAGATTTGGTGGAAATTGCTCAATTCCTCCAACAGAACAGGCTGCGAGAGCCACGAAGACCCACACTTGATAACATTTTATTAAGTGCTAATTCAAAACAATAAATATTAATGTCTCCAATTCTGTGTTCTTCTTTCCTTCTCAGCATCACCCTTCTGTGGCAAGAGGCACCTGTGAGGAAGACTTCTGCATATCAATGCACTGCCAATGGTAAGTTCCTTTGTAACCAACTCAAGGTGATGCAGTTCCTTCCTGCACATTGACCCTGGGCCGTCTGGTGTTGCAAAGTAGTGTTTTTAGAATAACTACTTATTTGGTGGATTATTTAAGTTTGTTAAGAAATAGCTAGACCATTACTGTGTTCAAGAATATTGCCATTGCACCTGGGTTTTACCCTGTGGAAAACAGGGCAGCGTGTTAATTTTGAAGCGAGAAGTGTGACTTGAGAATAACAACGGCTCATCCTGTTGGTGACTGGTTTTGCTTCCCCTTTTGGCCAAAAGCCTGGTTTGGGGCAAGCTGTAGCAGAGCTGAGTGCTCTATTGCCCCCACTTGGCTGCTTTCTGCAGTTTGTTTCAGCACTAACAGCTTCTCCTGTAAAAAAATAAATAGAATTATGCAGTGCCAGGTGTGTTTTGCTTTAGCAGGTTTGGCAGCATGAGACTAGCCAAGGTAAAATTTCAGCTCCTGTAGAAGGGAGCTTGGTTGATGGGATCTTATTCCATCTCTGGAATATTACTTGATGTTAGGGAATATTGGAGGTTGGTATTTGTGGGCTCTCTTTGTGGTTTATTTATGCTTCCTGGGAACTGGGCAGCCGGAAGGCAGAGGCGAGGTCTGGACTGGAATTTACTGCTTTGATCCAATTAAGTGGTTTTGGTGTCTTGTCTTGTCACGGTTGAGGTGTGCTACGGGAATGGTTAATTGGAGCATTAGCCTTAAGAAATAATTGCATTAAACGCCGGCCTGAGTTTTGTAGTTCAAGCAGCTCTAGATCCCAGTGCTCCGGGCAGGAAGAAAGGGATAACATGTCTAACCACTGGCTTGGAAAACTCTGTTTGGGATCTGAGAGCGGGGTTGGGTCCCGTGGGTTTGCACAGGAGGATGGATCCAAAGTACACCTAAATAAATTCTAGCCTCTGTTACACCTTTGCAACTCCACCCCCTTTGCCCAGTGAGCAAAAGTGGCTGTCCAAGGGGTTTGTTGGATGTAACCAAGTCATTGTGGTGACTCTCAAAGATGTCATATGGAGTGAACTGCAAGGCAGCGTGTATTTTGCATGAAATGAAGGAAATGCAACTCTGAAATCAGACACTCTGTGCCAAGTGTCGGTTAACAGCCTGAGCTGAGATGTGTAGAGTTTTCTGTGGATTTGGGATGAATTTCAGTTGGTGGGAAGGGACTCGTTGAGTGAGAAGGTGTGATTTTTAGCTGGTTGCTTATCCTGGTCTTTTCACTTTCCCAAACTGGAACTAGCAGCACTTTCAGCCTTCTCTGTTTTTCGTGGTTTTCATCGTTGTTGTTGACCTTTTTCCAACAAAAAAAAAGCTACTCTGATTCCTTTTGAGTTTGTATTAGTTGAGCATGGGTTTAGTCATGATTTGAAATACAGGTCTGTATTACTGCTTCTCTTAAAATCATGACTCATTCCATATTAACCTACTCCTTATACTTCATAAAAATTTAAAATACTGAGAGACTGCACTTGAAATGTTATTGTATTTTGCCCTAATTTTCCCCTTACAAATTGTATTAGAAAGTCAGAATTGCACGGTCTCGAGGGTGTGCTAGTCGTTACAGCGATCCTGAAACAGACTCCACTGTTACTTGCAGTGAAGTGAAATATTCCTCACTCTTTTCTTTAAGGGCTGCTTTTGGACTCTAAGTTGTTCTATTTTATTATTCTAGAGATTTCTAAACAGTTACTCATCCCCTAATTAGCTTTGAAGCAGTTTGAATGTAGATTGAGGAGACAAGCTCGACATATTTCTTTGTCATCTCCAAAGTAATCAGAACTTAATCCGGTTTAGAGTAAAAAAAGACTTTTATTGGGTTTTATTGTGATGTTTTTCTGTCTGATATTTGTAGACAAAGAGTGGGCCAGAGGGTGACCTTAAAAAAGCAGCTTGTCATGTTTTCCTGAAAGGACTTGGTTTAACTTGGCTCCCTGTGTTGAGTACAGCTATTTCCATCAGAAGTGTGTTTCTGATTCCCTTGAGAAATGATACTGGCATTTTTTGATCAGTTTTTCAGTCGTGATTGTCAGCTCCATTTCTTAATACTCAAAAAAAAACCCAAACCCAAAGAAAAAGTAAACCACGGAAGTTACACATCCTCCTTTGTTCTTTCTCTGCTTCTTTCTGTTTTAAAGGTAATTCAAAGATGTTTGGTT
This sequence comes from Jacana jacana, assembly GCA_013400555.1. Classification (NCBI taxonomy): domain Eukaryota; kingdom Metazoa; phylum Chordata; class Aves; order Charadriiformes; family Jacanidae; genus Jacana; species Jacana jacana. The sequence goes on along the minus strand of VZTM01005275.1, from coordinate 162,003 downwards.
TTTTTGCATCAATAAAAAAATCTTACATGATGATTAAATAGGGTAAAATGTCAGTTGCTCTATAAAAACCCCAGAATTGTTGGCAATTTTTTATTTTTAAATTAAACATTTATACTGTGATACAGCCTGCTAGAAGAGAGAGTGGATCTGTTCAGCTGATCCGAGTTCTCCTTCCCATTCTTCCAGACACTTGTAATGTTCCCCAGAGCCCCAAAGGAGGGATGTGCAAAAGCTTATCAAAAAAAGGCCCGTTAAGGAGAATCAGTGTATAACGCTACTTTCCCTGGGATTTCAAAGGTTCATTTGGAGGCTGATACCTGGGTACTTAATCCACTGTCACGAGGACCCCTGAATGTGTTGGAAATAAAAATTGCAAGTCCTGGACCTTTGGCCTAAGCAAGAAAATCACATCAGGTTTTCCACAAAGGCTTTAGCAAGTTAATTTGCTTGTTGTGTGTTGGAACAGAGAGCTGATCTGAGCGGGATCGTTCTCCTGCGAGCATCAGAAGTAAACCTGCCTGTCTCCTCCCAGGCACCGAACTGTGTGTGTGTGTGTGTGTGTGTGTATAAATACGTGTGGCTCTATAAGCCTGTGCTTGAGTGTGCATTTAGCTCTGGATCTGTGTATTTACCTACATAAAAAGGGGGTGTGCAAAGCCCGGGCGCTTGGAGCAAGCCGGGAAGCGTGGGTTAGTGGCTGTCACACAACTGCCCGCTGCCATGGATCTCCTTTCCCAGGAAGTAACCCAAAAGGGCTACAGAAGAACCGAGAGAGAAAGGCAACGGAAAAGAGCTCTGCCCAGGTTCTCGGCTCCATCTCTTGCTCCGTGGGTAGTTTGACAGAGGTCAGCTCCCTGATCGGTTAGAAGGGTCTCCCGTGGAAGAGAGTAGAGGACTTTCTCATTCATTACGAGCTGACGCAGGCTGAGGACAGGCAGTGAGCACAGAGTTACTTCATCTCCAGGAAAGTGGGGTCATCAACAGCTAAGTCACGTCCTCAGTCTCCTGAGGGAAGTACAAAGTAGGTGTTTTAAATGCGTTCCTTTCAATGCTGTCTACTTCTAGGTGGATATATCCTGCTGCGCTTTGAAGGTGTAACCCACCCCTTAGGTGTTACATCAGCTGTGCGTACACATAAGAGACCTCTCCAGGAGAACAGCTCTGCAGGCAGTGAGGTTTTTGGGCCAGGAAATTCCATGGGTGCAACACCTCAACATGATTATCTGCCCGGCGGATTTAGCAGGAGTGGTTGGAGGAGCTGGGGAGGATGAATTAGTCCCTCCAAAGAAAAAGGCATTCAGTGAAGGGAATGGAAGATGTATACAAAAATTCCTGGAAGGCTTTTTCTTCCAATCCCTTTGTGGTGCCTCCTGTAGTGTCATCCTGTGACATTTACCACTCCTCAGAAGAGAGCTGAAGGAGTAGATGCACATAGCTATTTTACAGCAGCTAAATCCATGGAATCATAGAATGGTTTGAGTTGGAAGGGACCTTAAAAGCCCATCCAGTTCCAACCCCTCTGCTGTGGGCAGGGAGACCTCCCACCAGACCAGGTTGCTCCAAGCCCCATCCAGCCTGGCCTTGAACCCCTCCAGTGATAGGGCAGCCACAGTTTCAATGCTGATCATCTAAACTGCTGATCCATCTGCCACATTAATCTTCTGCCTGTCCATTATGTCAAAATGGTTTCATGCAGAGGAAGACAGGCAAGTGAGAGGGCAGGAGCCTGCACCCAGGACTAGAGGAGCTGGGTTTGGTGGGGAAGCCCTGCCTGTGCCAGTGCCTGCCAAGGACAACGGGAGGTCCATGCTGCTGGCTCCGGGGTTTGCATGGGAACTGCAAAATTGACTTTGTTTTGACAGGAGCTGAATGTCATCTTACAGCTATTAAATGTGTACAAAAGACTACCTGCAGGTGGGCAGACCTTTGAGAGATGGTAGAGATGAAGGTTGGTTTTCATTACCCTGAGAACAGAGACCCCTGCTTTCCAGAGTGTTTGAAACTTGGCAGCACTTCAGACGTTGGCTGCAAGCGGCGTGAAGAGATGCTTCAAAATAAATAACCCTGCAAGACTAACGCCCTTATTCTTCAAATACACACATGTGTGTGTCTGTGTGTCTTCAAGTGCAGGAACAGTTCTGGTGTGATATAAATAAGGAGGGCTCGCGTGCGTAAAGCTAACCAAGCTTGAAAGCGTTTTCAATGGCAGGGCCTAAAAGTGCTTGTGAAATTTATTGTTGAGGCTGTTGGTTGTACAGTTTATGGAGTACAGCTTTAAAGCTACAAAGAAAATATAAATGAAAATAAAGGGATGAATGTCTGGCAGTTTCTGAGAGAGTCTTAAGTGACAGCATGCACTATCGGGCTGTTCCTCTCCTAAAATCAGTGGGTGCTGTTACCAGGGCAGGCAGGTGAAGGGCGCTGGGTTTTGGCTGATAATTTGTCACAGCTGAACAATGATGTTTTGGAGTGTTCACCCGTAAATTCTGTGTATTGGATCAGCAGGAGTTGGCTGATTGTTGGTATATGTGTCGAAGAGAAAGTGCTAATAATACGACACGGAAGAAAAATGGTGTGGTGGGGTGGGGTGCTGATGTGATAAGCGTTAAAAAAACTCTCTACTCCTGCATTCTGATCCGATTTTAAAGGATTTTTTAATTTTCTGGGTTGTTTTTTTTTTCACAGCAAGCAAGTTAAACACTGATTCAGAGGGAAAACATCCCTTGCCTCCTTTTTTCTACCATGAGCTAAGGTTCACTGCTGAATGAATCAACTGAAAGAGAAACTGCTGTCCTTAAAATATTTAAGAAGTGGTGGCTGTGTTTTGAAGCAGCCTTTGCCAGAGCACTTTCTCTGCTGATCCTCTCAGCGTTTTACTGTGCAGAAACCAGCTTTGACTCGGAATTCTCGGCAGAATCATAAATATGTAATTACCGAAGCAGCCGAGAGATGGAACCCCTGGCAGCTGCCCAGCGCAGTGCAATCACAAGAGCGAAAGGAATGGGGCCAGTTCCTCAAACTGGGAGGAATGTCCTCTAAAACAGGACGAGGGCCATTGGTGCTCCTTGCCTGTCGCCAGTCCCACAGTTTAAATCTTAAATGGACCCGAAAAGCGGCTAGTTCTGTTGCAATAGGTTGGTTTAGGTTACAGCTTTTTTTCATCTGTGGATTTTTCCATTGCCATCTTCCTCCTCCTTTGCCTCCCCTGCCTTGGGTTTTTCTCTCTTTACCATTTTATACTGGTTTTAGTTGAACAGTGGAGAGCAGCAGTAGAAGTGCTGCAGTAGAAGCTGCCCAGGGAGGTGGTGGAGTCACCCTCCCTGACTGTGTTTCAGAGTCGATTAGATGTGGTGTTGAGGGATCTGGTGTAGGGGAGAACTTGTAGAGCGGGGCTGATGGTTGGACTTGATGATCCCAAGGGTCTCTTCCAACCTGAATGATTCTATGATTCTGTGATTCTAAGTGCAGGCAGCATTAGATGAGATCTTCCTTGATCAGCTGCCATCTGCTTTAGAGGAGAAGGAGATTTTACGTTTCTGCTGCGGGTTCACTGCCATATTGGTAACCTGAAATGACCCCTTCCCCGCTCTGTTGTATGAAAGAATTACAAATACAGCTGTTAAACGTTCTTGATGGTTTGAATGTTGAGAAGGTGTGTATGTGAAGTAGGATGCTGCAGAGAAAACCCAAAGGACGGGCTCTTTGGTGTCCACCCACGTGAGCGTTACCCTCCGGAGAAGAGCAGGGCTTATTTCACAGCGGATCACGTTACCTGCGTCGCTTCCACAATCGGGTCTTCATCCTGCTTTCCTTGTTGTCAACAGAAAGTTGATAGTAGTTCGAGTCACCAGTAGTAAAAGCAGCCCTTCGTTTCCGTGGTGTTGATGCTGGGAGATACCGAACTCTGCTCTAGAACAACAGGAAGCCTGTAGGTTGGGAGGGGTGGGGGTGGACGATACTGAATATATTCATTTTTATTTGCTTGGGAGAAACTGAGCCCTGCTGGCCCTCAGGGACCAGGGAACCCACGTCTGTGTGGCTGCCAACACGGACACCAGGTCTAAAAGCCTGTCCATCTGTGCCAATTCTCTAGTTTGCCAAATGAATGGCGGAACAGATCGTGGCCGCTGGCTCAGCGCAGCCGTAGCTGGAAATGAAGGTCGGGTGTGTTGTTCTTTAATGAACACATTTAACAACCTATTCAAGACACGGGATCTGAATCCTCCCGGGGTTGATTCTTGACATACGACTGTAGGATCGACATCCAGGAATTCAGTATTCCCAGAGGTTGGAGGGTATTGACGTCAAATGTGAGCCCGGAGTTGGAATAATTGTCCTCCTTCATAATATTAATGAAATTTCCCCCCTTTCATTTCATTTCTCTTGGCTGTAGGTGGACCATATTTTATTCTGGTCTGTGTCTGTTCTAAAAATACTTCATTGTTTGATCATGTGTTCAGCTGTTTGTCATCTGTAAAAAGGAAAAAAAGGGGGGGGGAGCTAAACACCGTGGCATAAATGAAGTTTAAGTTCATCATAAGAATATGAAAAGCACTTTAATACAGTAAATAAACCAGCAAAGGAGCTTTTAGGAAATCAGCCATTGCACTCTTTTCTAAGCTTTATCAGCACCCTTGCCAGTTTTAATCATAGAATCATAGAATCATTTAGGTTGGAAGAGACCCCTGGGATCATCAAGTCCAACCATCAGCCCTACTCTACACGTTCTCCCCTACACTAGATCTCTCAACACCACATCTAATCTGCTCTTAAACACAGTCAGGGAGGGTGACTCCACCACCTCCCTGGGCAGCTGATTCCACTGACTGACCACTCTCTCCGTGAAAAATTTTTTCCTAATGTCCAGCCTAACCCTCCCCTGCTGCAGCTTGCAGCCATTCCCTCTTGTCCTGTCGTCCATTGCCCGTGAGAAGAGACCAGCACCAATATCTCTACAGTGCCCTTTCAAGCAGTTGTAGAGAGTGATGAGGTCTCCCCTCAGCCACTTCTTCCTCAGACTAAACAACCCCAACTCCCTCAATCGATCCTCATAAGCCTTATTCTCCAGGCCTCTCACCAGCTTTGTTGCCCTCCTCTGTACTCGCTCCAGCACCTTGATATCTCTCNATCCAGTCTATCCAAGTCCCTCTGTAGAGCATCCCTGTCCTCAAGCAGATCAACACTCCCACCCAACTTAGTGTCAATGAAACCAGGCGTGTGCTTCTGGGGAAGAGCATGGGCTGAGCCTCAGTGCCACCCGGCTGGGGGGGACCGGGGAGGAGCGGTGTTCGGTGGGGGTTTGTCCCAGAGCACCCAGGAGGAAGGCAGCGACGGGTCAGAGGAACGGTGGGCAGAGCAGCCCTCACAGCTGCTGCTTGGGGTTTTTTTTTTTTGGTGAATAAAAGGCACAAATTTAAAACTATCAGGTACATAACACACAAATTAAGGGGAAAAAAACCAGACGGCCAAAGGTTAAAGAGGGAATGAAAACCCAAGTTTTATGGTCACAAGATCAAATGAGGCATTAGTTAATTTTCCTTTTTTTATTTTTTTGGCGCGGTTCACCGGGAGTTCAAGTAATTCAGCTGAGTGATTGAACTGGAACAGAGAAGAGTGCCAGAAAAACTGATTGCTAATAACAGCAACGGAAAAAATAATCAAATGAACTTAAGACTTGATGTCAGCATTTCACATTAACGTGCGTTTGAAAAGGCTGGAATTCCACCCGAGTTGCATGGAGCCTGATTTACATAGAAAACAGATTTATAACAGCTATTCTCCCAACAGTTGATAAATTATTCTACTAATGAGCCATCAAAATTGGATTTAACCAAGAAGTGGCTGAGGCACGGAAGGTGTTTTCTGGAGACTGACCATCTGGGAAGCGGGGAGGAACCTGAGGAGTAGGTTATAAGGGTATTTGCTCCCAGGGAAACGCCGTGAGGAGATGACTGGCCATTATATAAATGGAGAATGGAAACGGGCTTAGAGACGCTGGGTTTTGCTCTGAAGAGAAGATCACAGAATCATAGACTCCTTTGGTTGGAAGAGACCCTTGGGGTCATCGAGTCCAACCACCAGCCCCACTCTACAAAGTTCTCTCCAACACTGTATCCCTCAACACCGCATCTAATCTACTCCTTATACTGTAGATTAGATACTAGATATGTATAGATTGTATACTAATATACTCTTATAAGTTACTGTACCCATGGTTTCTTACCATGGGCAGCCCCCAGGTGACGTGTTGCTCTCTGGGCAAGGTCACTGCTGCCTTTTCTGCTGCAGAGTTCATGCTCTTTATGATAGAATCATAGAATCATTTAGGTTGGAAGAGACCCTTGGGATCATCAAGTCCAACCATCAGCCCTATTCTACAAGTTCTCCCCTACACCAGATCCCTCAACACCACATCCAATCTACTCTTAAACACAGTCAGGGAGGGTGACTCGACCACCCCCCTGGGCAGCTGATTCCACTGACTGACCACTCTCTCTGTGGAAAAACTTTTTCCTCATGTCCAGCCTAACCCTCCCCTGCTGCAGCTTGCAGCCATTCCCTCTTGTCCTGTCGCTCATTGCCCGTGAGAAGAGACCAGCACCAATCTCTCTACAATGACCTTTCAAGCAGTTGTAGAGAGTGATGAGGTCTCCCCTCAGCCTCCTCTTCCTCAAACTAAACAATCCCAACTCCCTCAATCGATCCTCATAAGCCTTGTTCTCCAGGCCTCTCACCAGCTTTGTTGCCCTCCTCTGTACTCGCTCCAGCACCTCGATATCTCTCTTGTGCTGAGGTGATGATGAGTTGACTGCTTTGCTTATGTGTTAGTGCCTGGGAATGCAGCTCAGAACGGATCGTTGGCATACCTTTCCACTCGCCTAATTCCCACTTTCTTTTATATTTAACTTTTTCTAAACCCCAAATCCTTTTGTGCTGAGTTGTTCCATTTGGGTTATTACTTAGGTATCTCCTGTGCTGTTGTGGTTTACTGGGAACCCGGTTGAAAGTCCACCGCAGTCAGTGGGCAGACTCCAGTGTGTGCTGGTTTTTGCCTGAAGCTGGAAGCCATCAGGAATAGGCTGTTGTGGAGCGAAGTCACTTTCATTGACCCACCCAGGCTTTTTCCACCTCTTTGCTGAAGCTGGCTGCTGTTTCTCAGCAGGTCTGTCTCCTTGTAGCCTGTGGGAACAAGCATCTCCTCTTTTGTGGTGTCCAGCCACGTGTGCTGTGGCTGTCTCTGTGACGGTCCATGTATTTCAAGTGAATTTCCTTTTTTTTTGGTCTAACTCAACCTAAACAAACTGCTGATTTTTCTCTTGCATTATGATGGTACCGTGGCATCCCCAGGGATTACCTGAAGGGGGCTACAGGAGAGATGGGGAGGGACTCTTCATCAGGGAGGGGAGTGATAGGATGAGGGGGAACAGTTTTAAACTGAAGGAAGGGAGATTTAGATTTGATGTCAGGAAGAAATTTTTCACTGCAAGGGTTGTGAGACCCTGGCATTGGTTGCCTGGAGAAGCTGTGGCTGCCCCATCCCTGGAGGGATTCAAGGCCAGGCTGGATGGGGCTTGGAGCAACCTGGTCTGGTGGGAGGTGTCCCTGCCCAGGGCAGAGGGTGACAGTGGATGGGCTTCAAGATCCCTTCCAATTCTAACCATGCTACGATTCTATGATTAGGGGAGAACTTTGTAGAGTGGGGCTGACGGTTGGACTCGATGATCCCAAGGGTCTCTTCCAACCAGAATGATTCTGTGATTCCCCAGTTGAAGTTGGCAATACCCCATGGATGGTCACTGCTTCTCATTTTGATCAGGCTGTTTTTTGTCAGAGATGCATTGGGGTCTTTTTGGAAGAAGAAGGAATGTCATGTGGCTTAACGTAACCCCAATCCTCTGAAATACCTTGGTCCTAAACACCCCCGTGTCGGGAGCTCGCGGGAGCTCTGGCCTTGCCTTGGGAGGGAACTGAGGAAAAGCTGCTACTCTGCCTTTTGTGTGTGTATATTCACAACCAAAATAGACACATGGGGCTTCAAAACCCGTGTATCTGATGGTTGGACTTGATGATCCCAGGGGTCTCTTCCAACCTAAATGATTCTATGATTCTATGATTCTATGATCTTAGCAAGGAGTATATTCAGGGTAGAAATTAGAAAACAGATCTCACCCATCCATCGGGGGAGAAGGAATTTGGGGTAATCTTCCCATAAATTAATGGGAGGCAAAAAAGCCTTTGCTCGTTTTGAGACGGACACTTGTTGATACAGACTGGGCTCAAGGGGGGAGCCTGGTGGTTCTTGTCTGTGGAATACTGGGGTTTGCCTCTGAAAGGTGAGAGCTTCACATTGTGTAACCCGGAGAGGACACGCGCCACCTTTCAGCCGGGTGCTGGTTTTGCCAGATGAGCAAATTGGACACGGAGAGAAGTAAATGGTGTCCCCCCGTCAGGAACACGGGGCAGAAACTGCCACCTGGGAGAAAAAACAATATAATGAATGAGAACATTATGGCTCAGCAAATTCAGAGGCACCTAACTGCTCTTGGACTCAGGTTTTGTCTGATTTGGAAAAAGGTTTAATGCTACCTAAATGTCTGTGGCTTTATGCTTTGAAAGAGGAGTGTTACATGTATACATTTTAATGCCTTCTGGAGGAAACTCATGGCATCTCTACATAGGAAACCGATGGAAGAAACTTAGTTTTGGGCTTTGTAAGGTTTTGTTTTACCCCAGGATTGATCTGGGACTTTTTGGACAAGGCCTGAGTTGAGAAACTCTGGCAGAGGCAGAGCTGGAGCGGAGAGTTGCTGGGAAGTGCCAGGTTACAGCTGCAGCGGGTGACATCTGCTTACAAAGATCTCAGCTATGCAAGACTCATCGGTCCCGAGCCACAGTCCTTGCTTTTGAAGAAAAAGTGCTGCAGCTTAAGTGAAGCTAATTGTTCCAGGTATTTGTGTGACTTACAGCTCCATCCGCTGGAAAATCCACGGTGCTTTGTCAGCTCTGGGCTCCGGGGAGGGAAAGGAGCTTGGAGATCCCAGGAGGAGATGCGGGTTGGAGAGGAAGACACTTGTTTCCTTATTCTCTTGCCCTGGCACTCTGGTGGTTGAGTTTTCAGCAGTGCTAAACTCCCCAGGAATCTTCCACTGGAAAATGAATGTGTGTCAGAGTACTTCTATAAAAAAAAAATACAAATCTAGCCCTGTCTCATGTATCTCCTGTGGTGACACCCATGAAAATTGCCTGGAAGTCAACTAAAAGGGGCTGCTTGGAAACAGAAGTGGGTGCGGGGTGACGGTGAGAGGTGCTGGGAGCCCTTCCTTGGGTGCTTTATGGGAGCCCAGTATCACCTGGGACAATTTTGGAAGATTTTGGCAGCTCGTTTGCATGAGCAAATTGGTGCAGCCTGTGTTGGGGTGAGAAACACCGGTGTGATGTGAACAGTTCTGTGGGTTTAGGGTATTTGAAGAGCAATTTTGTGGCTATTTTGACTTGAAATTCCCAGCGTGTTCTACAGAACCTCTGTTGAAACCCTGCGATAAGGGTGCTGGGATTAGGAAGCTTAGTTGAAGAACTGGGTGGGGAAATGCTTACATTCCTGAACTCAAGTGCATTTGTCAATAGGTAAAAGCATTCCCTGACTTGTTTCGGAGTCGATGAGATGTGCTGTTGGGGGATCTGGTGGAGGGGAGACTTTGGGGAATAGGGCTGATGGTTGGACTCAATGACCCCAAGGGTCTTTTCCAACTTAGATGATTCTATGAAAAAGACCAAGCTGTCAAAAAGCCAGGACTATCCTGAAAAGAGAGAGAGAGGGGCCATTGTTTGGTGAATGTCAAAAAATCTGCCAAAAGGGAACATTTTGCAGGAGCATTTTGCTCCCTTTCTCCTGTAGGATGTGGAAAGCATGGACTGGGCTGTAGGACACGGGTCTGGCTGGTGCTTGTAGCCAAAGCGAGGTGGGCTCTGGGGAATTTTTAATTTCTTTTTTTGTTAGGAACACCTAGAAAAATTGTTTGTTTGGGGATTCTTGGATTCCTTGGGGGAGGAATATTTAGATATTTGTGGAATGAAGGAAGAACCCGAGGCAGGTGGGAGCGTGTGTGTAACACTGCCTCGTGCTGGGATAAAGGCTGCACGTTTTAGAATCATAGAATCATTTAGGTTGGAAGAGACCCCTGGGATCATCAAGTCCAACCATCAGCCCTACTCTACAAGTTCTCCCCTACACCAGATCCCTCAACACCACATCCAATCTACTCTTAAACACAGTCAGGGAGGGTGACTCCACCACCTCCCTGGGCAGCTGATTCCACTGACTGACCACTCTCTCTGTGAAAAACCTCTTCCTAATGTCCAGCCTAACCCTACCCTGCTGCAGCTTGCAGCCATTCCCTCTTGTTCTGTCGCTCATTGCCCGTGAGAAGAGACCAGCACCAACCTCTCTACAATGCCCTTTCAAGCAGTTGTAGAGAGGGATGAGGTCTCCCCTCAGCCTCCTCTTCCTCAAACTAAACAATCCCAACTCCCTCAATCGATCCTCATAAGCCTTATTCTCCAGGCCTCTCACCAGCTTCGTTGCCCTCCTCTGCACTCGCTCCAGCACCTCGATATCTCTCTTGTGCTGAGGTGCCCAGAACTGGACACCAGACTCAAGGTGTGGCCTCACCAGTGCTGAGTACAGGGGGACAATCACCTCCCTACTTCTGCTGGTCACACTATTTAGAGCTTTGGCTGGTTTTGTAAGGCATTTCCTACCTTGGTACCTGTATTTCTGCCAACCTTCACCTGGGCCAGGCAAGGCCACACCTGGAGGAGGCTGTTTGCTGTAGGGTTAGGAAAGGAAGAGAAACCCCCTTCTCTCACTACTGGCTGTAGACAGGTTTTTCCCAAACACAGAATATACTTGTTGTATTGCTCTTTATCTAGGTGGGTTTTTGGGGGGTTCTTTTGCACATAAAGCAAGGGCTAGCATTTAATCCTCGTTCAGAACTGCAAACATTTCGTTTCACTGACCAGAGCAGGAGTTGCTGAATGGAGACAAGGATGGAAATACTCAACGCTGCGTTTATCCCAGAAGAGCTGTGTTACACCTCCATGCTTTCCTTATCTTTGAGCTCTCTTCAGAGTTTGGGTTGGGTTTTTTTTTGCCTCTGACAGAAGAGGATTTTTTAATTATTATTATTATTCTTTATTTATTATGGGATGTGCCAGGAGGAGAGGCTCAGCAGCAGCAGTAATGCAGCCTGTCTGGAGGACCCTGGTAGGAAGGAGTAGCAGATGGCCTAAAGCAAATAGATTAACCCAAAACAACCAAAGTCCTGCACAGGAGATATTTATTATTTTATTTTTATATTGTTGACATTTTGCTTTTATGTTGTTTATCGACCTGGTCTGGTCAGATTACCATCTCTTCAGTGCAGGAATGAAGCCTGACATGTTTATGCAACCTTAGCACAATGGGGCCCCCTCTTGAAAAAGGGTCTTTTGGATGCGGCCGCTATTCAGATAAATAGCGGCAATAACCGTGTTCCTAATGGCTGGTTTTAATCGTTGTGAAGGTTCCACGGGCAAAAAGAGAGGTGCCTGGAATAGAATAGAACAAACCTTCCAAGCCAAACGGGTGAGATCCCCACCATCCGTTGCGTGTGTCCTTTCTCCCTCGTGTGTTGGGTCCATCTGGGTGTACGTCTCACCCGAGTGCGTCGAACCACATCAGAGTTTGCACAAGGGTTTCTATCGAGGCACCTTGTGATTTATACACAGACAGTAAAGATGATGACTACCAGAGGTGGTTTTTTGGTTTTATATAAACCTGGCCTGGTAATTCACCCAGTGTCTGTTTTCCAGTGCCAAGAAGTGACTCAAACCCTGCATGTCAACTCCTTGGGCTTCTCCTCTCCATGCCAGTGAAGCCCACCGGGGTGGGTTGTCACCCACTCCCCTGTGCCCTTTCCCTCCCATGCACCGATTTGTAGTAGCCTTGGGGTTTTTTTTTCCCTCCCCCTCTAATTTCAGTGTTACAAAGGGAATTGAGGGGCAGCGTAAATGGGGATGAACCTGGGCACCTCTGGCTCTGCTGTGAAAAAGGCAGCTTGTTTGTGTCTCGAAATCGGGTCAGGTTTTAATGGGTTGTCAGGGGTAGTTAGTGCTTAAATACTTTGCTTCTCCATATGAAAAGGAACAAAACTCAATCTGCTGTTATCTTTTTCTAGCACTTACAAAAATACAGCCTGTAAGTGTAAAGGTAAAGTACAATAGCTCTAGAAAGCCCGACAAACCTTTCATTACTTTGCAAGGGCTCTGGGTTTTCTTTCTGACAAAAAGAACCAAGGTTTTGGGTTTTTTTATTTCAGCAATAGAGGTAGGGGCCTATCTACAGTGAACCTCTGGGGCACCTGGGGGTTGTGATTCTGAATAGACAGACAAGTTCGCTTCACCTGAGGCAGAACAGGACATTTTGGATATATTTTGAATAACATCTGTAAAATTCCAGGATGACTTGACAGTGGTACCTCATTCTGCTGCCTCTGGCCACCCTCTGCAGCCTGAATCAGGTGTTTGCCCTCATCTTCATCCCCAGAAGTTGTACACGTGAATAACCACGTCTGCTTTTCCTGCAGTAACGCCCAGTGTCATCAGATCTGGCTCTTCTTAACTGCAGGTCAGGTGGAGGATTTGATGGCAAAAAGGCTATTTTTTTGGTTTTGTGGGTATATGCTAGAGGATTCAGTTGGAATTTTCAGTTCAGTTAATAGATGAACTGAACCAATTCAGTTAAAGTCGGTGGAAAGGCAGCTCCCTTGGTATCTTTGATGGGGAACGCTCTTACCAGGAGAGGCACCCGGATTGCCTGAGCCTCTGTGGTTTGTCTGGTGGAAACAGCCCTTGGCAGCGGCTGGGAACCAGTGGGACATGAAATAATCATCTGAAAGCATCATGCTTAGAAAAGGACCTGGGGGTGCTGGTCGACACGCGGCTGAACATGAGCCAGCAGTGTGCCCAGGTGGCCAAGAAGGCCAATGGCATCCTGGCTTGCATAAAGAATAGTGTGACCAGCAGAAGCAGGGAGGTGATTGTCCCCCTATACTCAGCACTGGTGAGGCCACACCTTGAGTCTTG
>VZTM01005275.1:95677-148854 GCA_013400555.1 Jacana jacana | reverse complement strand
TAGGGCTGATGGTTGGACTTGATGATCCCAAGGGTCTCTTCCAACCTAAACGATTCTATGATTCTATGAAGTGAGTGTCTCCTGTCAGCAGTTGGGTTAAGTGTCCGGTATTGGCTGCTTCTTTTTCTGTGGTTTGAGTAAGTTTTTGTTGTGGATTTTCTGTGTGCTCTGTATGAGCCAGGACTTCCCAGAAAGCCGCTTGCCTTCACCTCCACAGCATACCCACGCCTCTAAATTCTATCCCTAGTTCTATTGAGTAATTAAAACCATAAAAAATCATGTCAAATGTCCTTCCCCCTGATGCCAGCTTTGCCTAGGAGAAGCTAACTGAAAAATAACTTTTAAATCAATACAGTCTTTCCCTTCTGCCGGTAGCGTTTGCGTGCTTTCAGATAAGCTGCTTCAGAATAGGAGAAAAATGGAAAGAGATGAACTGGGTCTTGACTTGGGGCTGGTTTGATACAGGGCAGGAGGTGTGAGATTTATTGCGGTGTCACAGCTACGGAGGCAAATTTGCTTATCGATAGTATTTATTCCTGGCTAGAAGACATGTGGATCCCCGCAGCCGTCGCTTGAATGAAATCTGCTGATAGGGGAGCCTTTCCCCAGGCTGGCCAAGCCCACCCTAATCCTGAAAATTTTGAAATAATCTCCTTAAGGTTTAAATATTTTCCTCATACGTAAAGGAAAAGCCCAGCAAGGGATGGATGGGACTGCGCTCATCTTTTCTTTCTTATCTCCTTTTCAGGTACCTTGCAGCTTTCCTGCTTACCTGTGTGACAGTTATTAGGAAAAAAACCAATGTAGAATGGATATAAAAATATCCCATGTGAGGAAAGGGGCCTTGGATCCCAGCTGGCTTCCTATTTTGTTTCTTCTTGCGGTTCTCGTTTCCTTTCCTCGATTTTGACTCCTCTAGTTTTTAGTAGCTCTAGTGTTAAAGTGAATTTTAAGATAAAAGCAAAACGTAGAGAATGGAAAAACGCAGACAATCCCCTTCCCAGAGAGCAAATCCTGATCTTAATAATTCAGGATTCTCTTCACTCCCCGTGGATTTAAAGGTGAATCGGCAACGGGCGGAATTAGTTGCAGCTACAATTGATTTCTTCGTACAAATACTTTGTTGTGCATAAATACATGAGAAATTAAACAGCTGGCACAGGGGCCCTGGTTTTGGGCAAATCCTGAGACTCAGAGGATGACTTATATTTTTTTAATTATTTTTTACAAGAATAAAAGAGGGAGCTGTAGAAGGAAGCTCTGTAAAAGGCACTATTGAGAGGAGCGTGCTCCTGGAAGCTGATGGAGAGTGATGTGGTTTTACATGAGCAGCGAGGATTGCTGTGTTTCACTCCCAGCCCTTTCTGAGCATTCCAGATTAATCTGCTGTAAAACCCTGAAATAGACATTTATCCACCAAAACGTGAGCAGGGCTCACCTCTTGTTGAGGAGATGGTGTTCCTTGGTCTTTGGTTAGTTTAGAGAACTGTTCCTGTGTAATTCTTTCTCGGTTTCTATTCCCTCCCTGTGGCAGCCCTACCCGAAGCAGGTCCCACTTCTCTCGCAGCAGAAGGCTGGAGGCAGTTTATCGGGTACTGCCAGGCTTTCCCCAGCCAGCTCTCCAGCTTCAGTGAACCTCTGCAGGATGCTCTTCTTTTTCTGCTTTTTCTGCAGATAGTGTCAGGCATCTGGAGAAAGAAAGGGAGGAGAAGTGTTTTCTAGGCAAATCACGTCATGCAAACTGGAAGAAAGCTCAGTGGAGCAGGCTGTATTCTTTTAAAGTGCAGCTCATCGCAGTGGCTTTTTACCTCCTCTGAAATCACGGAATGGAAGGGACCTTAAAGATCATCTCGTTCCAACCCCCTGCCCTGGGGTAGGGACACCTCCCACTAGACCAGATTCCCCCAACGTGGCCTAGTTTGGCCAGAGAAGTTCTGAATCACATCATATGCAAAAGCTGCAGAGAAGAGGTGTCCTGCAGTGATTGTACATGCGTTTTCCTTGCTCGAAGAGAAGCTGGAGAGGCCACAGAGGGACCCTCTGCCTTTCAGTAGGTACCTGGGGCACTTGGTGTGGACCTAGTAAGGTACTTAGCGTGTGACTGCTGAGATAGGATGTTAGAGAGGTTGTTTCCCTTTTCTTGGTGTCTCTTCCATATGAATACACTCGAAAGGTGAGGTAGTAAGATTGTGTTGCATCTCACCCTGGGTTGCTCGTGCGATCAAAGCTCGTCTCTGGATGGAAAACGATAAAATCATCAGATCCAAGAATTTCTTATTCCCATCTCCTTGACACTCACTCCTCGAGCATCACTGTTGCCCAGGACCTTTTAAGATCCGCCTGTGCTGTGGTCCAACCCAACTTGGCTCTGAGCCCAATGGTGCCAGTAGATCCCTTAGAACTCCTTGGTGTCTTTTGTTGCTTTCTATGTAGACTCCTACCTGGAAAAAATGTTTGCACCAGCTTGTGTGATGTACTAAAGCCTATTAAAATCTAATGTGGCTTTTGGAGGTATAGCTGCCTATAATGAAAGTGAGGTGTTAATTTGAGAAGGCATACAATAGGGGTATTGTGATTTAGAAGTGGCTGACACGTCTCTCTAAACTCCAAGTAGGTTGTACTATAAATACAGGCTCTTGTTTTGCAATTGACATTTTGCTAGTGGGTGGCTAATTGCTAATGCGAAGGGAAATAGACCAGAGATCTAATATTAATAACTAATTAATAGTTATGTGGGTATTTTAAGTCTATTTTTCTGCTTATTTATAGGCATATATTATTCATCTATGCTGTGTATCCTCCTCCTTTGCATATATGTTTAATTCTGAAACTTTTGCTCTGGTAACATTCACGGTTCTGTGCCTTTGCAGTCAAAAGCTTGAAAGCCAAGTTGGTTTTATTTCTCAAAACCACTGAGGATGGCGAGTGCAAAGTAACAACACTTCAGATATTTTAAGAAAAAACCCCCTTCTTGGCCTAACAGAAAAGCCACTGGTGCGTTGCCTACAGATTGCCTGCATTGGTGAATCCTAAATCAGCATCAGTGATACATTTTTTCCTGTGCATAGAGTAGAACATGGGGCAGCTTTTAGGCCTCTGTTGGAAGGGGGTAGCTCAGAGCCAAACTGAAGAGGAGTAAAGTAGCACAGCGTCTCACAGAAGCTTTCTCCTTGGGGATCGGGGTCAAACGTGCGTTCCAGCGCCTGTCACTTCTCACAGCACGCCCGTTACTGTCCACAGAGACCTCATGGTCTGCTTTGCTCTGATGGGGAAAGAATCCCACGGAGGATTGTGCCTCTTCTACCTTTTCACCTTTCCTCCTGCCTTCCCTCTCCCACTTACACTCATTTCTAAATGACTAAGTGTATGTGATGCTTGTTCTTTTAATGAATCCTTACATGAATTTATAATAAAATGATGATCTGTGAGAAATGCATTATATATATATAGAGAGAGAGAGAATCATAGAATGGTTTGAGTTGGAAGGGACCTTAAAGACCATCCAGTGCCACCCCCTGCCCTGGGCAGGGACACCTCCCACCAGACCAGGTTGTTCCAAGCCCCATCCAGCCTGGCCTTGAACCCCTCCAGCGATGGGGCAGCCACAGCTTCTCTGGGCAACCTGGGTCAATGTCAGAGTCCCTCCCCAGCTCTCCTGTAGCCCCTTCAGATACTAGGAGGCTGCTCTAAGGTCTTCCTGGAGCCTTCTCTTCTCCAGGCTGAACAAGCCCGGCTCTCTCAGCCGGTCTTCATAGCAGAGGTGCTCCAGCCCTCCCTCCGCTAGACCCGTACCAACAGTTCTGTGTCCCCTCTGTGGTGACTCCAGAGCTGGACACAGTACTCCAGGTACTCCCCTTGCTCTCTATAGAGTTTACATTATTCATTTAGCTGGTTGTCCTCTGAGGTTTGTGCTGTGTCCTAGAAAGCGTTTGCTGTTGCTGGATGAAACCCCTGCTGGCTGTTATCTGTGAAACTCATCTTTTAGTGGGAGCATCAGCGGTACCTTCAACCATTTGCTGCATCTTCTGCATTAATGTCTTCTCAGCATCGGTTGCAAGTGCAAGGAAAAACCCATATTAGTGCTAAGCATGTAATGACAAGCGAATGTACTCTTCTGTCTTTTAATACCCTAATTTTCATTAATTTAATTAATAGCCAAGCTGCTACAGGCACGGTTACTGATGGCAGAGGAAGTGTAGTGTGGGGCATGGAGCTTTCAGAGCCCTCCTGGCAACACTCAGTCTCCTTCCAAAGGTGATGGGCTCTTTGTGTTTTGGCTCTGCTGCCAGCGCTGTGTCCCTGAGCGTGTTTCACATGATGCCTAGTGTTAGAACTGTGAAGGAAGCCATTAAGGATGCACAGACTCTCTGCAGTGAGCTTCTTGCTTCCATTTCTTTTTTTTGTTGTAAATATCCCAATATTTCCATTTTAAGGTGACTTTATGTAAGGTAGTCCTGTGTTCATGAGAATCCATCACAAGGTGCACACTTCATCTGCCAAGGCTTATAGACAAATTTCACATTCTGCAGTAGTTTAAAAGAAAATCCCTGATAAGTTAAAAATCTAGAAAAATTCTCTTGCATTNGGACACCTCCCACTAGACCAGATTCCCCCAACGTGGCCTAGTTTGGCCAGAGAAGTTCTGAATCACATCATATGCAAAAGCTGCAGAGAAGAGGTGTCCTGCAGTGATTGTACATGCGTTTTCCTTGCTCGAAGAGAAGCTGGAGAGGCCACAGAGGGACCCTCTGCCTTTCAGTAGGTACCTGGGGCACTTGGTGTGGACCTAGTAAGGTACTTAGCGTGTGACTGCTGAGATAGGATGTTAGAGAGGTTGTTTCCCTTTTCTTGGTGTCTCTTCCATATGAATACACTCGAAAGGTGAGGTAGTAAGATTGTGTTGCATCTCACCCTGGGTTGCTCGTGCGATCAAAGCTCGTCTCTGGATGGAAAACGATAAAATCATCAGATCCAAGAATTTCTTATTCCCATCTCCTTGACACTCACTCCTCGAGCATCACTGTTGCCCAGGACCTTTTAAGATCCGCCTGTGCTGTGGTCCAACCCAGCTTGGCTCTGAGCCCAATGGTGCCAGTAGATCCCTTAGAACTCCTTGGTGTCTTTTGTTGCTTTCTATGTAGACTCCTACCTGGAAAAAATGTTTGCACCAGCTTGTGTGATGTACTAAAGCCTATTAAAATCTAATGTGGCTTTTGGAGGTATAGCTGCCTATAATGAAAGTGAGGTGTTAATTTGAGAAGGCATACAATAGGGGTATTGTGATTTAGAAGTGGCTGACACGTCTCTCTAAACTCCAAGTAGGTTGTACTATAAATACAGGCTCTTGTTTTGCAATTGACATTTTGCTAGTGGGTGGCTAATTGCTAATGCGAAGGGAAATAGACCAGAGATCTAATATTAATAACTAATTAATAGTTATGTGGGTATTTTAAGTCTATTTTTCTGCTTATTTATAGGCATATATTATTCATCTATGCTGTGTATCCTCCTCCTTTGCATATATGTTTAATTCTGAAACTTTTGCTCTGGTAACATTCACGGTTCTGTGCCTTTGCAGTCAAAAGCTTGAAAGCCAAGTTGGTTTTATTTCTCAAAACCACTGAGGATGGCGAGTGCAAAGTAACAACACTTCAGATATTTTAAGAAAAAACCTCCTTCTTGGCCTAACAGAAAAGCCACTGGTGCGTTGCCTACAGATTGCCTGCATTGGTGAATCCTAAATCAGCATCAGTGATACATTTTTTCCTGTGCATAGAGTAGAACATGGGGCAGCTTTTAGGCCTCTGTTGGAAGGGGGTAGCTCAGAGCCAAACTGAAGAGGAGTAAAGTAGCACAGCGTCTCACAGAAGCTTTCTCCTTGGGGATCGGGGTCAAACGTGCGTTCCAGCGCCTGTCACTTCTCACAGCACGCCCGTTACTGTCCACAGAGACCTCATGGTCTGCTTTGCTCTGATGGGGAAAGAATCCCACGGAGGATTGTGCCTCTTCTACCTTTTCACCTTTCCTCCTGCCTTCCCTCTCCCACTTACACTCATTTCTAAATGACTAAGTGTATGTGATGCTTGTTCTTTTAATGAATCCTTACATGAATTTATAATAAAATGATGATCTGTGAGAAATGCATTATATATATATAGAGAGAGAGAGAATCATAGAATGGTTTGAGTTGGAAGGGACNGAAGTGTAGTGTGGGGCATGGAGCTTTCAGAGCCCTCCTGGCAACACTCAGTCTCCTTCCAAAGGTGATGGGCTCTTTGTGTTTTGGCTCTGCTGCCAGCGCTGTGTCCCTGAGTGTGTTTCACATGATGCCTAGTGTTAGAACTGTGAAGGAAGCCATTAAGGATGCACAGACTCTCTGCAGTGAGCTTCTTGCTTCCATTTCTTTTTTTTGTTGTAAATATCCCAATATTTCCATTTTAAGGTGACTTTATGTAAGGTAGTCCTGTGTTCATGAGAATCCATCACAAGGTGCACACTTCATCTGCCAAGGCTTATAGACAAATTTCACATTCTGCAGTAGTTTAAAAGAAAATCCCTGATAAGTTAAAAATCTAGAAAAATTCTCTTGCATTTCACAGAATCCCAGAGTGCTGTGGGGTTGGAAGGGATCTCTGGAGATCATCTAGTCCAACTCCCTGCCAGAGCTGGTCCACCCAGAGCAGTTGCACAGGAACGTGTCCAGGTGGGGTGTGAGCATCTCCAGAGATGGGGACTCCACCACACCCTTCCAGGGCTCTGCCACCCCCGAAGAGAATTCTCTCCTCGTGTTTAGATGGAACTTCTTAAGTTCAAATTTGTGCCAGTTACCTCTTGTCCTGTCGCTGGGCACCACTGAAAAGAGACTGGTCCCATCCTCCTGACACCTTTTAAAGTATTTATGGGTGCTGATCAGATCCCCCCTCAGTCTCCTCTTCTCCAGACTGAAAAGCCCCAGGTCTCTAAGCCTTCCCTCGTAGGAGAGATACTGCAGGCCCCAAGTGACAACGGGAGAGTGACAATGTTGACATCATCAATGTTTTCTCCTCTGCTAAGAAGCATCTCTTCATTTGGGCAATCCTCTTTGTCCTTGTAATATTTACTTGCTAATCTTTTCTATCAAAAAAAAAGTCAGCCATGTTTGTCAAAGTACTAAAATAGCAACACTTAAAGCATCTCAA
Organism: Jacana jacana; assembly: GCA_013400555.1. Classification (NCBI taxonomy): domain Eukaryota; kingdom Metazoa; phylum Chordata; class Aves; order Charadriiformes; family Jacanidae; genus Jacana; species Jacana jacana. The sequence goes on along the minus strand of VZTM01005275.1, from coordinate 141,676 downwards.
AACGTACCGCTGTGCCAGCCCCGGTGCCACAGGGAAAGCATCTGATAAATGCCGTGCTCTGGAAGCGTTATGCAATGATTCCCCTACAAAGTGCTTGTGTTTTTGAACTTCTGCTGCTCTGCCATCGAATTCAAGGAGCTTCCAGTGCCCCTGGAGGACTGCAGGCAAGAGCGAGTCACAGTTGCACGGCTTGGAGGCACAGAAGTCAAATTCCTGAGTAACTCTCCCACTGAAATAGGTTTTCAGGTAGGAGACATACCAAGAGCTGGGTTTCCTGTTGGTTTGGGTGGAAAGATTTGGAATCTGTTCTTCTGTCTGAATGAATGTTTATTTCTGACCTTTTTTTCCTGAGGTTCTTCCACGTTCCCCAAGTACCTTCAATATGTGTTTCCAGGTCTTGAAGTGGCGTTTTACTACACAGATACATAACTTGGAGTAGCACCAAAAAACAATGGTTTTTTGCAAACTTTTAAAAAGATCTCCTATTATTAAAGGCCCCCCCCAGGCCTATTAAAAGTCTAGGAATTAAGTAAAGTGGCTTTCCACACACATGCTTATTTGTCAGTGTAACTGGGAGATGGTTTGAATTCCTGTCTTTAGGCCTGGAGAGCCGAGAGCCCAGTGATGGGCACGGTTAGAAAGCGACAGCGGGTGTGAGATTATAACAAGATTCCAGTAAGGTAAAATTATTGCACGACAAATTGGTTTGTATTAGATTTTGAAAGTTATTGCCTTTAATAAACTAAACAATTAAGCACTGTACAGCTGCTATCCTTCCAAATTTGGAGAAAAATAGACTCTTTATTTCCTTGTCTAAAGCTGTTCCGTGGAGCAGGGACCCACGGGCGGTGGGAGGGTTGGGTTGAGTCGTTGGGTTGACTTTGTGAATCCATCTGCCCCGAGGTGATTTATTTTTACTTTTGTTTGTCTCCATAAGCAGATGACACAGAGATGGCAAGAGCTATTTTAAAAAACCTAATTGTCAGGCACCTTCTTTTTGCTGTTAGCCCCGACGCGTGCACTCACAGCCTCTCGGGCTGTCAGTCAGTAAACTACACTTTGGGGGGTTTTCATGTAATTTAGGCATAACCGGTGACTGGATTAGTGCTGCCTGTTTATTTTCACTGCAAACCTGAGCCAAGAACTGGACTCCAGGCTCCTGAGAGAGTGCAAGAGCAATCTGTGTTGTAAGTCCATGTAGCTATTGAGTTACAGCTCTGAAATCCAAGAACTCGTCTTTCCCTTTCGTAAGTGCTAGAAAATAAAGCGAAATTGCCTAAAATTCTGGAAATCTGGCTATTTTATCGGTGGCTTTGTTCTTCTTTCATATCCTGAGCTGTCTTCCAGCTGCAGGGTTAGAACTTCTGTGGCTGCCACGTGATGTTTGTGTCTACACTGACAAGTATTTTAGCGATACGGACTTTAATGAGATAGGATGTAATTATCATAGAATCATACAATCCTTTGGTTGGAAGAGACCCTTGGGATCATCCAGTCCAACCATCAGCCCCACTCTACAAGTTCACCCCTACACCAAGATCCCTCAACACCACATCCAATCTACTCTTAAACACAGTCAGGGAGGGTGACCTTACGATATAACCTGCTCTCGGTCCAATTTCAGACCAAGTCCTGCTATTTTTTCCATGCTCACCCGAGGAAATTACAGCCCAATTGGACTTTTGGAGTGCCAGCAGTGCACTTGGACAATATCCTCTGCACTGGTAACGTAGGACTTCTTAAATGGTTAAAAGTGTGAAGTCTGGAAATAAGAGCGGACAAGGGAGAGAAGACAAGACGCGCGGTCACTCGGGACGTTGCCTTGAGGTAGCCAAAGCGGATTTGTGTTTTACAGATAAAGATCTTAAACTCCTTCCAATCCCTAATATTCTGTGATATCCTGTGATTCCTAAGGTTCACTTTCAGAACCTGGAATAACTCCTTTGCTGACGGGTGGTGGTTAATAGCACGGTTACGCGGGAAGACGCGACGCCGCTGAAGCTTTTGCTTTTCTCTAGCATTTTAAGCCACCTCTGGTCGTCCTCAGCCTGGGGAGCTTTCTGGAAAATGTTGACTCGTCTGGGCTGTAAACTTATGGGATACAAATTTCTTGGGTTTCTGGTTGTTCCTTTTTCGTAACTACGACCCAAAGATTTTGAAGGTTTTCGAATGCTCAAACTTTCCTGCCTACCTTTTTTTTTTCGGGATCTGAGTAGTCCCAGTCGGTCCCATTGGGTGGGATTAGGGCTGTTAATGGTTTTGGAGTCCTACCCGGTGATGAGTGTTTCCTCCTGAGGTTTCCATGTCGCTGTTCTCAAGGAAATACCACTTCTATTGCGTTTACTTTGGGATCATAAATATTATTCACTGAATTGTGATCTTAAACTTTGTGTGTGACAAATGATTTCTTGTGGGTTTATCCTCTGGTGCTGTGTTTGGTTGTACAGTGTGTAAACAGCTGGGTTATAACCAAATATTTAGCCGTGGGTGCAGTCCTACTTGAAAATGAAGCCCATTTGCTTACGTTTCGCAGAGCGATTCTAAGAGGCCGACGTGAATTTTCCAACCCGAGACTCTGGCTTTGTCTAAGCTGCCTCTTGGGTGAGCTGTGTTTTTCTCTCAAGTGTGGCAAGAAGGGACATTTGCGGAGGAAAAAAATGAATAATAAATAAATTGTGGCTTTGTAGATGATGAAGCAACCTTTATTTTGGTAAAGCATTACTCGGGTTTCAGTTTCTCTGCTGGTGTCGTACTGGTTGGCTGGATGGGCTTTGAAATAGGGGATTACCGGGAGTAAGTGGTGACGAGCACGTCGATTATCTCAGTGGTAAGATTTGGGTTGATGTAGCTGAAGGGAGAAGCACAGAAATGATGCTGCACTCACAGGCCAGACTAAAACTGAAGCCTTGTTCATGTGTTGGGCTCTGAAGAGCTCTCCAATCTCATGCTTTGCTTTCCGTTTCAAAAGAGCCGTACGTTTTTATCTAATGTCAGTTTATACCAAGGTCTTTTTCTGTAAATCATAGGAATCATAGAAACACAAGGTTGGAAAGGACCTACAAGATTATCTAGTCCAACCATCCTGTCACCAATCCTACCCACTGAGCTGCTCAATCGTGTCTCGTAGCACCTCATCCAGATGCTTCTTGAACACCTCCAGGGACGGTGACTCCCCCACCTCCCTGGGCAGCCCATCCCAGTGCCTGAGCACTCTGGGGGAGAAAGTTTTTCCTGGCATCTCATCTACATCTCCCCTGGTGCAACTTGTGGCCATTCCCTCCAGTCCTATTCTTAGTTCTCTAGGAGGAGAGGCCGGCCCCCTCCTCTTCTTAACCTCCCTTCAGGAAGTTGTAGAGTGATTTAATATCAGACAAGTAAATAGGCTGGACAGTCATTCCAAAAAGAAATGCCATTTTGTTGTTAAAAAATCCTTTTTTGATTACTCTTTTTAAAAAATTGCATTGACTTAAGATGTCTAAATCTAACAGTAATAAGTATTTACGTTACAAGCCACGGAAGAGAAGAACCTGTAATGAAGGTTGCTGGCCACAGGCTTGGGAGAGATGCAAACAAAAAGCTATCGTTGTAAGAATCATTGAATCAGAGAATTGTCTAGGTTGGGAGGGACCTTTGAGATCATCTAGTCCAACCATCAACTTAACTCTGATAAAAAATAACAACCCATCACTAAAGTATGTTTCTGAGCACTCCATCAACCCGGCTTCTAAATCCCTCCAGGGATGGTGCCTCAGCCCCTTCCTTGGGCAGCCCCTTCCAAGGCTTCAGAACCCTTTCCATGTATAAATTGTTCCTGATCTCCAGTCTGAACCTCCCCTGGTGCAACTTGAGGCTGTTTCCCCTTGTCCCATTGCCTGTTCCTTGGGAGAAGAGACCAACCCCCCCTGGCTACACCCTCCTTTCAGGGAGTTGGAGAGAGCGAGAAGGTCTCCCCTCAGCCTCCTTTTCTCCAGGCTAAACGCCCCCAGCTCCCTTGCCTGCTCCTCACAAGTTCTCCAGATCCTTCTCCTTGGTCTCCAGACCCCTCACCAGCTTTGTTGCCCCTTTCTAGACCTGCTCCAGCACCGCAGTGTCTTTTTTTTGTGGTAAGGGGCCCAACGCTGGACGCAGCACCCAGTGGGGCATCGCCAGTGCCAAGGAGAGGGAGGCGATCATCTCCCGAGTCCTGCTCACCGGGCTGTTCCTCATACAGGCCAGAGATGAAGTCAGTCTAGTTTGATTAGCTGCATTCCTTTAATTTAGAGAAGAACCAAATGCACTCTCCCCTATATTTCTTTCAGTTAGCAAAAGTAAAAAGGTTGAGGAAAATACCTGTGAAATGGGTTAATAGGACTCGGTGCTGATCAAGGAGCAGATGAATCCAGCGTGGCCTCCTCAGGTACCTCATCCTTCAGCTTCACCCATAATGACCAACAGCTTCCAGAAGGAGTGGTGGTATTTTCACAGAATCTTCTGAAGTTTACCATTTGTGGGGCTGTCCTGTGCCAAAAGACGTGCCAGGTCCTTCACGCGTGGCCTCATCGCGTGTATGGGTGGGAGCGGGATAGGATCCCTGCCCTGTAATTAATTTTGAAGTGGGGAAGCAGTGTGTGTTTTTGTATGTGGTTTTTAAAGGCATAGATATTTTAAGCTGCAGAGGGAAAGATTTCATGCTGGGATGCACAAATTCCTACAGAGATCAGGCATTTCAGTAACAGATACAGTCATTAAGATTGCCAGTTAGCGTCATGTAAAATGTTGGGTTCTCAAAATTACCCACAGTTTTGCAGTGTTTTCTCTTCTTGTCCTCTCCCTGAGGCTGGAGAATCTCTTCAGCCCCTTCCCTCCTCCCTGGCTCTAATTTTTTCTTTAACGAGACTGTAGCTTTGCGGTTTGATTCTTTTCAGATCCTCTGAAATGCAATGGTAGTCAGGCGTCTCCATGTAACTAGGACGCAATCCAGAGCGTTCTGGGCAGAACGGGAGGTTGAAGAGTGGATACAGGATGGGCAATCCTGCAAGGTCTACCTTGTGGTGATCGGTGAGCACCCTCTGTGCTTCGTTTTATCACCCCACTTGGTAGGAGTGTAATGAAATGTGAAGATTTTATCCCATGTGCTACAAATTCTGTTCAGGTCACTGACCTGTATGTGTTAAAAAACAAACAGAAAAAGACTGTATTCTCTCTCTGTACCGTGTAAGTTGGTGCAGGAACATGCAATAAATTTTACTCTTAATTTGAAACAGGATAAAAGCATTTAGAATCATAGAATCATTTTGGTTGGAAAAGACCCTTGGGATCATCGAGTCCAACCATCAGCCCCACTCCACAAAGTTCTCCCCTACACCAGATCCCTCAACACCACATCTAATCTATGCTTAAACACAGTCAGGGATGGGGACTCCACCCCCTCCCTGGGCAGCCCATCCCAGGGTCTGACCACTCTTTCTGGGAAAGCCTATGTCCAGGATAAATATAATTTAGGGGGTACTCTGATGGTCACATCGTGTGATGCAAGTGACCACAGGACTAAGTGGCTACAAGGATCTGTCTGAAAAATGACTTCTGCCACTTACTCATTTTTGACAGAGCTGGTAAGTTGGGCCACGGGTTAAATTCTTGCTGAGCTCCTCACAGCCCTCTCCATCCCACGGCAAATTACTTACCTGCAAACCCAGTTTCCTCCTGGTGTGTAGGGAGGCTGATGCAGTGATGAATTTCTGGTATTCTCTGCATGTTTTTGTTTTATGCTCTTGTGGGGAATTGTGGAAAGGAAAGGGCTTCCTCTTAAAGCAGCTTCTGTGGAGGCAGTGACGGTGCACGGCTCTCCTGGGTCTTTCTCCTCTTTGGTATAACTTTTGGGGGTACTATCAGTTTATTTCCCCAAGTCACAGTTCACTCTCAATGAATGAAAATTACTTAATGTAAACATAAACCCCACAAAGTTCAAAGAATGTCGGTGTTGAAACTTTTGGCTCCTTCTTGTTTGTTTGGCCAAGCCTTTTGCACTGTCACTCTTCTTGGAGTTAACATTTTGTAAGTGCTTTACACTTGGATTTATTTTTTAATTATTAAGTTTTAGCAGTATAGTTCATATATAGAGTGTGTGTGTGTGTGTGTGTGTATCTATATAGACACTATATATAGATATACAGTTGTGTTTGCAGCAGTGATGAGGGTGGTACATCATAGCCCAGCAGAGAATTCAAATGTCATTGAACCCATACAGGGTTGGGACCTTTCCACTTCTCTTCTGAGCTGCTCCCAGTAAGGGTTGTTCCAGAGAGGGACGAGGATGCTTTTCAAGTCCAGGGGATGATACTGAAATGGTTATTTTAGAAACCTAGCCATGAATTAATTACCTTTTATCTGCAGGTGATGCTTTGCAGCCTTCAGTGACCTTTGATGACCTTTCTTGGTCATTGTATTTACATCTTCTTATTCTGAACATGAGAACCATGAATATGTCCCTTAATTAAATAGTAATTAAACAAATGCTGTGGTTTTCCCGTCCGTGGAGGAGCGTGGTGCCATCAATGGTTATCATGTTCTCCTTGCTCTCGCCTGGGGCCCTTCCCAGAGTTCTGGAGACCGATGTCCCCTCTGCAGGAAGGAGGGAAGAGAAGTTCATTTGACTCTCCTGGGAATTCAAACACAGAAAATGATCGCTGACCAAAATACTCGCTGGGTCCTCGAGCCAAACAGGGAAGAAACATTTTCAAGCTGTTTCCAGCTTAGTAACGGACTAAATAGTGGAGGGTTTCTTAGAGGTCAGTGGTTATTTTTAAGATGATGGAACATCCTAAATGCTCCGTGCTGTTTATGGTGTCTGTTGCCTTCTTTGGTTTTAGTCCTTGCTTTAAGGAGGTCTTTGGGAAGTGTAAGTGTTACTTGTGATGTATTTTGTGAACCTTTGTGGCTGGAGTTCAGTGTTTAGAAGACGGTTTGCTCTTTTCCCAGTCCTCTTCCACGTAGGGCAGGGCTATCTGGTTTACTGGTTTACCTGCTCTGCTTCACACAGCATGTTGTTGACACACAGCTGCTTTTCTTGCAGTGCACACACTGTTCCTGCGCTCTTATCTTCAAACTTTTCTATTTAGCCCGCTACTTTATGGAAGATTACTCTCTAATGCCTGGATCTGTAATGTGTATTGGTGGTAGGAACCTCTCTGGTGCACCAGTGGAGGATCAGTGGTTGTTCTTTCTGACCACGGGTATGTAACATACTTCACTCCTGGGGAGTGTTTAGGGTTTGAAATCCCTTGGGAAAATGTCCTCCACAAAGGTCTTTTAAGGATTCTTTCTTATAACATACATGCTTTAATTTGTTGCTGTTAAATTCGGATCCAAAATGGGCAGTTTTGAAAACACTGACCAGTTTGATCATGGCCCTGTGTTTCCTAGTTTTTAGCTCACTATTGAGTCATTTCAGTTGTATCCTTCAGCTTACACTGAAATAAGCTGCTGCTTAAAAACTCTCCTGATTGTAAACTTAAATCTGGATTCTCATAAAATTCCCTTTTGTCAGTATAAGCAGCCAAAAAGATCAGAAGCTCCATTCAAGCGAATGCTCTATTCAGCACTAGGGTTTTGTTCTCAACTGAGAGAGCAAGAAAAGAGTTGAAAGTGTGCCTGTAATTCTTCTAAACATCTGCCATGTAAGTAATCAAGAGATGGTCTTTAATTTTTGTTTGTTTATTTTCTTACCTAAACACATATTATAATCAGGAGGAAACTGGATGTTGTTCTAATGCTTTCAGTAGAAGGCCGGTAGAAAGGTAGCTTTTACCCTGTTTTCAACCTTTAAATTCCATATTGATAGAAACCATCATAATCTGGTCTGTGTTCCAGGTGGTGTAATAGCCAAGGGCTGTACTGCTGCCACATCTCAGTTTTGTGGGGTTTCAGAGAGTAGTTCTGGTAAGGACACTCGGTGATTTATCTATTTCTTTGTCATAAAAATGGAGTGAGAGCTGGGTCCGATGCGGTGTCGGTGCTTGCAGTCACGTGGGTTTACAGTGTTTGGTAGGTATCGGGTCTGCTGAGTCCTCACCTTAAGTGTTCTTTTAGTCAATGGTCTTTGTCAGCTCCTTTTGGAGCTGTTACTGCCTCCTGTAAATCGAGATCCGTTTCCTTGGGAGTTGTTATGATGTAACATGGAATCGGAGCATGGAAATATTAATAAATAGACCCTTTCACCAAACACCTCGTAAAAACTGTACTATCTGCTTGAAGTCACTATTGCCTTAGTGTGTATCAGTTCTTAAAAACGGGGGAAGGTTACTTTGCTTTGATGGTAGCATGGCTTTTTTCAAGTACTAAAGTCTTGGTTTCCTAAAGGGAAATAGGTTTATGTGGTTGAGAGGGCGAATATCAGACCCTGGGCTGTTTCTGGCCTCCTCTTAAATGTAATGTATAGTCACGATTTTGCAACTGTTTTCTTTAAACGAATGGAACTACGACCCCGCTGTCATTCCTTTTGATTCTTGTGGGCTTTCCTTAAGCGTATTTTCTTCCCTCTTCTCCAGGGCTAGACTTACAAGATGAGATTACTTTGCTTTCTCTAATAAAGGGAAAATTCATTCAGAACCAGTCTGCCGCCAGCGTGTTGTGCAAGAGCACAATTGAGTAGTTGTTCTTTCAGCAGCAGATAACTGATACCACGCTCCTATCGGTGGAGTTTTTAATCTATGCTGTGATTTAACAAACGCCTGGTGGGTGTAGCAGATGTCTTGTCTTGTATTTTTCTTTATAAAAAAAAACCAACAGCCCTCCCAATCCCTTGAAGTTCTTGGGAAGCTCTATTTGTGGGCTATCTTAGGTCTATAGAGGGCACTCAAAGCCAGAGGGAGTTTGTTTTAACACACCTTCTCTTGCAAGTAGGACCTGCACGAGGTGGAGGAGGGTGTTGCTGACTCTTTCTTTATGGCCTTGCTCTTCTACTGGCTCTGCCCCAACTAATCACTTCCACAGTAGAAGTCAGCGGGACTAGGATGTGTTTAAATGCTCTGCTGGATTGATCTGTAGCTACGTATACTTTCACAAGGGGTGGTACTTTCCTGTGTGGAGTACTCGAGAACTTGTTAAAGGGATTCTCTGGTCAGCCTAAGAATCCAGTAGTAGATCTCTCTGTGTTGGAGATACAGGGCTTGGAGCTTGCTTGGGAAGGCTCTGGAGGCTGATAAATCAGGGAAGCGAAAGGATGCTATTTGAAGACGCGAGTGAATTGGTGTAAAGGCTGAAGCTGTCATTGCATTAGAATCCTAGGATTGTCTCGGTTGGAAGGGACCTATCAGGTCGAGTCCAACCACCAGCCCAACACTGCCAAGTCCACCACTAACCCATGTCCCTCAGCACCGCGCCTGCCCAGCTTTTAAATACCTCCAGGGATGGTGACTCCACCATTTCCCAGGGCAGCCTGTTCCAATGTGTGATAACCCTTTCGGTGAAGAAATTTTTCCCAATATCCATCCTAAACCTCCCCAGACACAACGTGAGGCTGTTTCATCTTATCCTACTGCCTGTTCCTTGCGAGAAGAGACCAACACCCCCTGGCTGCACCCTCCTTTCAGGTACACAATACTTTGAGCCCACACAAATTAGGCTCATAGACTTGCAGTCGAGTTTCTAAACCCTGGAACAGCAGAAAATGGGCTTTCAGGCCTTTGCGAGGGAAACGGCCTCGTGAAGTTGGGAGTGGCAGCACTCAGCGTTGAAGGGCAGTTCTGCAGAGTAAAGACATCACAGCTTTATAAATATTGTAAGAAAAGAAAGATGATGGGAGCTCTTTGGAGTCTGAGAAACGCTGAAAATTGTTCAAAACGTTGTGAGCAATTTGTGCAGTGCTTATTAGAGGGTAATGTCATCGGGAGAAGCCGGGGACTGCTCGCTCGCTCTCTCAAGTCTCTTTATTTTCAGATAATGCTCCTGTTACTGGAAAGGGGTGGGCAGAATTTTTCAGGCCTGGAACCTGTTATTCCAGTGTTTGAGGGAAGGGAAAGATAACCTAACATGGTGAGTTTCTGGGGTTTGTTTTTTTTTTGAGCAAGCCCTCCTAGCTTATCTAATTTGTTTCCATCTGAGCTCGGGGCGGTAGTTGCTGCGATTACTTAATTCTGCAGCAGATAGAGGTCATTTGTGGGACACTTTGAGGAGCATTTTGGTGCAGCTGCCTGTGTAAGAGTCACCCACAGTTATGAGACACGATGCATTTCCACCTCTGCCGATGGTTTAAGTTGACTAAGCCAAACTCTTCTCTCTAGGCAAAGCTGTGACCACGTTTCCAACCGTTTACTCCGAAATAACACCTTATAACGCAGGGGGGGGATCAGTGTCAGACAGATGGTGTATCCTCAGGTTTTCAATGATTTCCTTCAAAGGTGATTAATCCAAAAATTAGTGAGAACAGTCAGAAAGAAGGAGGAATGTCCTGGGTTTGAACTTTTTATCTTAATTGGATCCTTTTTGGCTTTCAGCCTATTTGATAAGAGTTCCTTCAGTAGACACTCCTGCTCCTACTCTACAAAGCCAACAGTAACCTTTAAATGTTAAGGTTTTTATGTGTGTGTACGGGCACTCACGCAGGCATTTGCATATGGCTTTGAAGGATGCTTCCCTCACAAACCAAAACCTTTATATGCAACAGGCTGCTTTGGAATAGCTCTGTCTAATTGCCCGTGTGCTATACAGAAAAGCAAACATAATGTTCTTTTAAACCATCTTTTCATATTGTTTTGAATCTCGTTGCCTGTCCCTCTGCAGGTGTGTTCAGGTTCCGTTTGCTAGTCAGACTCTCTGCACAGTGCCAAATTAGCAAGGAGAACATCCAGTACCTTGCTTTCATCTTCTGATACCAACAACACAGTGGCTTCTACTGGTAGAGGTGACTTTATGATGTGTAGGAGCCACCCAGGGCTGTGGTACGGCAGGCGCCTTCATCAGATCTCTGGGAATTTTTCCTTCCCAGTAGTGTAAACACACCTCTAGACTTCAACACTGATGAAAAATCAGAACTTAGCATTCATTCCAAGTTGCTTTCAGTCCAGCATAGTTTGAGTTAAGTAAAATATTCCATTTACAGCAGAGAAGGAAAGAAGCTTGTGTTTTTATGGGTTTTTTTCAGGGCGTTCTGTAAAAGACAAGACTCCTCTTGATGATTCAGGTGTTGGAACGGCTCCCAGGAAAAAAGCAAAAAGGATATATTGCAGGGTATGGAAAATCTGGTCAAGGATGATGAGTGTATTGCACTTCTTCTCTATGTATTAGAGGCGTATCACCTCAGCATATATGCTATTCTTAATGTTCTGCTTCATTTAGAGAAAGAAATAAGCAAATGCTGAAGGCAGGAAGGTGAACCAGCTTCATGTCTAGACAACCTTTGGAGGCACGAGGGAGTCTTTCATTAAATGTATATACTTGAAGGGAAAAATCAATACTATTTCTTATGGAAATTCCACTATAGCTAATACAGATGGAGATACTCTGCCAAAATCCATGGCACTAAGGCCTAGACAGTATAGTTTTTGCTCTTGACAATGCAGAATCCAACTTTGAGGCATGGTACAGAGTAGGATGCAGAGATTGAATGTCTGCATTGAAGGTGGTTACTGTAGCAGAAACTGAAAATTAGGTAAATTAAGGAAAGGGATACTTGCAAGCTGGGAAAACAATCTGGCTCTTGGTGTGTGGAATTACTAGGGGTCAGGTGTTTTTGGCAGAGGGTCTTGTATCTGCAGCATGACTTCTTGGATGTTTGAGCATCTAGACCCAGGGTGACCCAGAGAATGTGGGCTCTGCAAGCCACTCTGTTGTTCCTCTCAACCTTTGGTTATCACCTTTCTGCCTCCTAGACCCTGTGTGCTGGAGGCAGTTACAGCCCTGAAGACCAACGCTGCCAGGGCAGTGGCCCAGGACTGCCCAGTGGTTTATTTAAGTTCAAAGTTAAGGAGTTCTCTTTAAGCTTTACCTCTTTGTAAACCCAATGCCTTGGGGTTGCTGTTGCTTTATTTCTCTGTTGCTTCTTAACAGATCCTGTCTGTGTTGCAGTTTGGTATACAGTGCTGTGAAAAAGAGAAATGAGAATTTGACACTGGTCTCACTTTGTTGTTGTTGTTGTTGCTGTTATTTTAGGCTGTAGCCAGAAAACAGGCCGAGTGCGTTGATCGCGCTGTGTCGCAGCCCAAGACACACGAATCGGTGCGAGCTGTCTGCGGCTGCAGTCGCTCGTGATCGGCCCTGCCTGGTCTCCTTAGGAGGGCTAAGATCATGGATGTTAAACTCCTCCTCTAATACTTGACTTAAAGTCAACAGATAGGAAGAGCTTGGACTCTCTGAATACCAAAAATAGTGTTTCTCAGATGGTGTTTGTTTCTTAGTTTATTTCATGGGGTTTGAGAGACGCCTCAACTTGGTGTCAGGAATAGGAAGTACCCAGAAAAGGCATCACATCCTCCTCTTTGGTAGAAGCCAATTCCAATAAGGCTTCTAAGTGATTTAGGTGCTTCTGGAAAATTTAACTACCTGGATTCGAAGCCCACCTGAAGTTGAATCTTGAGGTGCTAAAGCTGGTGGGTTTCTGATCCACGGCAACGGTCCTTTTTCTAAAATAAACTTGTAAGCGTTAAATTCATTTCCAGTAGTACATCTCCCTTTTCTAAGGAGTGCTCTGATTTCATCATTGCTTCCTGCTAATTAATCTTTAGTTTAAAAAGCAAATAACAGATAATCCTGGGTGAAGATGGTTTCACGCTGCCCCTTTGCACTTGACCCCGTTTGCACTGGTGGCCGATTTCCGTCATTTAAGGTCAGAGACTGCGACAAAACAGCTCTTGAACGGGACGTGCTTGATTATCTGTTCTTGAACAAAAAGGTGCTGCCATTCTAATACAGCTTTTGGAGACTCTGAGCTGTGGTTTGCACTTTTTAATGCCGTGGTTGCATTTAGTTTTATTTGGGAATAAACCAAAGAGGCGTTTGTAGGTGGTGTCGGTGGAGTGGTTACGAGGAAAGGATGTCTCCTTTTGCAGATGAGCAATCTAGTAAGGTGGGGACAGTGGAGGAGTGTGGGAGTAGATAAATCCAACCTGGATTCGCATGTTCTTTTCTTTTTTTTTATGTTCAGAAGCATATTTTTGTAGAAGGTGGGGATTTTGAGGTGTTTTTAAGGTTCTGAACTCCTAATGGTTCTTTACCTGCAGGTTCCCACAGGCTCATTTTAGGCTGCGTTAGTAAAGGGGCTGGACGTGAAAGTGTTTGGGTAAAGGCAAGAGTTGAGTTCTTAATCTGAAGGTGAAATTTCCTAAGCTTTCTTTAAAGCTCTTTAAAATGCTGCAGTCAGTCAGGAGTTAAACATCTCTAAATCTTTTAGGTGAACATCTTGGGGCTAGAAAGAACGTGTCACTTCCCGTTTAATTTATTCTAGGCTATAGGATATGTTTCATGACTGTAGAGAACCTTGAATGCTAAATATGATGAATGTTCTTTAGCACATATTTTCAATACCAAATTCTGCTGTCTGACACTCAACATGTTTAATATCTGGGTTAATAGAGAAAAACGTGTCTAAAGCACAGCGGATTTCTACTATTAAGCATCCATAAGTACCAACGTACTGGTTTGCTGTCAGTTCACAGCTCATACTGGCCTTGACCCAAGTACTCAGCTCTTTTTATTAAAAATACCCCAAAACAACCCCCTGCATCCTTAGTGTAAGTAATGAATTGTTTTCCCTATCCGAACGGCGCTGTGTGCTTTTTCTCCACTCCAATGGAAAAGGAAAAAAGAAAAGTCAATCAATTTGGCTTCTCTTTAGTAATTAGTAGGCTCTGATGTTGTTGAAAGGAGGAGCAACTTTGGGTTTTTTAGTCTGGAGGAGACTTGAGGGGGGGGGATCCGATCAACACCTAGAAATACTTCAAGGGTGGGTGTCAGGAGAATGGGACCAGTCTCTTTTCAGTGAGAGGACAAGAGGAAATGGGCACAAACTTGAACGTAAGAAGTTCCATCTAAACATGAGGAGGAACTTCTTCCCTTTGAGGGTGGCAGAGCCCTGGCAGAGGCTGCCCAGAGAGGTGGTGGAGTCTCCATCTCTGGAGACATTCAAACCCCACCTGGACACGTTCCTGTGCAACCTGCTCTGGGTGGACCTGCTCAGGCAGGGGGTTGGACTAGATGATCTCCAGAGGTCCCTTCCAGCCCCACAGCATTCTGTGATTCTGTTGTTGTGCTTGATGAATGGCCACTGACGCTGGAATAAATTGGAACTGAAGGATCTCTTCTGTGTCCCGTGAGGTGGTTAGGGGTTTTTGGTTTGTTTGGGTTTTTTTTTTCACTCCGTGATGGTGTTTTCTTACAGGGGTTTCTAATTTCATCCTTCAGTTTTCATAACCAGTGGACACAGAGCTGTTAACGTCCAACAAAGCATCTGCCTCAGGAAAACATTGGCAGCTTTCATGCACTCACAAAGGAATTTCAGAAAAAATATTTGTTATCCCCAAACTAGCTGCTGCCAGAGTACATAATTCCAGAACTTCTTTTCTCATGGGAAAGGCGTAGAAGATGGGGAAATAAGCTGGGTTTATTAGCATTTAGAATAGATCAAACCCCCTTCACCCGCTCTGTGAACAGAGCACCTCGTTTCTGCCTCTCTTTTTTTTCTCCCCTAATCAAATTGCATGTTTGTATCCCAACACTGCGGCAGTGATGTGCAATGCCTGGTAATCCAAGATCTTTTCTAAAGTAATGCAGGAGTTGAGGAAGATCCTCAGATGTTATAAATTCTTTATTCCAGCCGAGTTCATAGAGCACCCTTTCTCCTGGGCCTTCCACTTCCACTGCAGAAAATACTTCTCTTGCTTCATTTATGAGGTTAGTATTTTTTTAATAGGGTAGTTCTGTCAACTTGTATGTTGAGAATAAAATTCACACCTGATATTAGCTTTGTAGGTGCTTAAAAAGCTGAGGTGAGAGCATTCAGGCTCATACATTCAGGGCAAACAAACGGATCCTTGTGTAGCCGTGTCCAGCCCGATGTCAGTGCATTTTGTCTTTAGTTGTTCTCTCAGAAAGAAAAGCCAGATTCCAAAGACCTGCAGGAATTTAGCATTAGGCTTGGCATTAGGAAAAAAAAATTCACAGAAAGAGTGGTCAGGCACTGGAATGGGCTGCCCAGGGAAGTGGTGGAGTCCCCATCCCTGACTGTGTTTAAGAGTAGATTTGATGTGGTGTTGAGGGATCTGGTGTAGGGGAGAACTTGTAGAGTAGGGCTGATGGTTGGACTCGATGATCCCAAGGGTCTCTTCCAACCTGAAATGCTCTATGATTCTATAATTACCTAGGCAACGATAGCAAACGTAATAAAAGATAAACCCCTGACATCTCACACACAAACAAAGGCTCAATCTGAAACCATGAGGCAGTGGTGGCCTCTAATGGGTGCTTCAAGACTTAAGATTCTAGCAAAAGTCCTTGCTGTAGAGCTGAATGCTCTCGTAGGCAAGGACTGCTCGGGTCCCTACGGAGGAAGATTTGGGTATTTTTGTTTTGCTCTTGGTTTTTGGAAAAAATTTGGATGTGTGAAGTATGGAACGGACTTGAGGAGGTGCCCACCCAACTGGTGGGCTCTGGTGTTGGCGTGGGGCAGGATGGGGGGTGGCAGGAGAAGACGTTGGCCAACTCCGGCAGGCGTGATGTTGTCCTGCTTTCTGCGCTCGTTGGGATGCCGCTAACTCCTCTCTCTGCTGCACCTTGTTACTCTGCGTAGGTCTGACTCCAGATCACCTCAATTTGCTGTTGTTATGGCAACATTAAAAAAACCCAACCCAGCACCTTCCTAATCAAGACGTGAGGGAACCCACTGCAGTAAACACACCAAAGCCTGTCAGACAAAGGCCTTTCTCCTGCAGGCACTTCAGGCCTGACTCGAGGCAGGAGGCTACATAAACAAGGACAGCTAAAAGGAGCGGGGCTCAGGTGGAAGAGAAATCACCGTTGTTGAAGAGGAATTGAATTTTTTCTTCTTATTTTTTTTTTTTTCCAGCCACCAGAGTTTATCTGTGCAAAATGGTAGCAACTCCCGTGTTGTAATGGAAAAGTAGCGAAAGAAGAACGTAGTAAAAACGGAAGTGGAGATAAAGTCGGGACGCAGCAGGGGAGATGAATTCGGGAGTGCAGAGTATGTGTAGGGGGTGCCTGGGGAAGAGGTGAGAATCAGGGCAAATGCGTGGCCATGGGCTGGAGATGGCGTGTCAGATCAAGAGATGAAAGCCAGGAGATGGATCACCAGCCTGGGCAAGATAATGAGTAGGGCAGATGGAAACTGTAGAAGGGAAATGGAAGAGGAATCCATACACCCCGATGAGAAAAAACCCTAGTCGAGATAGGGACGCTATTGTACGAGTGCCGAGATCGTTCCACAGATGCTTGTAGGAACCACATACACTGCTTCATTGCCAGCAGGTACAATGTAAATACCTTAATCATAAGGACTTGGATAGATTGGATCGATGGGCCAATGTTAATGGCAAGGACTTCAACAAGGCCAAGTGCCAGGTCCTGCACTTGGGCCACAACAACCCCATGGATGGGTACAGGCTTGGGGAACTGTGGCTGGAGCTGCCTGGCAGGAAAGGTCCTGGGGGTGCTGGTTGACAAGTGGCTGACCATGAGCCAGCAGTGTGCCCAGGTGGCCAAGAAGGCCAAGGGCATCCTGGCTTGTATTAGAAATAGTGAGATCAGCAGCAGTAGGGAGGTGATTGTCCCCCTGTGCTCAGCACTGGTGAGGCCACACCTTGAGTGTTGTGTCCAGTTCTGGGCACCTCAACACAAGAGAGATCTGGAGGGGCTGGAGCAAGTGCAGAGGAGGGACACGGAGCTGGTGAAAGAGCTGGAGCATAAGTCTTATGAGGATGGATTGAGGGAGCTGGGACTGTTTCGTTTGCAGAAGAGGAGGCTGAGGGGAGACCTCATCACTCTCTACAACTGCTTGCAAGGACATTGTAGAGGTTGGTGCTGGTCTCTTCTCACAGGCAATTAGCAATAGGAGAGGGAATGGCTGCAAGCTGCAGCAGGGTAGGGTTAGGCTGGACATGAGGAAAGAATTCTTCCCAGCAAGAGCGGTCAGACCCTGGAAGGGGCTGCCCAGGGAGGTGGTGGAGTCCCCATCCCTGAGTTTGTTTTAAGGATCGATGAGATGTGGTGTTGGGGGATCTGGTGGAGGGGAGAACTTTGTAGAGTAGGGCTGATGGTTGGACTCAATGATCCCAAGGGTCTTTCCCAACCGGAATGATTCCATGATTCTATACCAAATGGAATTCGTGCCAAGCTACACAGTCACTGACCACCCATCCACAGTAAGATTTCCAGAACACCAAAAAAAAAACCCAAAAAAAGAAACCCAAACCCCAGGCAGCTGCAAACTGAGTAATTGCAAACGTCCACCTGAACCTCAGTAGTTTCTCATTGAGAAATAAGTAGCATCAGTCCAAGCTCGAAATTCATCTGGGTTTTTGTAAGCCATCAGTATGCAGGTCAGCAGCAGCAGCCCAGTGAGGAACTGTGTCACTGTGAGTGCCCCAATATCCATCAGCTCAGGCCATTGATGGAGGTGTAATCACTGTCTCTAACAGGAATAAAGTCGGGGTAATGGAACATTGTCAGAGGATCAATGTCTCCTGTTTTGAAAATAAACCCCCTCAGCTTTGCTTTTGCATTTATGTACCAGCAGGCGACCACATCATTCAGTTCGATTGACACAGTCCCTTGGAGCCCTGGGTGATCTATTGTGGGAACATCAGGAACAACGTGTCGGAAAAAAAATGGGATGCTCTTGATCAGAGTTACAGGCCGCGTTGTTTGGTGGGTTTTGCAGCGCTGAAAATGAGAATAAATCGCCTGAGGGGTGAAAATGAGATCAGATTGGCAGGCTGGACGTCTTTCACTTCATTTAACTGTTCGATTTCTACATGTTCTTGACCAAAAAGCTTGAGCCATGGCGCTTGTGCTTATTTTTGATGGTGTGTGGTCTCAAATTGAAGACGTTTTTGGACTTTTTCACCTTTCCTGCACTTGATTCCGCCAACCTCCTGCTGCTCGGTGTCTAGATCCAGAGATTATTAGTAGGTGGTTACTTTAGCACTTAGTAAAGCCATTTCACAATTTGATGAAGCCTTCTTGAGACAGGGCCTGTAAGTTTGGTTACAGAAGTCTTAATTTATTTAACTTGGGTATTATTCTCAATAGCCTCAGAGTGGAAGCTCTACAGCTTGTTTGACGTTACCGCTGTGCCCGTGGTGACCCCTCCAGTAAGAACATTTTCCCTTTTAGGGGACAAATATCTCTCCCTGGAGTAATGGCAAGTATTTGTCAGTACTTATCTCCCCATTACAGAGGACATACAGATAAATTTAGCATACAGAGCCTATATGGTGGACTTTTTAGGTCGTTTTGTGTGGTAACCCATACTGGCCAAACCTATACTACTGCTTCCCCAGGTCAATGTGCTAATTCTGGTTATCAGTCAGCAGCCATCTGTGTCTTAACTGGGTTTAGAAACATCATGTTTCCAGTTTTGCTGCTGTAGGCATCTGCCCAGCTTGTGTGCAGGTAGGACAATGATCCTGGAGGTCATCCCATCAAGCTACAGCTTTTTCCTTTGCAAAGGTCTGGATTAGGTGTTCAATCAGGGAGAATTTAATGATGTTTGGTTATATTTACTGGTGTCCTCTGATACTTAAGTACTGAGAAGAGGGTGGTGATTTAACTTTGTAACTACTATTTCTGGAGAGTTTTCATTTACTCCTAGATTGCCCACGTCGGTGGACTCGAGCTCTGTGATTGAAAGCCCTCACCCTGGCTGCCTTCAGGGGGGTGAAATGGCGTGGGTTTTTTGAGTCTGGCATCTTGTGGGCAACTGGGGAGGAGGTGACTTTCATGTTTTAGTCAAAATTGAGGCAGTCCGTTCCACTGGTGATACCGCTGCCAAACGGGTGTTTGGAGCAGCTGGGTTTGGCTTTGAAGTTTTAAAGGGATAACTTTGTGAAAATGAAGTTTTAAAGATGAGGCAGGGGGGGTTGGAACTTGATGATCTTTAAGGTCCCCTTCCAACCCAAACCCTTCCATGACTCTATGAACGTGTTTGCTCCTGAAGAAAGATGTATCAGATCTACCTTCATTCCAACAGGCTTGCAGTTATCATGCAGAAGAGTTGAGCCTGGAAGGAAATGTCCATAGCTCTGTTCCCCAAAGAGTTCAAATGTCTTTAAAATATTAATATACAACACCTTTTTGCTATCCTGATACAGGAAATAGGGAGAAATATCACCTCCAAACACGGTATTTCTTCCTGTGTTGCACTGTAAGAAGGAAAAAAAAGACATTTCAGAACCTACAGAGTGCTGAATAAAGTGTCAGTCCCAGAAAGATCCCCGTTTCTGATGTCAGCCTAGGGATTTACAAAATATGGCTGCCAAGAAGCGCTGCAAGATGCCCTGTAGCTCTCCAGGAAGATGTATTTTTAACTCTAGAAAGCATACAAGTTTGCAGCTTTGTAGCCGTAGCCCTGGAAATACGATCCGGAATGTACTGTCGCTCGGCTGTAACATCCGGAATCCCAGTCTCCCGGGTCAGGCAGCGTGTGACTTTGGGGAGGAGATTCGTACTTCAGTAATTAAATACTACTTTGCTCCAGGCAAACCCAACAAATGGGCTTCGTCTGCAGCTTATTTTGTGATAGTTCTCAGGGCTGAGCTTGGCGTTCCTGGGGACTGACTCCTCGGATCAGTAGAGAGAGATTGTTATTTTTAGCTACGGTTTGGGGTGGTTTTGGGGTTGTTGGGTTTTGGGTTGGTTTGTTGTTTTTGTTTTGGTTTTGTTTTGTTGTTGGGTTTTTTTTGGTTTTTTTTTTTTTTTTTCCTTTCAGGCTTGTAATTATTTTTGCCTTCAGAATATTTCAAACTGGCTTTTGTCATCTGTGCTTCAGACTCTCAAACAGGCACAGAAAGACAGAGACTGTTGCCATAAATTAGGTCACTGAAGCTGAAGTAGGGAATACAAATATTTATCGCCTGAGCTACGGGGAAAACAATTCAGATGAGGAAAGGAAAAAAAAAAAGTGTTCCTTTAGTATTTGGAACTGAAGCTGTATTCTTGGGATGGAAAGCGAAACAGGCGAGGTCAGAGATGAAGACGAGAAGCATCTCTCGTTCTCAGTGGCTGGAAGGGAAACTAGCAAAGCTTGATGGTATGGGAAATCCACACCAAGGTTCATTAGGTAGAATTACAGCTCGTTCTTTATGCAAGTTCACATTGGATGTAGATTATTGACTCTTAGGATAAAAAAAAAAAGGGCACATTTAAATAATAGCGATTTGGAGACACGGGTGGAAATGCAGAAAAAGAGGTAACTTTCATTTTGAAATATATTACAACGACACTTATGCATTTAATTTAAAAGCCAGTTTCCTTTGAAATCAGGTTAGAAAGAATCCCTACTTGTAGATTGTCAGATTGTAGGAGAGCTTTAATAAGGGCTCATTTCTGTTGTGCCCAGCAGATTGGACCCCATCTGATGTGAAAGAGCAAAGAGCAGTGTTTAGAGCCATTCGTTGATACGGTTAAAACTCTGTTTTTCCTCTTTTCAAAGGATGAGAAAAATCTTTGGTTTGACTTAAATTGAGGTCTAATAGATTCCTAAGCAGAAGGATGTGCAACGTTGGTCATTGCTGCATGCTTGACATAAAGGAACCACTCATGTATTTGATGAGTTTTGCTTTATAACCCACTGGTAAAGGACTGTCCATAGCTCTTCTCTGGCTGCACTCTTACTGAGTTCACTTTGGGGTAGACCCACCATGTCTTGGGGCAGAGCCTTTGGAGAACCCTCCAGCAACAGTGTTTTGTGGAGTCCTGGATTAAAACTCCAGATCCCTAAGCTCCTCCCAGGACAGATTTGGTGTCTGAGTGATGTCTTAGTGGCCCTGGATGCAGTTGGAGGAGTGATGCATTTGGTGAATCGGCACTTTGGCTGTCTGTCCCCAAGCCATGGTGACAGCGGTCCCGTAGTGGTCAAGTTCAGGGGTGGCTTTGCCAGGCTGAGGGACTTCCAGTGTCGGTGGCAAAGTGTAATGAGATATTGTGTGCAGCACACAAGGCTTCAGATTTATTTGTAAGAGAGGAAATAGAGGTGTAAAGCAGAATCCTGAGAAAACTTTCCAAAAGACTCCTGTGCACCCTCAGGTTATTCTGGGTGGAATTACAACAGTTACGCGTTCCCAGGTTGGGTCATCCAATTTGCTTTGGTTTTAAACCAATAACCATCATTTTTTTCAAAAAGGGTGATTCTTAGCAGCAGTTAAAAAAATAAAAGGGTGGTATCTCTGTCTGTGAGCAGACATGCTGGCAAAACATTGGTCCGGTTTTCT
Source organism: Jacana jacana (assembly GCA_013400555.1). Lineage (NCBI taxonomy): Eukaryota > Metazoa > Chordata > Aves > Charadriiformes > Jacanidae > Jacana > Jacana jacana. Next base: position 120,263 of record VZTM01005275.1, on the reverse strand, counting down.
TGTGAAAGAGGAGGAAAAAATGAAAGGACTAATGACAATATTTCTGTGGCAGGAGATTTATTGTTTCTGTAGCCAGACTTCTGTTTTCCAGGGAGAAATGCAGCAGTCTGTTTATATCTGAACATTAAACATTTTTCAGGGCTACCCAAAGCATTAGCTGTTCCCTTTAACGCATCCTATTTGCTCTCAAACTACTGATTGGTATTTCTGGGGGAATTATTATTCAGAGCAGCCTGCCAGGATTTTCTGGTATCCTCCCTAATTAGGCTGTGCTGGAGCCCCCCTAAAACTGCACAGACATTACTTTCGAAGGCTGTCGTTTGATGACACGATGAATCTGGCTGCTGTAAATCCTACTACAGGTTATAAAACCGTGATTAACTGCTCAGTGTTGGGGCCTTTCCTTTTTAATATCTTCATTGATGATGTCGATAGGGACATAGAAAACACTATCAGTGAGTTTNAGGCCTGGAAAATAAGGCTTATGAGGCTTATTAACTCCCTCAATAAGGCTTATTGAGGGAGCTGGGAGTGTTTAGTTTGAGGAAGAGGAGGCTGAGGGGACACCTCATCACGCTCTACAACTGCTTGCAAGGGCATTGTAGAGAGGTTGGTGCTGGTCTCTTCTCACGGGCAATGAGCGACAGAACAAGAGGGAATGGCTGCAAGCTGCAGCAGGGTAGGGTTAGGCTGGACATTAGGAATAAATTTTTCATGGAGAGAGTGGTCAGTCAGTGGAATCAGCTGCCCAGGGAGGTGGTGGAGCCCCCATCCCTGACTGTGTTTAAGAGTAGATTGGATGTGGTGTTGAGGGATCTGGTGCAGGGGAGAACTTGTAGAGTAGGGCTGATGGTTGGACTCAGTGATCCCAAGGGTCTCTGCCAACCTGAATGATTCTATGATTCTATAAAAATGACCTGGGATATCTTGATACTCTGCTGATTTTAGTTGAAAGGTGATGTTTCGATTGGTCCCAGGGTCTTGGAAGCACGTGAGCAATTCGGATATGGTTTGTAAGCCCTTGTGCCTGTCCTTCTTTTACCTCTTGTTTGGGGGTTTTCTAATTTTTTTTATTATTTAATCCTAGTTTTACCAGAAAGGAATCTACTTCACGTGCACCACAACTACTCCAAAGTGAGGGCAAGCGGGAGGGATTTCCTTTAGAAGCGTATTTGGAGCTAAAACAGTTGTGTGGGTGCATCGTACTTTGCCATATTTCCTGAAAATCCATGGAATGTTTTGAGGAAGATTTGGAATTTTTAGAAGGCCCAGAAAGAAAAGGGCCTCAAGGATCTTGTTGAATTTTCAGAATGGATTTGGGACATAGAGGTGCAAGTATCTTGAGATATTTTTAATAAGCCCTTTGCAAATCAAGCTAGAAATCCAAGACTGGGAGGAATTGTGTGTCATTTCTGCTTATTTTTTGGCTCATTTTTCTGTGTCTTTTCAGTTTTGGCTGTATCTAAGCTAGGGAACAATACAAATATCTGTTACATGTCTAAAACAAGTAGTGGATTACACATGGAAACGGTGGATTTGGGGGAAATAAATGGGCATTAATGAAGTTAGGGTGGGGGGAGTGTGTGTATGTGCATTGGTGCCTACGTAAGTATATTTTCCTCCTCTTAAGTTTCTTATTTTCAGCCTTTATTCCTCCTTTCCTGATTCGGTTTCCATTTACAGGAGGCTGCTTTTAAGAAACCTTCTCTGTCCCCTCCCAGGGGAGCCCTGGGGCCGTGTTGGGGCTTCAGGGAAAATGGAGTTCACGTGCTCCGTAGGTTATTGCCTTTATTTCCTTTCCCATTACTGTTTTTCCTTGGCAGAAATCCTTGGCGAATTGTAACTTGGGAATGAAAAGAGGGGATGTTGAGCACTGAGGACACCACAGCCTGTGGCTTTGGGGTCGGTGGGTCCTCTCTCCATCCCACTTCTCCTCCTTGTCGCTGTCATCTCAGATTATTCCCACTGGTTACTTCCCAGGGAAACGGTGAGCGAGACGGAAGGAGGCAGTAAGCTCCTGGAGCTGGAAACAGCAGCAGCTTCCCCATCATGTGAAATGGGGTTCTTGCAGCTCTGAGCTGCTTCTTCAGCTCTCCACAGTATCTGCTCCCGTGGCTGGAGGTGGCCACACTGCTGGGGGTTGTCTGGCTTTGCCCCTAGTTTTGGGGGTGGGCAGCAGAAGCCACAGCATCAATTCAAAATTCGTTAAAGGGAAATAATTATTGTCTCTTCTTCTGTATTTCTGCTGTATTTTCTCTTTAATGAGATATTTTGCCTTTGGGATGGGTAGGGAGGAGGATGCTTTGGTGTTGGCCACACTTACCATAGAATCACCGAATGGTGTGGGTTGGAAGGGACCTTAAAGCCCATCCAGTTCCACCCCCTGCCCTGGGCAGGGACACCTCCCACCAGGCCAGGTTGCTCCAATGTCTATCCAGCCTGGCCTTGAGCCCCTCCAGGGATGGGGCAGCCACAGCTTCTCTGGGCAACCTGGGCCCAGTGTTGACCCTCACACCAAAGAAGTTCTTCCTGAGATCTAAATCTCCCCTTTCTCAGTTTAAGAAATTCTTCTCACAATCCTTCACGTCTTGATAGGTGGGTGAGGGGTGTCTCAGGCTCTGGCTGGGCCTGAGATGGGCTGTAAATACAGAATCCAGCTTTGAGATAATTTAAATAAGCACCAAAAAAAAAATAAGATAAAGCACTACCATGGTCAGAAATCAGAACCTTTTCCACCCTTTTCAGTTTCGTGTCCTCATCAGGCAGAGCCATGTGTTTATTTGACCGCATTTCTGTGTTTTTCTGGTTGCCAGGGCAGAAGAGGCGGTGTTGCACTGCCACCTCTCGATGGCCAGGCAGGACAGCGTGTGGCAGGACTTGGCCTTTCTTACCAAAGCAGCTTGTGGGAACCACTCTCAAACAGCCTTGAAACATTCTACTCCTCAGGCAGGGTGAAAACCGCCTCTGAGCAAAATGAGAGGGTTTGGGGTTGGTTAGGTTTGGGGTTTTTTTGAGGGGAATTTAGGTGGCATCTCCACAGTTGAGGTTGGAGTGAGGAGCCTTCTTTACACCAGTAGTCCGGGATTTTTTTGGTGTGTAGCAAATAGCACTTTCAGCCAGTTTTGGCACTTTGAGCTGCCTCTTTGGATGATGCAGCAAGATTTTAAAAACCAGTAACGCAGCCGTGAAAAAACCCACTTGCCACGTACGTGGTGTAAAAAGGCTTTTTTATGAGTCTTGGTCAATTTACTACCTGTTTTTTTCTGAAGGAGGGTGTTGTTCCTCTGCCCCCAGAACTGCTCTGTAACCAGCAGTCTCAAATAAAGACCGTTTGCGCCAGGTACGCCAACAGACCGGGGCTGAATGAAGTGAGTGTCTGGTCCTGCACGTGGTGGGATTGGTTGCTAATGCATGAAATGGCTAAAAATGACATCAATTTCACGCCCTGCCCGATAAATGAGCCCACAAAGCACATTGTCATTTGGCTGGTGCAGCGTGTACGCCGGGCAGGGCTGGGGGCTGCCGCTGAGCAGGAGCTGGGCTGGTGTCCATGTTTACAAGTTGTGTGGCACCAGCCAGAAGTTACTGCACCGAAACAATTCTTTTATTCCTTGAGAAACAAGAAGGATTTAAGTAGCTCTGGTTTTTATTCATTTCCTAAAGAAATATTCAACTCCTCTTCCTCCCCTCGGGCAGCGCATTGTGCTCGAGGTGCTCTATAAGCAGAAGATCTGGGTTTCTGTGGACATGTCCAGCGTGGTGTAGAGCCCCCCGTTCCCATGTTTCATAGAATCATTTAGGTTGGAAGAGACCCTTGGGATCATCAAGTCCAACCATCAGCCCTACTCTACAAGTTCTCCCCTACACCAGATCCCTCAACACCACATCCAATCTACTCTGAAACACAGTCAGGGGTGGGGACTCCACCCCCTCCCTGGGCAGCCCATTCCAGGCTCTGACCACTCTTGCTGGGAAGAATTCTTTCCTCATGTCCAGCCTAACCCTACCCTGCTGCAGCTTGCAGCCATTCCCTCTTGTTCTGTCGCTCATTGCCCGTGAGAAGAGACCAGCACCAACCTCTCTACAATGCCCTTTCAAGCAGTTGTAGAGAGTGATGAGGTCTCCCCTCAGCCTCCTCTTCCTCCTTTCATCACTTGCTGGGATGGGTTTGGAGGTGTCCATGTGCCCATCGAATCCCTTCGTTCGTGTGTGGTTTTGGGCAAACTCACTACTTCTGATGTCCGAGTTCCTCCTGTAGCCTCTCCTCGAGGAGCGTGATTGGGTCTTTCCTCTACAATATGATGGGACTTGGAGCAAAGTCACATCTTGGAGAGCTCTTCCCAGTGTGGCGATTCATTGGTAGAACTCACCAATTAAATGATAAGAAAGTGTGATAATTTGACCTATTTTGGGGGGAAATCTTGTCAGGAAAGGATGGCTGGAAGGAACTCATATGGGAGCCTTGTAATGCCCATCGTGATCTTGGAGCTGTTGCGTTCTGCTGCGTTCACCACTTTCCCACATGGAGCAACACCGGTGAACGGCCTGACTGCAACTAAACCTTTCAATTTTCAGCAGTACAAGAAAAGCTGTTCTCCCCTGCTTTATGGTTTTGTAACATCAGATCTGGGTTAAACTTTGTCGAGTAACAGGTAGGGAAGTTGGTTACTTCCTCAGACTCCAGTTCCATTAAAAAAATGATGGTGGTGGCTGGGTAAAATGCTTGAAGGTCTGCCGATATCTGGAATATGGTGTCCAGTTCTGGGCCCCTCAGTTCCAGAAGGACAGGGAACTGCTGGAGAGAATCCAGGGCAGGGCTACCAAGATGATGAAGGGAGTGGAGCATCTCCCATAGGAGGAAAGGCTGAGGGAGCTGGGTCTCTTGAGCTTGGAGAAGAGGAGACTGAGGGGTGACCTTATTAATGTTTATAAATCTGTAAAGGGTGAGTGTCAGGAGGATGGAGCCAGGCTCTTCTCAGTGACATCCAGTGACAGGACAAGGGGCAATGGGTGCAAGCTGGAACAGAGGAGATTCCAGTTAAATACGAGGAGAAACTTCTTCATGGTGAGGGTGAGGGAACACTGGCAGGGGCTGCCCAGGGAGGGGGTGGAGTCTCCTTCTCTGGAGACATTCCAAACGCGCCTGGAGGCGTTCCTGTGTGACCTGCTCTGGGTGTTCCTGCTCCAGCAGTGGGATTGGACTGGATGATCTTTCAAGGTCCTTTCCAATCCCTGAGATTCTGTGATACTGGGGTTAGGAGATGGACCTCATTCCATACTCTGCTCTGGAAGCTGATTCTGTACTTGTGTACTCGCGGAAAGAGTGGGGTTTTAATTTTCAGACATTGAGAAGTCACAAGAATGTCATCATGGGGATGTTCTCCAACATGAGGCTTCAAGTTAGAAATAAATGCTGCATTCTGTCTCATTCTGTCTCTTCATCCATTACAGACTCTTGCTTCATATTTTCAGAATTTGTCATCAAATGTGTACAGTCTGATACGTTCCTTCTCTTGCTAAATATTTGCCATTAATAAGGTCAAGGTGAAATGGGGTGTGTATGTGTATGTGTGCCCTTGAACGGGTTTTAAAGCATGGGTTAAAAGCCCAGAGAAATGTTAGTAAACACTGTTTAACAGTTGTCTCTAACTCCAGGAATTCCTTTTGCAAAGCCCCAGTGCAGGGTGGAGAGGTTTTCGGATTTTCAGTGGGAAGAGTTGGGCTTTCTTTGTACAGACACGGTGGCGTAGCCCATGCTGCACCTTTTTACTAGAGTTGGGAGTACCTGAAAGTGGAAATAAATTAGGAAGTAAAAGTGAGAACTTGCCTGGGAACCGACATGAAACCAGATTTTCTGTAGTTATTGGCCAGCCAGAAAGAAATCTGCATTTTAAAAAACGTGTTGCATACCAATAGTATCGATTCGATGAAACTCACTCGATTATTTAAAGAAAAACCAGCTGTGAAATCAGGCCTTTTTAATACTGGTGTTCAGCAGCAGAGCTCCCCAGTCCACCCCAATTTGCATCATTGGAGAATCCAGCCCTTCAGTATTTAATTTACTGACCTTTATGTTGTGGTGAGACAAATGACTTTTTAATGAGTCCTGTAGACTTATTTGCATTATAAAATCCCCCCGTTGTCAGTGCTGCCAGGCAGGCACTCGCTTCAGAAACACAGCATTTGTTGAGAAATACGTGTTAGATACTAAAAATACTTTAATTGACCTACTTTTTTATTTCCAGGGTTGTGTCCTTTGTTGTGACCTCATGGTTTAACTGGGCATAAAGATGAGTATAAGCAGTGATGAGGTTAACTTCCTGGTATATAGATACTTGCAAGAATCAGGTGAGCTCCTTTTTCTGTTCTGGTGGTTAAAACAATGCATCGTTTGTCCGGTGTGCTTCTCCCTGAGCTGTTTCTTGGTGTTTCTTCTCAACAAGAAAACGAATTCCTGCCAAGTTACCTTCTGTAACTTCATCAGATTTAGTCATTTGGAGCCTTCAGATGGCAGCCCACCAACTCAGGGCTCACTTGCTTCCTAGAAATGCCTCTTCCTGGACAAAATATCTACAGGGCGACGATGGCACTTTGCACCGTTTTCCTGTGGGCTACTTGAAGAAGAAAAAAGGATGACCACCAAAGTATTGGGGTTTTTTTCCTCTTCTGTTGGTGTTCCTGCGAGCTGGTCTCATGTGGCCAAATTCCAAATTCTCATGTGACACCAGGAGGGCAGATGTTGCTGTTCTTCAACGGAAGAAGTGACAACTGTGACCATGAGACTCGTGTAATTTGTCATCTGAATACAGATAAAATGGAAATAACATCTGAATACAGATAAACAGGTTTTTTACAGGAATAACTCTTGGGTTCTCAAAATCCTCCCTCCCTGGAGGACACTTTCTTGGGGGCTTTTGTCCTTTGGGGTCAGGCTGGCCCAACGTCTACTCCTTCTTAGGAGGAGGAGCAGCAGCGAAAGACAGATGAATATTGTCAAACTTGAAAACAAACTTGAGGCTTCTTGAAAAGGCATTTGACTGATGCAACACCCGTCGTACTGCTTGTGTCCCCTGCTCGTGGACTTCTCAAACTGAGACTAAGAGGCACCAGAAGCAGTGGTGGATGGTGAAGTTTTGCAGCCTCCGTTTGTCAAAAGAAAGGAGAAACTCATTGTTCCGCCTGAATTTACTGAAAACTGTTGTCCATCCTGCAGATTGCTGTGGTCACAGAAGCCAAACTTAGAAGATTGCTTTATCTTCCTCTGAAAGTTTGCAGGCAGCTTCCCAGGTACCCGTCAGCAGAAAAAATAAAACCAGCAACAACAACAACGAACAACAACAAAAAGTTTAAGACAAAATGGTGTGACAGTAAAGTTAATTTGCTGAAAGAACCTTTTTTCTCTAGGTTAAATTTCTTTGCCTTTTCAGGGCGATGAAATAGGTAGCGAGCAGCTCCTGGTGCTCATTCCCACTTTTTAACCAGTGCCTGGTACTGGTGTAGTTCTGGGTGCCAGAACATGTGCTGTGCTGCCAGGGGAATCTGTTCTGTGCACAGATCCGTTGCACTTACACCAGTGAGTAAAAATACTGAGTGAGCCTCGGTGTCTCGGAGAGATATGTTTTATTAAATACTATGTGTGATATAATGCTTAGATGTAGTTTTGGGATATGATAACGTATGTAAATTCTATTGCAAATCGTGTATACATTTTTTACTGTGAGTAGTGTTGTCTGTGCCTAAATCCATTCTGATGGTGTTTTTACCTTGTCTTTAGGGTTTTCCCATTCAGCATTTACCTTCGGTATAGAGAGCCATATCAGCCAGTCTAACATAAACGGTGCTCTGGTGCCACCAGCTGCTTTGATTTCCATCATCCAGAAAGGTCTGCAGTATGTAGAGGCAGAAGTCAGTATTAATGAGGTAAGGAGCCTTTGCCTGCAGGAGCCTCTCATCCTTGCTTGCAGTGAGTTTGAATGTTAGTGTGGTTTTCTTCTTAACTTTCTTGTATCCTATTTATTTACTTTTACTTCAGATTCCTTACTGCTGGTGTTCACCATGACTCCAGTGGTGGAACCAGAATGGAGGTGACATAACTGGGCAAGGTTCTGCCCAGTGCAGCCACACAACACCAGCCATGGTGTTCTGGCTCATTGCTTAAAGGTCCGTTGTCTGTAGAGTTTTTTACCCTAATACATGTTGTACTAAGTCCAGACAAGCGCAGTAAGAGAGTCATTGAGCCAAACTTCTTAATCTGGGGGGATTGTAGACTTGCACTAAGGAGGCGGGAGAGCTTTGTGACGCTCTCGTTTGGGTGGTGTCTCATTATCACGAGGAAACGAGAGCCCAAGGGTGAGGTTTCCAAATAGAGAGAGGGTTTCAGCTTGTGGCAGGTAGGATGAAGGTGGATGCTGGTTTGCTTTCACCTCTGCCAGCTAATTCATCTTGAGCAGAACCCATTACATGTGATGTCTAAATGGTTATTCCAGCGGTACGGAAAGCCATGCATCTTCCTGCCTGATGCTGCAGATGCCCTCAATTTCCATTCTCATTTATGCCTGGAAGGTTAGCAGCCCCGGAATCTCACTTATACTGCAGAAGGAAACCATTTTTGTCACTAATTCTGCTCTCTTTCCAGTCTCCCTTACGTCTTCTGTTTGTGTGTAGTTTTCATAGTCCCACAGGAGCAAATCCTTTCCCTTAGGACGCCTCAGAAAAATAAGGCAAGTGATTGGAATAGAAGAAGGAGACCCTATATTTATTGCAAGGAATCCTTCTAACTCCTAAAAATAGATCCTTACAAAGCCCCAGCATATGTACAAGGGTATTTTTAACTGGGTCTTGTCCATTTCAGGATAAAATCCTTCCTTGTTGTTTGAAAGCACGCCAGCGCTGCTTAAAAAAAGGAAGAAAACTAGTCAACTCTCCAGATAATGTGTTTATGGAAAGTATTAGTCTAATAAGATGGAATAACTTCACAAGCCAGTGACCCGGCTTGCAATGTTTGCAGCTCTTCAAACAAGCCATTAGATGTTTTTGTTGCAGCCGCTCGTGTTTGAAATCGTATTCATAGAGAGCTTACAGAATTTTTCCCTTTAGCAGACGATTTAGCAAACTGGAAGCGTGTAGCTTGGGATTCCAGATGCTCTGCCAGGGCCCTGCGGTGCCTTTGCTTTGCTTTGCTTTGCTTTTTGGGGTTTTTTTTTTTGGTGCAAAATGATGGTGGCCACTTCAGTTTAGACTAAAATTCCATTCCCAACCTCAGCAATGACGAGAGATCGCTTCCAGCGCCGCTTGTAAACCGCTCTGTTATCTATGAAATCAAAACTCTTGCTTTAGTTGGAATTGTTGCCCGAAATGTTAACTTGCACTTGGTGTTGTCTTTTGTTTGTTTGTTTGTTTTCTCCCTCTGCTGGAGTTTAGGACGGTACCTTGTTTGATGGTAGGCCGATAGAGTCTCTCTCACTGATAGATGCAGTGATGCCCGATGTGGTCCAGACCAGACAACAGGCCTACAGAGATAAACTTGCACAACAGCAGGCGGCCGCTGCCGCAGCTGCAGCCGCCACCAACCAACAGGGAGCAGCGAAAAATGGGGAAAATACAGCAAATGGAGAAGAGAATGGAGCCCATACTATAGCAAGTAAGTTGAGCCAGAAGTGACTTTAACCTACGTCATTTCATAGAATCATAGAACCATTTAGGTTGGAAGAGACCCCTGGGATCATCAAGTCCAACCATCAGCCCTACTCTACAAGTTCTCCCCTACACCAGATCCCTCAACACCACATCTAATCTATTCTTAAACACAGTCAGGGATGGGGACTCCACCACCTCCCTGGGCAGCTGATTCCACTGACTGACCACTCTTTCTGTGAAAGTCATAGCACGAGCCAGTAGACAAGGTGGAGACGTGTTAGTAGCCCTTCCCTTGCAGAGCATACCTTTGTCATAGGTGATACTTTCACCGATGGTGTCCCACCTTCGATTGCCCCCAGTTTGATAGTTGGAATTGCAGGAGGAGAAGCAGATGTCTGCAGTCATTAATTCACAATATTCCACTGACCAGTCTCACTTCCAGTCCTGCTCCTTTCCCATCATCTGAAGGTTTTTCACAGGACCCCCTGAGAGCTCTTGCAGAAAGATGTGGGGGGGAGGTGTGTGGAATAAATCAGGGATGACTCTTTAAATATTGCATCCCCTCAGCCTTGGCCACTGTATGAGGAGAACGGAGAGGAGTCTGCTGATCCGCAGCTGGTGAAAACTCAGCATTGCTTGTGGAGCTCCACAAACTACTTCTGACAGGTTCTACGAACTCTATGGTCTCTCTGTAGGACAGGCCTCCTTGTCAGGCTGAGATCATCCTGGTTGCTGAGACAAATCCAGGGTCATCGGTCTCCTTTATCAGGATCAGCTTTCAGAATTCAGAATTAGTATGGAAGAGTTCAGGTCAGGGTATTAAAATGTGATTATGAAATGAAGATACTGCTCTGGAAGTCGGAAGATCACGTGTTTGAGAGGGGCAGTTACAATTCTTGCTGTAAAAGCACCTGAAGAAAAGACATTTTTGATTTTCCTGTCAAACCGTCTCAAAGTTTTGTGTTTTGCAGCTGGCTTTTACTAGGTTTTTCTCATTATTATATATGATCAATGAACTGGAAGTATAATCTTTGTCTTAAATAAGATCTCTGGTTTAATGCTTTCATTTGGGCCACATCAACCCCATGGATGGGTACAGGCTTGGGGCAGTGTGGCTGGAGCTGCCTGGCAGGGAAAGGACCTGGGGGTGCTGGTTGACAAGTGGCTGAACATGAGCCAGCAGAGTGCCCAGGTGGCCAAGAGGCCAAGGGCATCCTGGTTTGTATTAGAAACAGTGTGACCAGCAGAAGTAGGGAGGTGATTGTCCCCCTGTGCTCAGCACTGGTGAGGCCACACCTTGAGTCTTGTGTCCAGTTCTGGGCACCTCAACACAAGAGAGATCTGGAGGTGCTGGAGCGAGTACAGAGGAGGGACACGGAGCTGGGGAAGGGCCTGGAGAATAAATCTTACGAGGAACGATTGGGGGAGCTGGGAGTGTTTAGTTTGAGGAAGAGGAGGCTGAGGGGAGACCTCATCACTCTCTACAACTGCTTGAAAGGGCATTGTAGAGAGGTTGGTGCTGGTCTCTTCTCACGGGCAATGAGCGACAGAACAAGAGAGAATGGCTGCAAGCTGCAGCAGGGTAGGGTTAGGCTGGACATGAGGAAAGAATTCTTCCCAGCAAGAGTGGTCAGAGCCTGGAATGGGCTGCCCAGGGAGGTGGTGGAGTCAGCATCCCTGGATGTGTTTCAGAGTAGATTAGATGTGGTGTTGAGGGATCTGGTGTAGGGGAGAACTTTGTAGAGTGGGGCTGATGGTTGGACTCAGTGATCCCAAGGGTCTTTCCCAACCGGAATGATTCTGTGATTTAAGTCTCAAAAGAGCATTTACTTGTTAACTGTGAACTGGGTAGAATAAGGGTAAACTTCAGCTCTTGGCCACTGTTAAATGTGATAGACCAGCAACCCCTGCTGGCTGGTACACCAAATTATACCAGCATTGATGCTCTTTAATTCAACGGGGTGCTTTTTCTTAAAGATATGCATATCCTTACTAGCCTTTTCTGTTTTCTCACATGTACAAAAGGTGACAGACACCCTTCACTTTAAATTAAGCAATAGGTGTGAAAGGGTTTGTTCATCCACCCTGAATGAAGACGGAGCAGGTGAAGGGTTCAGCATAGTATTTTGTTTCTCATGCTCTGCAGTTGCACTCAGTGTGAATGGCTGGTGAGTAGTGGGACAGGATCCAGGGTAGCTGCCAGGAAAACTGTTTTGTCAGTGGAATTCCCCCCAGGGTGTTTTACAGAACAATATGGATTCCACGTCGCTTCCGCCAGGACAGGGATGCGTGCCACAGTTCCAGGGGAATCGCCGGTGCAGTTCCCAAAGATCCCTTACCAGTTTACTCTGTCACCAGATGTTATTATAGTAATTAAGGACATTTTGTAAATGAAGTGTCTGAGATGGAGATTTAAACCCGTTTGACTGCAGTTGGTGAAAAGAGGGATTTATGGGGGTTTTAAAGGAATGTGTCATAAAGGTATATTTAAAGCACAAACGAGACCAGTAACAGATTGTCCTGTGGGGTCTCCTGGTGAATAACTGAGAGCTTTTAACATCACCCTTTATTTTTTAACATAGCAAAAAAAACCCCAACCAAACCCAAAGAACCTTCTGGCCTCAATTTTGAACTTTCAAAATTAAATCCGTTTTGTTTCTGAGGTTTAGAAGGGCTAAGAGCTTTCTCTCCTTGGTGAAGCTCCCCGTCTGTTTGTGGCACTTCATGAGCTGGAACTGGAAAAACAAAGGGACTTTACGGCTTTGTCATATTTTGATCAGCGTAAATTGGGAATTACTAGTTAATTGAATTAATAGTTAATCTTTCTTGCAGAAGAGTATGAACCATGCAGTAGTTCTACAGTTATGTTGTCCCACAGTATTAAAATCCACCTGTGTCTGCTGTTGTTTCCCCCAATGCAGATAATCACACGGACATGATGGAAGTAGACGGCGATGTTGAAATCCCTCCCAACAAGGCAGTGGTGCTGCGTGGCCATGAATCTGAAGTATTCATCTGTGCCTGGAATCCCGTTAGTGACCTTCTGGCCTCAGGGTATGTGCATTAACCCTTTCTGTACCTAATATCGATGTTCATCGGCACGGGAACAGCTTCAAACAATACCCGCCCCGATGCCCTCGACATCAAATCCCACCACGTTTGCTGTCTTGAAAAATACACCTTTTAAAACTGGAATTAATTCATAGAATCATCCTACTGTCTTGGTTGGAAGGAACCTCTAAGTTCATCCAGTCCAACCATCAACCTGACTGATAAAAATCATCACTAAACCATGTCCCTCAGCACCACATCTGCCCACCAGGGATGGTGTCTCCACCACCGCCCTGGGCAACCTTTTCTGTGAAGAAATTTTTGCCAGTATCCATCCTAAACCTCCCCTGGCACCACTTCAGGCCATTTCCTTTTGTCCCATCACCTGTGAATTGGGAAAAGAGACCGATCCCACCCTGGCTACACCCTCCTTTCAGGGAGTGTAGAGAGCCAGAAGGTCTCCCCTTAGCCTCCTCCAGGGTGAACACCCCCAGCTCCCTCAGCTGCTCCTCACAAGACTTATTCTCCAGACCCCTCACCAGCTCCATTGTCCTTTTCTTTACCTGCTCCAGCCCCTCAATTTTTTAGGAGGGGCCAAAACTGGACACAGCCCTCGAGGTGAATCCTCACCAGCGCTGAGTAGAGGGGGACAATCACCTCCTGAGTCCTGCTCACTGTGCTGTTCCTGACACAGGCCAGGATGCTGTTGGCCTTCTTGGCCACCTGGGCACGCTGCTGGCTCGTGTTTAGCCAACAGTCAACCAATGCCCACCCCCCTACCCCTGCCAGGTCCTTTTCTTCCACGCAGCTCCAGCCACTCTGCCCCGAAACCGAGGGACGGGGTTCTCCTCTCACGAACTGTGTTGTAGATCTGGCGATTCGACGGCGCGGATATGGAACCTCAGCGAGAACAGCACGAGCGGCTCCACGCAGCTGGTACTTCGGCACTGTATACGGGAAGGAGGGCAGGATGTACCCAGCAACAAGGACGTGACGTCGCTGGATTGGAACGTAAGTGGAAGCCTCAGGGCCTCAAAACGCCTCTGCTTCTCCCTCTACTTTGGCATAGTCACATTTTCACAGACGGCAGCCGCGTGCCCTCCGCTGCAGCTGCTGAGGTATTCCTGGCTTTGAGCTGTGGTGGGGTGTCTTTCATTGTACTTCAGGGACTTCTTTTTCATAAGCTGTGGTCAAGGGAGTAAATACTGATACATCTTGGGCAGCCGTGTTCCACCTGTGTGCCCTCCAGTACAGATAAACCAATCACCTTTTTGTTGGCAGAGTGAGGGTACACTTCTAGCAACTGGGTCTTACGACGGCTTTGCAAGGATATGGACTAAAGATGGTAAGTGAAATACTCTTAATTTCCAGTATATTTTCCTGTATTGTGGCTCACAGCAGAGTTTTTTTTTATTTTTTTAATGTATTCATATCAATATAAATTTTCAGGTAATCTTGCCAGCACCTTAGGGCAACATAAAGGTCCTATATTTGCGTTAAAATGGAACAAGAAAGGAAACTTCATTTTAAGTGCAGGAGTGGACAAGGTGAGAGAATCTTTGGTAAAATTAAAATTCTTTCCTTCGCCGTTGTAATCTAGTTGTAAGCATAAGAGCAAAGCTATGAGAAGTGAGTAACTTAAGAGTAAAGGCAGAGGATGTGAGTGTGTGCTTACAGAGAACTTGTCATGCTCGCTTTGTTTCCTTGGGTCTCGTAGTAGTTTATTGAGATATTTTAATTTCTTGGATTTCAGTCTCCCTGGATCTCTCCCCAGTTGGGTCAGCCTAAGCTGGGGAGTGAGTGCATTGAAGGCAGGAACACTAAACCTTCCTAAAACCGCATCTTCTAAAATTCAGCCTTTAAAAAATGTGCTACAGGAGGAGGAGGAGGTTCAGGCTGATTTGATCAGTCAAGCCTGAGAGTGACTGAAAAGGTTAGAGCTGGAACCTGAACAAAGTCAGTACATCTGACTGGGGAGGTGCCAGTGGTGTTCAGCCACAAAGCTCAGGGTTTAAGCCTTTTATTTCCCTTCTCTAAACAACCTTGAAGGCGCACGAGGCCTTTAAAGTCAAAGCTGTTGCTCGTGTGAGTGAGGTGAGGAGTGGTCAGAAGAGCATGTAGGGATGAGGAATGGACTTAAAATGAATCCAAGGAGTAGACTAGACTACTCAAAGAGTAAGAAGAGCTAATTTTTCCTCTGTAACTGTTTGAAGGCACAGAAATAAACTCAGTTATTCTCTTAGTGAGACGGGAAAACTGCAAGCTCAGTGAGGCCCCAAGCCCACAATGCTTAAAACTGGAAAGTACTAGATTTTCTCCTTAATTTATTGCCTTTTTCCTGCACGCCTCTAACCTGGTTTGCGTTAGCGCCCACCTTCACTAATGCATGTGCACAAAGGAGAAGGAAAAGGAAATCTCTCAAGACATGGGAAGGAGGGGTTTCTTCTTCTGGTAGCTGTAATGGCTGATGCCAGGCTTTAAATCTTTGTGGAGGCACAGCTTGAATTTGCAGACAGAAAATACTCTGGAGGAGAAAGAAGCCTCGTTGTGGCAGTCGATAAAACTCCTTGGGTAAAGCCACGGAGATTATGCTTTGAGAAACACTCTGCATTAGCAGAGAGATGGACTCAACCTCAGGCTTCTTTTTCCATAAATGATCTGTGTGGTCAGCTCATCCTTCCAGCACAGCCCGTGTCACAGCGGTCCCAGCTCGTCAGGGCAGGGTGGGGAACAGTGGCAGAGAGTAGAGCAGTTATGGAAAACACCGGGTTTGCCACCAGGGAGATATGGGAAGTGTTGGCAGAGAAGAGCTGGGAACTAAATTACACCCTTAAATCACATCTTTCAGGTTCTTAACCCTGAGACTACTTGTTTATAAAACAAAGATCTGAGTATTTGAAATCACAGTCTGAATATACAAGTATTTGAAGTTAAAGTAGGTGTGTGGAGTAGATGATGAGAATATAAATAGGACGAGGGAGATAAATCTATTTAATTTTTGTTTAAATATATATATATATATATGTAAAGAAAAGCCCACAACCCCCTCCCTCCTTCCTTCCCGACCCCAACATTTTGTGATCAACACCTTGTTAGTGTTACAGTGTGTGGTGTTAATGTTACAGGTTCTCCACTGGTCTCTGAACATCCTCTACCGTTTCTTTTCCTACGGGGTGAGGCGCTAGAAATAGAGAAGCGGGAGCAGGGTTGGGCTGTGGGGAACGGGCTGGGCTGGGCTGGTTCCCTGTGAATGGTGGTGGTTGTGGGGAAATTAGCCATTTGTACAACTTTGTTTATTGTTTGTTTATGTTTAATACAGACCACAATTATTTGGGATGCCCACACAGGCGAAGCCAAGCAGCAGTTTCCTTTCCATTCTGGTAAGTCTTGGTTTTGATGGTTCGGGATTGTTACCTGAAAAGACTAAGAAAGTGTTATTTATTAAAACAAGTGAAAAAAAATCTGAATCTTATGGTGCTTATTTACACCATTTTAAAGATGTGGAGGCAGGCTTTGGATGCTGACTCCCGTGTTTGTAGCCTCAGGAATTTTGAGAATGTAAACAAAGACAGAATGGTTCTGAGTTTTGTAACTTCATAACTCACCGTTTTATTGCCGTTCTGTGAAAGTCATGAGAGAGAACCCCAAACTGGCTGACCCTGTAGTACAGTGGCAGGCAAATGGAGTGGTGGTGATCAGCTCAGGGCTGGGTTTGTCATCCTCCTGCTGCAGTAATCCCGCCTCCCCAGCCCTTTGTCCTGCGCTGTGCTGTCCCCAGGTTCTTTGCCCACCAACTGGCTGCAAGGCTGCTCACTGGCCAACTGGGAAGAGAGTGCAGCCCCTTGGGAGGTCAGGCAAACCGCTCGGTGGGCCGGGTGCTGTGCCAGCCTGCCAGAACCAGCTGGAAAAGAGACAGGAGAGGGTGGGGAACCGAAGGGTTTTTAAGAAACTCTCTCGTTTCTGCTTCTTATTCCGCTCGTGCTACGTTTTTGCTGACGTGACAACAGTCAGAAACCTCAATTCCTGGTTTACTCCTGGCGATCCCGTGTGCTCTCTACCCTAAACATCTTGGCTTGATCAAATGGAATATGTTGCCCATGATTAAGCTTGGAGTTACCACCCCTTATAGCGCCGGAATTACGAAGGAGATAAAGCTCTACCTTCCTCTGGCGGCCGTCGATCCGCACGGGCTGTTAGTGCAGACGAGCTCACACACGACGGTGCTTGAAGTTGTGGCAGCCTCTTCCTTCCCTCCTGAGGCTTATTTATAGATGACTTAACCACAGCACTGTCTTCTCCGTAGCTGTTTCATTTCAGATATGCTCCATGTTTTATTTACTTCTATTAAATTTCGTTCCATTTCTTGGTGCAAGACTGGTTTGGGCTGCACTTCTCTATGAACACACTGTTCGTAGTGGTTTTAACGTTAGAACTGCTGTAAAAGTAGTGTTTTCTTCCTGTTGGCTTTTGTTCTAAGGTGGTGCCTGATGAAGGTGCGAACTGAACTCCTGCAGAATGCACACCAGAGTTTGAAATACCTTTCTTTTTCTTTTAGCACCAGCATTAGATGTTGATTGGCAGAGTAACAACACATTTGCCTCTTGCAGTACAGACATGTGTATTCATGTCTGTAAACTAGGACAAGATAGGCCCATCAAAACCTTCCAGGGTCACACAGTAAGTACTGAAAAACTGGGGGGTTGTTACATGATATTTTTGTCAATGAGAGGTTGGGGCCCCAGTATATTCACCAGTACAGAGCACTGGTGTAGTGGTTGGTTTCTGGCAACAGACAGACACGTGCAGGTAGATGTAATCAAGAGCGTGCAGTAACTGTAGTCTCTGTTGTTAGAACAATCATCACTCCTGTGTGCAGATTCTTCACCCGTGCCAGGATGGCACAGCAAAAGTGATAATTGTTCTTAGAGTCAGAGTGTTTAGAGTTGGAAGGGACCTTAAAGATCATCCAGTTCCAACCCCCTGCCCTGGGCAGGGACACCTCCCACCAGACCAGGTTGCTCCAAGCCCCATCCAGCCTGGCCTCCAACCCCTCCAGGGATGGGGCAGCCACAGCTTCTCTGGGCAACCTGGGCCAGGCTCTCACCACCCTCAACAGCAAAGTTCTTCCTGAGATCCAATACAAATCTCCCCTCCTTCAATTTGAAGCCTTTACCCCTCATCCTGTCACTGCACTCACTGATAAAGAGATTCTTCACATCTCTCCTGTAGCCCCGTTAGGGACTGGAAGGGACAATAAGGTCTCCCCGGAGCCTTCTCCTCTCCAGGCTAAACAGCCCCAACTTTCTCAGCTGGTCTTCATGGGAGAGGTGCTCCAGCCCTCTGAGCATTTTCCATTGGACCTGCTCCAACAGTTCCATGTCCTTTCTATGTTGAGGACTCCAGAACTGGACACAGTGTTCCAGGTGGGGTCTCACAAGAGCAGAGCAGAGGGGTAGAATCACCTCCCTGGCCCTGCTGGCCACGCTGCTTTTGATGCAGCCCAGGATGGGGTTGGCTTTCTGGGCTGCCAGCGTGCACTGCCAGCTCATGAGCTTCTCATCCACCATCACACCCAAGTTCTTCTCCTCAGGGCTGCTCTCCAGCCGTTCTCCTCCCAACCCGTATCTGTACAACAGCCCACGGTGTGCGAGAGCACGCGGGGGACGTGGGATGAACAGGTAGCAAAAAGGTGGCGTTGCTGAAGGCAAAGCTAGGAATGAAAAAGAAATGTTAAAATGCTGACAATTATACAAGTACTCATCACTTGTGTCCAACTTTATCTTTCGGAAGCTGTCAGGGAAGACTCCAACTTTATTCTCACTGTTCAATTCCAGAATGAAGTAAACGCAATCAAATGGGATCCAACTGGTAACCTTCTGGCCTCCTGCTCTGACGATATGACTCTAAAGGTAACTGGGAATTTGGGGACTGGTTCCTGTCCGTGCAGGGCTCTGGAACCCACACCATTAGCTCAGGCAATCCACCAGTATCGCTGCTCTAGAAATCAGTGGTCAGAGCAAATACTCTGAGTGGCCTAAAGGGTAACGGTCAGTCAGCAAAGGATAACGATGGGAAATGTGTTTTAGTTGCTTATTGTGCTAAATGGCTTTGCTTTTTGTGCCTTTTTTTGTTGTTTGCTTTCTGTCATAGATCTGGAGTATGAAACAAGACAGTTGTGTCCATGATTTACAAGCACACAACAAAGAAATTTATACTATCAAATGGAGTCCTACAGGACCAGGAACAAATAACCCAAATGCCAATCTCATGTTAGCAAGGTACTGGTTAGTTCTGCTCTAAAATTCCCGTTAAGCTTTATTTTTCCTTCGTTTTTTGTGTGTGTGGGTTCACAGAATGTTTGGAAGCGTGTTGTATCGTATTGTGTTTGTGTTAGAAACAGAAACACATCAAACTGAGATGTAACTAATCTGGTTTTTTTCCCCCTTGGCAGCGCATCCTTTGATTCTACTGTTCGGTTATGGGATGTAGACAGAGGAATTTGCATTCACACTCTGACAAAGCACCAAGAACCTGTGTACAGTGTAGCTTTCAGTCCTGACGGCAGGTACCTGGCCAGCGGCTCCTTTGATAAATGTGTGCACATCTGGAATACACAGGTACAGCTCCTCTCTGTTGCTTTGGTGGTTTTGCTCTTTTCCATCAGGATCCTTCCAGCCTTTGTGTCTCCATCGGGTTTGGGCCACCAAGAGCTTTGCCCTTGCTAACGTGCTGGTTCGCTTCCTCTTTACAGAACCACAGAACAATATGGGGCTGGAAGGGACCTCTAGAGATTGTCTAGTCCAACCCCCTGCCAGAGCAGGTCCACCCAGACCAGGCCCCACAGGAACTTATCCAGGCGGGTTGGAATGTCTCCAGAAATGGAGACTCCACCACCTCTCTGGGCAGCTTCTGCCAGGGCTCTGCCACCCTCAAAGTGAGGAAGTTCTTCCTCATGTTTAGATGGGTCTTCTTAGGTTCAGTTTGTGCCCATTTCCCCTTGCCCTGTCCGTGGGCACCTCCTGACACCCACCCTTTAATCATTTGTAGGTGTCAATCAGATCCCCCCTCAGTCTTCTCTTCTCCAGACAAAAAAGCCCCAAGTCCCTCAGCCTTTTCTCGTCAGAGAGATGCTCCAGGCCCCTCATCACATTTGTAGCCTCTGCTGTCCCCTCTCCAACAGTTCCCTGTCCTTCTGGAACTGGGGAGCCCAGAACTGGACCCTGTGCTCCAGATGGGGCTTTCCCAGGGCAGAGCAGAGGAGCAGGATGACCTCCCTCCACCTGTTGGTCACGCTCTTCCTGATGCCCCCCAGGATGCCATTGGCCTTCTTGGCCACCAGGGCCCATTGCTGGCTCATGGGCATCCTCTTGTCCACCAGAACTCCCAGGTCTTTTTCCCCAGAGCTGCTCTCCAGCAGGTCCCCCCACCCAGTCCTGGTGCAGGGGGTTATTCCTCCCCTTTCTTCTAAGGAGACTTCTGTTAATGAATGTACGTTTAATTTCTCTCTTTGAGTGCTTGACTGTGGTGAAGTATTCATTGTCTTTACGTTGTCTTTACTTGGCAAAAAAACCTCCAAAAAATCCAGCCAAAAAACCAACCTCAACAAAACATATGCAAGAAATTGTTCCAGTAACATGTTGCATCCAAAGATTGACTTTGTGAACTCTGAACTTTAAACTCCTGATCAAACAGGTTTGCTGGGTAAAACAGAAAGACTGGATGTAGACACAGAACTGATCTTAGGGGAAGAGCAGCTTTTTCACTGACTCTCACTGTAAAACAGGACAAGGCGAGAGAAGATAACGATGACAGAGTGGTTCTCCATCATTTTCTAAGAAAAGACACTGTTACTTGTTCTGTGTTTCTGGCAAAAAGAAAAAAGGAGGCTGGTTGTGAATTGAAGTCTTGAAGACCTGGTTGGGCAGGGTGTATCCTCTGGCTGCTGGGAACCGGGTATTAATTTTGGAAAGGCTCGTTTTGCTGATTGGGAAGTGGTCGCCGTCATCCCCAGTTCTGCCTGTCAGTCACCACAGCTGGAAGAGCGTGAGAGTTGTGTTTGTCCCGGCTGAGATTGTCCACGAGTCCCATCTGGAACATTCCTGAGAATCCCAGCTTTTATCAGCCAGGAAGGGGGAGGGGCAGTTTTGCACATTGTCCAAATTTAGCTCGTTTGCGTGGATATTGTGATATTAATGACCTCTTTTTGTCCCTTTTTAGACAGGTGCCCTCGTTCACAGTTACCGGGGAACAGGAGGGATATTTGAGGTTTGCTGGAATGCAGCAGGAGACAAAGTGGGAGCGAGTGCTTCAGATGGTTCAGTAAGTGCAGCCTGACTCGCTTGACCTTCTAACAACGAGCAACGTTTGCCAATCTGTTGCTGACAGGGTTTCCTGCTGTGGCTGAGGTTTAACACCACCACAGCACATGTAGGTTCTCACCTGAAAGGGTGCTGTAGCATCCAAAGGGACATAGAAAACACCATCAGTGAGTTTGCAGATGACACCAAGTTGGGTGGGAGTGTTGATCTGCTTGAGGGCAGGGATGCTCTACAGAGGGACTGAGATAGACTGGATAGATGGGCCAATGTTAATGGCATGGCCTTCAATGAGGCCAAGTGCCAGGTCCTGCACTTGGGCCACACCAACCCCATGGATGGCTACAGGCTTGGGGCAGTGTGGCTGGAGCTGCCTGGCAGAAAAGGACCTGGGGGTGCTGGTCGACGGGCGGCTGAACATGAGCCAGCAGTGTGCCCAGGTGGCCAAGAAGGCCAAGGGCATCCTGGCTTGCATAAAGAATAGTGTGACCAGCAGCAGTAGGGAGGTGATTGTCCCCCTGTGCTCAGCACTGGTGAGGCCACACCTTGAGTCTTGTGTCCAGTTCTGGGCACCTCAGCACAAGAGAGATATGGAGGTGCTGGAGCGAGTGCAGAGGAGGGACACGGAGCTGGTGAGAGGCCTGGAGAATAAGGCTTATGAGGATCGATTGAGGGAGTTGGGGTTGTTTAGTTTGAGGAAGAGGAGGCTGAGGGGAGACCTCATCACTCTCTACAACTGCTTGAAAGGGCATTGGAGAGAGGTTGGTGCTGGTCTCTTCTCACGGGCAATGAGCGACAGAACAAGAGGGAATGGCTGCAAGCTGCAGCAGGGGAGGGTTAGGCTGGACATGAGGAAAGAATTCTTCCCAGCAAGAGTGGTCAGAGCCTGGAATGGGCTGCCCAGGGAGGTGGTGGAGTCCCCATCCCTGACTGTGTTTCAGAGTAGATTGGATGTGGTGTTGAGGGATCTGGTGTAGGGGAGAACTTGTAGAGTAGGGCTGATGGTTGGACTGGATGATCCCAGGGGTCTCTGCCAACCTGAATGATTCTGTGATTCTATGAAAGGAGAAATACGCCTTTATTCGAGCTTAATGCGTTACTGTCCAGAACCCCCCGGAATTCTCAGGAGGTGAAGGTGCCTCTGATCCAGATAACTTGGATAGGATTCTATTTCACATTTGGGTTGTTTCCTCCCCAAAAGGACGCTGGGAGATACGAGGTGACGTTTGCACGATGCGTTTTGTAGGTTTTGCCCAGCTCTTTCACAGAGAATTGTATAAACGTGGTCAGTTGGGTGCAACTTTGCCATTTTTCTCTCTTGTTGTTTGTTTTTTTGTCTCTTCCCTTCCAGGTCTGCGTTTTAGACCTCCGGAAATAGCGCTACTAGTTGGAAGCCATGGACCGACTATGAATGTGTACATAGCCAAAATGACTGTCCCCGACCCATGTACTGCTCTAGTCCCAATTGAACCATGGCCAGTCCACTACAGCCAAACCTAAAAGAAAATATATACATATACTGTATATAAAAAGGAAAAAAAAAATAATAAAAAAAAAAAAAAAGAGGAGAAAAAAAAAAAAATCCTACTAATTGACAGCCTGAAGAGGATGACAGAGTCTTGTCACAGCTTGTGAATCCTGTTCACCAAGTGCTGGAATCTGCTGTGCCCCAAAATAACATTTAAAGGTTTTTGGATATGAAAAACAGAAGAGAGAGAGAGATTGAGAGAGATTGAGAGAGAGAGGAGCTGTCCCGTAGAGGAGAGCAGCCCCATCCTCACCCCAAAGGCGGAAGATGCGAATGGCGGCCCTCACTGCCCCTCCCTCCCCTCCCATCCGTCACCGCCGGGCTGGGGGGGGCTGGGGAGGGGGGGTTATGTTTTGGTTTTCCTTCTCAGTAGTCGAGCAGTTTGTGTGCACAGAGAAAATGGACTTAGGGAAACCTGCAGCAGTAGTTTGGTTTGCTTTGCTTTGGGTTTTGAGGGGGGTTTTTTTTGGTTTTTTGTTTTTTTTTTTCCCATTGCTTTTAAAGATTGGGGTTTTCTGTTTTGGTTTGGTTGAGTTTATGGATGCATGAAGTAAGGGAGTGAATTAGTTTCTTGTTGATTATATATATATATATAATTTTTTTCACCTTGGAAAAACAAAAGGTTTCTTTGGAACACGTTTGAAGGCGTTCCTTGAGGAGACAGACCTGGCCCAGATAACCTTTGGTGCACTCTGTGGCTCCCAGAGCACGGCTGTGTGAGCAGAGGGAGGGGGGTGGGAGGGGAAGGGATTGTGGAGAGAGAAGGAAAAAACAACCCAACCAGAAAGACAAATAAAACTCATCCTTCTTCGAGGCGCGACGTTTCACGTCCTGCTGGTGGGGCAGGAATGGGGACGAGGCTGTGCCTGATTCGCCGGTGACCTGCCCGAGAGGCAGGAGCTGCTTACTCTGCCAAACTTCAGAACCAGGAGGAGGGCAGGAAGGTACAGCAAGGAGAAAGGCAGGGGATGCAAAAAGAAATGCCAAAAGGCAAAAGAAAAGAAATAAAGACATTCTAAAAACAAAAAAAAACAACAAAAGGGGGGGAAAACCCTAAACCCGCATCTTCTGTTGCTTGGAGCTGGTAGCTAAGAGGTGGTGAGCTGTTGGGAAAGGAGCCAAGCACAGGCTGAGGGACGGGGTCCAAGAGGTGGAGGAGGTCTCTCTGGCCCAGGGTTGGTGCCGCAGCTTCTCGGAGAGTCGCCGTCGTTGCCGGTGGGAGCGTGGATGTGTAACTGCAGCCAGACCCCGGGAGCAGAGAGAACAGCTCATGGGGATTTGGTTTGGGGGGGGGTTTGGTTTTGGGTTTATTTTGTGTTGGTTTGGTTTTTTTTTTTTTGTTTTTGTTTGTTTGTTTTTTCTCTATTGAAATAAAACCTTTGGCATATATTTGATAACACTGCCGGGAAGGGGCAAAATGTTTACTACCTTAGATTTTAAAAAGAAAAAAAAAAAGAAAAAGAAAAAAAAAAAAAGGAAAAAGAATCTTAAACAGAGGACTTGCTTCAAGTTTATTTTAATAGCAGTGATTCAGCTTATTTAAAAGATGAATACTTGCACTAATTCCCCTGCTGCTCCAGTCCTGCCGGTTATTGTATCTCGTGACTACATTTTTTTCCAAATAGAGGGTAGAAGTAAGCTGCTATTTTTTTAAATAATCACTACTATAATAGTGTCTTTTACTCTGTTTACAATATCGAGTATTTTTCTTACGATGACAGATGTATATGGCAAACCTTTTTCTGCTCATGTGATTAAAACTATACTGATAGTGGTTTTCTTTGTAACTGGTAGCATGAGGTGGTGTTTCACGCGTCGGTGCAGTCGCAGAGGAGGCGGCGTGTCCTGCCTCGGGAGAGCCAGCAGCCGAGGGAGGGGCTGCCAGGCGTGACCTCGCGGTGTGGTTGCTGTTGCAGAGCTTCGCCGAGTTACCCGGCTCAGAACACTATATTTCCATCAGGAATAATTTCGTGGCTTATGGTTGCTTAGTCTCTTAACCCTTTTTTTACTTCTTTTGTTTGTTTGTTTGTTTGATTTGATTATTATTATTACTTCC
>VZTM01005275.1:73335-95663 GCA_013400555.1 Jacana jacana | reverse complement strand
TTTTTCTTTCCCCCCCCCCCCTCCAAGTCGGGTATGAATCGATTGAATTGAGGTAACGCAGCTTTTGACGTTTTAACCATCGCTCTTTAGGCCTTGATTTCTGCTATTTCCATGGATTAAACAGGACTTGAAGCAAGTCTGAGTTTGGCTAAGGTAGGGTAGCAATTTGCCAGTGGGACGGAGAAGTCAACGACACGCTCTTTCCTTAGACCCCAGGATCACTTTTACTGTCGTGCACGGCCTTTAAAACCGACAGAGAGCCCCAGGTCCCAGCCAGGAGGGCGAGCGTCCCCGGTGGTTGGGTGCCGGCTGCCTCCAGGGGTTCTGGACCACGTCACCCGGGCGGAGAGCAAAGACCCCGGTGAGTTACGGGACGTAGGAAAAACCTCACCCATACGGAGCGTCTGGCACTTGAAATGTTGCTTCTGTTGCTGGAGGCCCAGGGCTGTGGCTGACCTCTGTCCTTTTAATGGAAAAGAAAAAAAACAAAACAACAAAAACAAACAAAAAAGGAACAAAAAAAAAACCACAAAAGAAAATGGAAAAAAAAATTAAAAAAAATAAAAAAAAAAGAAATAAAAAGAATAGAAAATAATTCTGTGCAATAATTTCAAACTGTGCTCCCAGGAATAGACACCAACGTGTTGAGGATGTTGAAGCCGCGTCGGTCAGTCGCACCGAACTGAAAGCGGGACGTCAGCCCTGGCTCTCGATGGGACGTTTTGCGTGGCGGCTCCGGACGGGCTCTTCGTTTGCATCGAAGCCTGTGGAGGATTCCTCTGGCCATCCAGACGGCGGTGCTGGAGTCGTGGCGAGGGGGCTGCAAACATCACCCGGCCGGGGTTTGGTTTTTCTAGGGTGTCGCCGTTTTCCTCACCCCTCTGCTGGTGTTTCGGGTTCCCATCCGAGCTGCTCGGGCAGAAAGCATCGCCTGGTCAGAGAGACATCACAGCTTTCCGACTCACAGGTTTTCAGGGAGGTCAGACCCGTTGACTCGAGGGCTCTGGAGGCGCAGGATGAGACCCCCGACACCCACCACCCCACGGCGGGGGAGCGAGGGAGGTTCCCCCTGCTGCTGCTGCTGCTGGTGGTGGTGGTGGGTGGGAAGCCAAGGATCTGCCCCCTTGTCCTTTCCTAGCGTGCCACAGTGCTGCTCCTGCTCGCCCCCCCCCTGCCCTTCCAGCCCCCGAAACGCCCGCGCCGGCTTCTGTCACCACCTGATCAAAACAGAGAGAGCCAGGACGTCCAGAGACACGTGAGCCCTCGTGTCGATGAGGAGGCAGAGGATCCGGGTTGTCCCTCTAAATTGCTGATGCCAAACGTCAGCGAGACCCAAAGCGCCCGCGCTTCGCTCTTACGGGCTTAGAAACCTTCCCTGAAGGCGAGGGTGGGCGGGCATGATCCCTTGCCTGCCTTGCTGTGCCCGGTTTGTCCCTGTCTGACCCTTTAATGGGCAAATTACCACAAAAAAGGGGATGAGAAGGCAAAGCAGGGGAAAAGCCAGGCTGAGAACGAAGGAGGGAGTGAGAAACCGACTGTTCTGGGTCCGCTGTCCTTCTGTGCATCCACCTCTGCGCCCCCTCCCTCCTCCCAGCGGTGGGTTCAGCTCCCTCCACCCAGAGTCTCCAGAGCTCCCTTTTCTTCTTCCTTTCCTTGCCCTGGTCTGCTTTTCCTTTACCTTTTCCTGCGTTCTGGTTTTTAGATGGGTGTAAAGATTCCCAACCAGTGGAGTTTTAGTGGAGTTTAAGAGAATATCTAGGTCCTATTTCTTAATTTTAATTTTTTTTGGACTCTTTTTAAGGTTGGTTGAACCGAGTTCCCTGTGGGACTGGGTTTGCGCAGGGTTCCTCAGCGCCTCTGCCAGGGGATTGGAAATCTTCTCCGAAACACTAAAAGTGCCTCTTTTTTCTGGGATGGGTGGAGGGAGGTTATCAGTTACCGGAGTCAGAGGGACAGGGCATTTCGAAGCGTGGTTCTTGATTTCACGACACTTTAAATGCATCTTGAGAGAAAGGCCAAAGATTTCTACCCATTTTAATTCTTTTTTTTTCCCTTTTTTTTTTAAATAAAAGAAATACTAATAAAAACCGAAGAGCCCAGCACTGCTCTTTGCTTACACGGCTGCCTCCTGCCGAGGCTCCCTTGGCGTGGGGAGGAGCAGGAGGTGGCAGCGGGCGCTGGTGCCGCTTTGCCCAATGAAGGGATTTCTTTCCTTAAAATCACACACCGGCTTTTTCAGCTTGTAAATAAAAGGTGGCAAGTTTGGTTTTGGGGTTGGTTTGGGGTTGTTGGTTTTTTTGGTCTGTTTAGAGAAGAGGAGCCTTGGGATCCAGTTTGGTTCTTTAATTTTTCTTTGTTCTTATCCCCACGATCTTTCCCTTGGCCAGAAATCCCGGCGTCTTTTCGCCTCAGGAGAAAACCGTGCCCGAAGGAGCCTCGGGGGGCGCTGGGTCCGTGCCGGAAGCGCCGAGGAGGTGGAACGAGATGTGGGGATAAAATGAGACGTGGAGGTAAAGAAAACGAGCCACCTCTCGCTGCAGCCGAGACCCCCCCTGTCCCCTTGGCATCCGTGGGGCTTTTCATGGACTTTTTCTAGCCCGGGCCCTGCCGGGTTTAGCCCAGGGTTCCTCTCTTCCCCATTGACGCCCCCTCTTGGCTTCTCCCATCGCAGAGTTCCCCGGTGAGGGACTGGTTTGGGGCTTTCCAGAAGTTCTGAAGGAAGCAGAAGCAACATTGTGGCATGTTAGAAGCAAAATACTGGCTTTGGGGAGAGGGCAGGAAATCGCCATCCCGATCCCCCTGGGGGTTTTTCCCGTAGGGAGAGAGCCCGTGGAGCAGCCTTTGCTCCTCCCTCCGGAGAAGAGCTCTGAAATCCCCAGGCTGTGGCCGCCCCTGGGGCCGAGGGAAGGTCAGAGCGACCCAAAAATCTGCCCTGGGGTGCGGGTTGCGGGTTTGGGTGTTAATAGCGCTTCGGAGCAGGAGCTCCCAGTTCGGAATTCGCTTTCTCTGCCTTGAAGTTTGAAGCCTGACAGTACCCAGAGGCCCCTGTTCCTCTCCCTTTGGTTCGCTTTGGGTTTTTCCTTTTAAATTTACTTTTCTTTATCCTTTTTTTTTTTTAAATATTCCTTTTTCCTTCTTGATGGTTTTTTTATCTTTGACACGTGTGGGTAAATAGGAGCAAACCCGTCTGCCTGTTGTCGCTCCCGCGGTGCCCGTGGCCACCTCGTCCCCGGCAGCCCGCGCTGGGCAGAGCAGTGACTCTAGGGAACGGAGGTCGTTCTTCTCTCTCTCCTGCCGTCGACCTTGTTGGGTGTAAATGGTTTCGTTTGGGAGTTCCAAATCCTTTGGGTCTAATTCTGTGAGCCTACCTATAGCACTGGATGAAAATGTCTGCATCATTTCTTGGGTTCCCCAGTTCAATGACAACCGTTGTACAAGTGTAAACCAGCCCATGACAGGATTTTGGTTTTTTGGGGGTTTTTTTTGGGGGGGGGTTTGGTTTTGGTTTTTGGTTTTTTTTTGTACTTGTTTAAAGGACTTTTATCGTTCAGTTTTCATGATTATTGTCTAAAGAAGACTGATATAGATGTTCTATACTGTCCTGGACCATGTTAATTACACTTTATGATGTATTTTGGTTCTACATCACGATGATTTGTCCCCAAGGCCCTTCTGTCCCCTCTAGGCACATTTTCTGTTGCAGTTTCCCTTCGCATTGTATTGCTTTGACAACTGTAATTTGAATCAGATCTGAAAGAGGTCCAGAATAAAATATATTTTGATATTACCTCGGCTGAGTGGCATTTGGAGGGTGTGAACAGAGGGAGGCGCGGTCTCAGGTGGGAGATTCCACCCGCTCGGGGAGAGGAACAGCCCATGTGCTGCTGCATTCCAGGCGCTGGGAAGCGTCTGGATCTGCCCATGGACTGAGTTGCACCGATTCACCTACGTCTAGACGTGAGGATGGTTTCATTCTTCGGGAGCTCCCGGCTCCTGTCGCGTTCCCCAGGTGGTTTATTTTCAGTGTCACTGCAATTTCGTGGGGAAATGACTGCTTTTCCTAACTCTCTATTCTCTGTAGGGCCTTCAAAAGGAATAGCCTCCCGTTACCCAAATCTACCTATTTTCATATGTTAAAACGCACGTAACGAGCGGACGCGGAGGGAGGGGGGAACTGGTTTTCACACGTGTCAAACCAGGGAACACAGTTCCCTTCACCCGGCGCCCGTGAGGGTTTCTCTCTCGTTGGACTTTGGAGAGAGAGCAATAGCGAAGCGTCAACGTGAAGCTGGAGACGGGCAGTTTGTTCTCTCTAACGCCACCATCCAAACAGGTTGTGTGGCTTGATGTTTCGTTAGCCCCGGTGCTAATGAGATGCTCCAGGTAGGTACTTCCTGCCCGAATCTGCCCACTGAAATCCGTTTATCCTCATGCTGGAACAATCTGGGGGTTGTAATTCTGTAGGAACTGGGGATTTGGGGTACTCATGAAGTCCATGGCCTCTGCCTCGCAGGGAAATGATTTAATGAAGTCAAAGCAACATCTCGGGCTCCCTGACGTCCCCGTGGGGCGGCTGTAACCCAAGAGTAATTTAAGAGGGGAGTTTATCCAGGATTCCGTAGAGAACGATGAAGCCCCAGTTAGGACAATTTGTCCTGAAGGACCCAGGGGATCTGCAGTGCGGAGGCTTTCTTATTTACCCTCCCAGCTGAGAACTGGTACCAGACAGGGTAGTTGGAAGGATGAAAAAAGGCCAGGTTTTCTTAATAGACCTAATGTGAAAATGTTCAGCTCCCGGATCCGTTCTCCTGGTACCAAATCAGGCTTGTGCTCTCGAGAAGCTGTCAAAAAGGCTCAGTAAAGGTCAAGCACTTCCAACAGGCCTTTTTCTTGTTTCCCTGGAGATTTTCTGCCTTGTCCTAGAGGCTGAGAACCCTGGTTTGTTCCCTCGAGAGAGCTGCGTTCCGAGCTTCCCGAATGACACGTTCTTGAAGGTTTCGAGGCTTCTCCACCTGGTGACAGCTTGGCCGGAGCGGCCTCTGAACGGCCCCAGCTCAGAGCGACACTGGGGGGAAGTGACCAGTAGCTTCAGTGCAAGCAGATCGAGAGCAGCGCTCCCGAGAAGAGAAGTGTTGGTGGATGCAGGGTTGTTATCTGACAAATACTAAAAATCCATCTATTAAAGATCACTTTTCCCCTTCAGGAGATCATGTTTCCCCTACAGAAGTGCAGCCACAACAAATCTAAGGTGCCTTTTGCTCTTCTTGCCTCTTAGAATCNGGCCTCTCACCAGCTTCGTGTCCCTCCTCTGTACTCGCTCCAGCCCCTCGATATCTCTCTTGTGCTGAGGTGCCCAGAACTGGACACAAGACTCAAGGTGTGGCCTCACCAGTGCTGAGCACAGGGGGAGGTACATCTCAGTCTTGATAGAAAACATTAAACCCTTGGGCTCCATTTAGTTTAATTCCTGCCTTTGCCCTTACTTCAAATTGAGAACATCTGAAGGGGTCAGGTCAGTCTTCACTAAGTGTTGGGCACAGGTGGGGTTGAATCACCTGGGCCTGGCTGGTGGCTCCCCAAAGCTGTGTTTGGGTCTTTACAACCTCTTTGTTGCTGATGGTGCTGCTGCAATTGAATTGCAAAGACAAAAGCTAGGAGGAGCAGGATGGGCTGGTCGCTGTTATGCTTGAACTGCCTTGTTCAAGCTTTAGAAATAGGAGAAAAAGGCTTTTCTAGGATATAGTAACTATGAGCTCCCAGTACTTAAATTGGGAGCCGCAGCAGATCCTGCCGGAGATCTTCTACTGAGGTCAGTAGATCCCGATCCCTTGATTCCTTCCAAGTGATTCCTTTTTAAGGTTGGAAATTCCTGCCTCGGGGAGAAGAGTGCAGAATTGCCATTACTGCCCCTGAGTTTACTCTTCAAACTGCCACCTGGAGGTTTTGCAGCTCCCTCTCTCTCTGTGGCCACCTCTCCTCTATCTTCAGCTCTCTGGAATGCTGCGGCTGATGGGGTGGATGGGAGCACAGCACTTGCCAGCAATAAGCAATCTGAGGCCAGAAGCCGATTCCCAGGGCACCAAAGCAGCAGGAACGTGTGGGTTTGTCGCAGTTGCCTCGTTTACCATCTCCTGCCCAAACCGGCGGGCGCTGAATTAAATACTCCCACTATTTCATTCCGGTAGGTGTTCTGCTTCCCTTCAGTTCCTGCAGGTCATTTGGCAGGAAATCAATCAGCAGTGCTTTTGTAGAAAGCAAGTGATAACTTTGTCTGGTTAAAATTCCAAATTACAGCCGTGGGTCGTTAAAGCAGGGAAAGCCCCCGTTCGGTTCCCGTTTGAAATGCCGCTGAAGCAGAGGTGTAGTCTGCTGCTGTTGTCTCCCAAGTTTATGTTTCAGGTGCATGATTTATTTTTGGGGCTGTTTTTTATTTAATCTGGAGCATTCAGGTGCGAGGTACTGGGTCCATGCACCCTTCTATTCATTTTTACTTCTCTCCTGGCTTACTCCCCGTGGCTTGGCTGGGGGGTGAATCGACTCGGCGCTTCCATCGGATGCTGTTCTCTTCATCGCAGGTGGGTCACACCTCTGGGCTGGACACGGAAGGAGAAGTGAGAAGTAAGGAATAATAGGAGTAAGGGTAAGAAATCCCTGCCCACAGTGCTCTGCTGGTTTCAACATCAGCCCGTTACGTGGCTTTCTGGAAGTGGGGGGTAGGGGAGTTCCGTCCCTCCAGCTTTTCAGCCACTTTATTTAGTAGGTTCTTTTAAATAAGCAGCATCAAGGTGAATACTCTTGCTTTTGGGTAATGGGATCCTCAGATAATTTGGAGGGTGAGGGGAGCTGACTGGCTGTGGGTGTCGTAGAGAAGCTCCTCAGGCTCCACATCCTCATGAGGCTTCTCAGGCTCCACATCCCTGTTTCTGATGGACTCAGCTGCTCGTGAAGGCTTTCCCGAGCAATCTATTCCGATACTATCAGAGCCTTAAAGTGCTTTTCCTCCCTAATCTAAATCTTGTTGCAATTAAAAACTTTCTGGTCTGTCCACCCTGAATATGTGATGGGGGAGGTGGGGGGGGGGAAAGACAAAGCTGTTTCTTTATTGTTTGCAGCAGCCTTTTTACATATCTGAAATCTGTTGTTGTGTCTTTTCTCCTTCAGGCTGAGCCGTCCTCAGCGCGTCTTAATCAATTCATCAACACCAGCTGCTCCTCTTGACAAACAATCTGATGAATACTGAAATAAGAGCCTTGTTTATAAGAAATAGGGGCTCTGGCAGGAGGGAGGAAAAGGAGCGGGGGGTGGTGGTGGTGGGGAACTGTGAAAATGAAATTAGGCTCCCAGTTCTGTAATTCTGCCATAACAAATACAAATGACTCTGGGGTTTCATTTACTGATGTCCCAGCCAAGATGGGACCCCCCCTTTGCTTTTGGCATTTTGAGATAAACACCCTTTTTCTCTTCTTACAACTTAATGCTGTTCCCCCTCTCCTGGCTTTCAGCTGGTGGCAGGTTTTCTCCAGGGTTGCCCAGCAGGTCTATGGCAAAGCTAGGAATAAAATCTCCCCAAAGGAGAGAGAAGGCTCCTCTCTGTGAGCTGGAGCAGCTCAGGGACCCAGCAGGAAAACCATTGGCTGGTTTAATTTTATATATTTTTTTTTTTTCCCTTTCTGAAGTAGAAGAGCAGAGATTGGAGGCAGCCGGATGGCCCAGCAGCAGGGTGAGCTGTGTTCGACCAGCCCAGCTGCTGATCTCTGCTGTGTTCCCCAGCAAATAGGTGTCTATGGCTCCATGGGGAATGACTGAAAGAGGGTGTAGAGGTTAGAAACTGTGTTTTTCAGTACACAGATCACTTCTAGCTCAGGGTTATTGCCTGCTCAGCTCTCGCCTGTATTGGGGAGGCACCCAACCCCTTCCTCTTGGGGGCTGGAGTGCAACTGATGCTGCTGTGGGGAGTAATTTGGAAGAAAAGGCATCTACTTCATCAACCCTAATTAACAGAGAGATTTTAAGCACCCAACAGTCTCAGTGGTGGTGGAGGGAGTAGCCACGTACTGTATTTCCAGCTGCTTCCATACCCTCTAGGAGAAGTGGAAGAGAGAAGGGGAGGTTTTATTAGCGTTATTTTATCAGTGCTGCTGAGCAAGAAGGGTGTTGTTATTTTCCCGTTGGATTTCTGTCTCTGCTGTTTTCCAAAGCTCGCTGCTCCAGCTGGGATTGCTGCAGCAGCCCTTTGCTTGGTTCATGATGAGCTGCAAGGTTTTGTTTTCTCTTCCTTTTCCCCGGCATTTGGGCAGTACTCGTGCCTTTTGCAGGCTCCGAAGCAGTCCTGGTCCGGGGGCAAGAGCAGGAGCATCCAGTGGAGTGGGACAAGGCAGGCACCTCCTGCTGAAGGCCATTTCCAGAAAAACCTCAGATAACACCTTGCTCTGGACTAACAGGGCTGGATTTTTGAGGGTGCAGGTGTGTGACTATCGCTGAGGTACCCCAACGCCTCTCAGCAGGCTGAAAGAGCAATGGGGTGGTGCCAGGATTTGTGTTATCAGAACTCAACAGCAAGTTGGAAAGAGAAAAGCGTCTTGGAACGGGAGCAAATGCAGTCAGTAAGATTCAGAGCATAAGTGGTGGTATTATTTCCCATTTCCTCTAAGCCAATTTACTGTACTTCCAGCCTGCCTTCTCCTCTATACAGAACAGCAGCCGGAGGAGTCATTAAAACAAAGACTGCCTATAATTCAGCTACTTCAGTGATAGAAAAACCTATAGTTTCAAGAGAAAGCATGTGCGAGCACCGAGTCTCACCCAATTGCGGGGAGCTGTTAGTTTGTTCACACCGATCCCTCCGTGCTTTAGAGGAAACAATTTACTCCTTTAGTAAATAAACACAGCTGGTAAGAACTCAGGATTAGGCTGTCAGATCCGCCCTCCGCTGACTAAGTGGCGGTGCAGGGCCCTTTGGTACCTGCTGAAGTGAAGATGCCAGAGCGTGCCCTACGTATGGATAAAAGGATATCGAAAGGCAGATGCAGCAGATGATGGACTGGGACCACGGTCCTTCTGGCTGATGGGGAAAGGGATGGATGGAGGGCTCTTTCCCAGTACACTCTGCTGGTCCAAGCGATGTCTGCATGGTTAATACCAAGGGCAGGCTCCAAACCAACAACAGGGAAGGGTGTTTGAGCAATGCCACGCTTTGCCCTTCTCATCCATAAATGCCCTACCCCCGGAGGGTGCAAAGAGTTCTCCCTCTTGGTGTTATAGCCATTTCTAGGATGGCTGGCTGCTGGCTCCATGAAAGTCAATAGCCAAATCCTTGGGAATTGCAGTACAACACTTTTTTTTTACCTCTGTCTCTGTGACTTTGGCTTTAAAAATCAATTGTAGACATTTGGTGTGACCTGCGCCTCAGTGGTTTCAAATATTTATTTAAATCTGGTTCTTTCCCGTTGTTTTTCCGTGGTGTCCTTCTAAACCCTGCTGCACCCTGTCCTGAAGCCAAGGCTAGGGTTTTAAGAGTGTGGCTTAAGTTTTGTTTCATGATTTTCATCATCCAAGAGTCTCTCCACAGGTGCTGGGAGCTGCCTGGTTTCCCTCCTCCTCCTCCTCCCTCCCTGCCTTCTCTCTTCATCACAGGCTGTGGCAAAAGCTCTGTTGATTTTTCTGTTTGTCACCTGTCCCTGCACCTTTCACTGCCATCCTTATATTCCTGCATCTTCTGCTGGTTTTGGACAGCTGCTGAGACACTGATTTGCTTTTCCAGCTCCTTAAGAGATGCCTGTGCTCAGCACTGGGATGGGCTGCCCAGGGAGGTGGTGGAGTCACCGTCCCTGGTGGTGTTCAAGAAGCGTCTGCCTGAGGTGCTACGAGACATGATTTAGTAGCTGAGTGGGTAGTGCTGGTGACAGGAGGAGGGTTGGACTAGATGATCTTGTAGGTCCTTTCCAACCTTGTGTTTCTATGATTCTATGACATTTCCCTAGAGCAGTTCATCACTGTGACTATCTGAATCCTTAACCTCATGCCTGAAACACCAACCCTGCGACGGAGGAGGCTGAAGCTTTAAAATGTGACATTGTTAGGAACTGTCTGTGTCACCCTCGTGGCTCTGCAGCAGCCTGGTGGTGCTGTTTCTGGAGCAGCAGCGATTCTCCTTCTCTGGAGATATTTAAAATCCCACCTGGACTCGTTCCTGTCCAACCTGCTCTGGGTGACCCTCCTTTGGCAGGGGGGTTGGACTGGATGATCTCTGAAGGCTCCTTCCAACCCCTGCCATCCTGTGATTCAGCCCACCCAACAGATCTTGTATCTTCTGCTCCTGGGTGAAGTTTCTCCTTGGTCTGTCTATGGCTGGTGTCCCTTCAAGCTGGTGGTGGAGGCTGAGGGATAAGAGTGGCTTTGCGAGTTGCTGCTGGGGTCAGTGCCAGCTTGTTGGAGGTGCTGCAAACACCCAGCTTTGGCGTTGTTTAGAGATGGGCAGAAGGTGCTGAGAGGGTT
The DNA here is from genome assembly GCA_013400555.1 of Jacana jacana. Classification (NCBI taxonomy): domain Eukaryota; kingdom Metazoa; phylum Chordata; class Aves; order Charadriiformes; family Jacanidae; genus Jacana; species Jacana jacana. Next base: position 85,169 of record VZTM01005275.1, on the reverse strand, counting down.
TTCAGGCATTAATCAACGTGGCTGAGCACCAGGTATCCTGCCCAGCGCTATTCCCGCGTTTCCGTGTGACAGCAAAGCTGGTGCCGGGCCTTTCCAGCCACTGGAGAGGTGATTGCTTTTATCTCTAAGATCTTGGCATTCCTATTTCTCCATCAATTATTAATGCTACTGAGCCCTATCCTTTCTTAATCCCCCTGCTGCTGATTGAGGTAGACCTCTGCCTGAGATAGGAATCCACACAGCAAGTCAGCCACGTTAGTGGAACGTGAAGAATTAATAATTCTTTTTATTTTGGCGTTGAACCAGCGGTAGCAAGGAAATCAAGAGTGACACATTTTGCTTTATAATCATTCCTTGGGTTTCTCCCCTGAATGATGATTTGAGGGGTTTGAGGTTTGGGGGGTTATGAAGGGCAACTTAATCATGCCTAGTTGCTAATTTTTGAATAGTTAATATCGATATAAAAGGGCGTAGGATAAACACCCACGATTAATAGCAATTTAATTTGCTATTAATTTATTTATTAAATATTATTAATTGTTAATGTTTTTATTTATATGTTAGTTTATTTTGCTCTTTAACTAGCAACTCATCAGAGGAGTTATCTCAGTTGGAATTTGTTTTGGTATAGGAGTTGAGAAAAGGCAGTTGGTTTGTTCCGCTAGCGAATGTAACAGTTAGTTATTGGGCTTAATTATTCCATATGTTAATGCAGTGTCGCTCTCCCAGCTGCTGGCAGAGAAGGGCTCCTTCCAGGCAGCGGCACGAAAGCTAATGAATCCCACAGTTTGTTCTTCGGGCTTTTACACTCGTGCTGCTGCTCCAGCTGTTTGCAGCCCTGGGTAACTGCGGTGGAGAATCCCATGTTTAGAGGAAACAACAGCTTTTGATGGCAAACAAGTTCCCCGTTAAATGTCATAAGGGCTGGTGTGAATTCAGCGTGTGATGTGAAGGCAGCCATGGAGACTTGTTAGGGAAATCAGACGTGCCTTTAAAAAGCATGGGAGAAACGATCCAGACAGTCGATTTAATTCTTTAGTTATTGTCATTCATAACCTGCAGAAGATAAAGCTCTGTTCCTCTTCCACCTGGGAGCCCCGCGGCTCTCGGAATCTCTGACTCGAGTTATCCCTGCGGCATCTCTCCTGAGTCCACGCTGATGTTTATGAAGTGCTCGTTTATCTCATAACCCACGGCTTCCCCTGACAGGCACGAGCTTTGACTCAAACTCTTTGTTCAGGTCTCAGTTTCTGTCCCTTTTATGGCCTCATCATATGCCTAATACCTGCTTAAGAGACTATTTCTGTTTTATTCCCGTGCCTTTGTGGTATGTAAAGGAGAGCTGCCAGTACCTTCATTGCCCTGAGTATCAGCTGCCACTTTCCCCAGCCTGAGCCAAAACCGGTGGCTCCATCGTTCTGCACATCCACCACCAGTTTGTCCCGTGTCCACTCCCCCATCTCATCTCTCCTGGATTAACCATTTGGGCCTTATTGCCTCATTTCATGGCTGCTGGCCTTTAAAAGCAAAGTGGAGAATGCAAAAAAACCCACAACATCAGAAAGAAAACAATCAAACCAAAACCAGAGAAGGAGAGAGAGGACAAGCCAGACTCCACTCCCGTTTCCAAGCCGTATCCAGAGCTCACGCATCGCACACCACACACAGCTCTCCAGAGGCACCCAATTATCTGGCAGGGCTGTGTGCTCTGCTATCCCTTCTCTGGGCTGAGAGAAAGCTGCTGAGCCTGAGCTCTTTCTGCAAACAGCAGTAATAAAAAACAGCCTTTAAAGGAAAAGATGCTGTTCCCATGCAGAGTGTGCTTGTTTGGGCAGTTTGATGTCCTATTTTTATTATAAATATAATTGAATTTCCAATAGTTAGACGCAAACAACTGCCGTTTGGGAATAAAAAGAAGTAGACGTATGCTAATTGAAAGCTCTGATAATTACACAATCTTCAAATTAATTAAGGAGCCAAAGGCAGCCAAACATTAGCATTTAGAAAGCGCTTTGCTGCATTAACCACTAATGAGTTCATTTAAATCTATCATGCAACCCATTTTGGAAAGCATGAGCCATATTTAATCATATTCAATCAGATTTAATAATTAAACCCTTAACACCAGGCATTGTTGATTGTGAAATTACCATAGAATTTTATTTGTTAAATACAGGGGATAACATATGGGTATTTATCATTACCTGAATTACGTGGCGAGAAACATGGAAATAAGACACAACGTGTCCAGGTAAGAATGTTCTTAAATAAGTGAGAAGCAGCAAATGATTTTGTGGGTTTTTTTTTTCATTTGTGTTTTTTCTTTTCATTGAATGCAAAGAATTCAGGTCACTTCTGAGAAACGAATCAGTAATTTCCCAAACATACTCGGGAATTCTGTGACAAAAGAAAATACTTTTGCTCCAACTTATTTTCTGTTTTCAGCCCCAGCAGTCGCGGTGCTGCCGTTCCCTGGCACAGCCCCGCTCTCCGCTTCCTTCCTTCAGAGCTGAAATAACACAAAAGAAGCCCCAGGAGCTTCTCTGCATTTAAATCAGAGTAAGCGAGGTGGAACCTCCATCCCTTGCCTTTCCGCAGACACTCTAATTTCTGGTCCCGTTGAAAGCACCCCGTGCTTTGTCGTTGGGCTTTAATAGAGCAGATAAATCACCATCAGCTCAGAAAGGAGACTCATTCCACCGAAGTTAGCGGAGTTGCTAAACTCCAGCCATTCTGTGAGATAAAACATCTTTCTCTACAGCGTGCTTTGTTCAACATTTCAGCCAGATAGAGCTGTTGCAGTGGAAGATTTCAACCCAACTGCTTCTTGCGTCCGAGACTACACTGGCAGATGCAGCAGCTGAGGTTTGGGTTGCCCATCTGCAGTGAGGAGACCAGCACAAAGCTGTCCTGGTGCGGGATTCTTCCCATTTTTCATGACAGTTTTTGACAGGGCACAGTTTTGGTCCTCTCTCTTGAATTTTCATAGTGGTTCTCTGGTGCCCAGGACAAGCCAGGACACTGGAGATCAGCACTGCTCCACTGTCCTGGTACATGCCCACTGGTGATGAAGTTAACCTAAGAGTAACAAGAAAGGGTTATAATGCTAAAAAATACGGGACTCTCCAAAGGCTTGTCCATATCCTTGTCCTTGGGGGTGGGCTTATTAAGAAACAGAAGAGCAAGAGGCTGAAATTAGAAAAAACTCTGTTGACAACTGTCTGCCCAGGTCTCTGCAGGGATGAGAGAGGAAGCCTGGTGTGGTGGTCCATCCAGCTGCTCCTGAGCTGTCCTTCAGGATTTCTTCAGAGGACTGAAGTGGTGTACTTCTGAGACCTCTGCCAGCAGCTGCATGATGCTTCTTCAGGTCATCGATCTCTTATGCTTGTCTGCCCCATCTGCTCATGAACTGCTGGAAGTGAAGGAACTAGGAGCATGTACATGGAAGGTCAGATTCTCTCTCTTTTTTTTTAAATTGAAAAAGCAAAGCTTGGAAGATTTTATGGGAAATAGACATGTTTATAGTCTTTGGGTCTTAGGGTGGAGCTGGTTTCAATGTCTTTCTAAAAAAAGTTGGATAGTTCCCGAAAAGTGTAATCCTCTCAGCAAACAAACAAACAAAAAAACAAACCAAAAAGGGTTTACTTAAAAACACCTTTAGTAACAATTTCTCTTTAATTTCTCTTTAATTTCCTTGTAAACCTCTCTGTTCTACCTCTTATTCAGTGCTGTTAGTTCAAATTCCGCTTCCCAGTTTTGTGACTCGAGTCAGGGAGAAAGGGATCAATTCATTAACCACCTGCAAACACCAATAAAAGTACCCTTAACGGTGTATTTCACCTGAGAATCTCAAAGAACCTTACTGGCAGTAAATGCCCTAGAGTGAGCGCAGGCAGAGGAAGGGATAAAATGCCCCCAAAGTCCTCCTCTTTCTGCAAAGGTCTTGACACACTTCAGGATAATTTCTTGTCACCCTTACTGTGATAAGTGGGCGAGGGAATCAAAGCGACTCACTTTGGGGACAGCACACTATGTCTGTCCTGCAGCTCCGAAGAAACCCCAGAATCCCAATTCCCAATCTCCTGGTGTAATCAGGAAACCTTTCTTAGTGAAACAGCAGTTGTAGGAGTTGCTCCTTTGCATCCCGATGCATAAATATCCACCAGTTAATAGCAGCACGGGGGAATAAATTTGCCAGGTCTCATGAAAATACACTGACTAAACCACTTGATTAGGACTAGTTTAAGGCTGCAGTGGAAGTCTTTAGCTGCTAGTAAAAATAAAAGCAATCATAAAAACTAAGCGACTCTCAGTTTGCAGCTGCATTCTTAAGCTTTTAAAGGCTTCAAAATGAGATTTCTATATTCACACCAGCACATTCCCTCTAATTATCAAGTACTTTTTTGGTACAGCACACTTTACAGGTAACAGGGTAAAGTTTCAGGGCATTGTGTTTTTTGCAAGTTGAAAGCCATTAACGTTTTAGAACTTCTTCACAATGGGAAAATTGCACAGAAAAATCTGTCAGTGCAGTTAAACCTGTGCCAGCTAATCTGTGGGTGTTCATTTTGCATTTAAGAACTGTTTATTTTTCCCTTAATTTAAATCACAGAATCACAGAATGCTATGGGGTTGGAAGGGACCTCTGGGGATCATCCAGTACAGCCCCCTGCCAGAGCAGGGTCACCCAGAGCAGGTCCCACAGGAACATGTCCAGGTGGGGTTTGAATGTCTCCAGAGACAGACTCCACCACCTCTCTGGGCAGCCTCTGCCAGGGCTCTGCCACCCTCAAGGAGAAGAAGCTCTTCCTTGTGTTTAGCTGGAACTTCTTATGTACAAGTTTGTGTCCGTTTCCTCTTGTCCTGTCACTGGGCACCACTGGAAAGAGACTGGCCCCATCCTCCTGACACCCACCCTTTAATCATTTATAGGTGTTGATCAGATCCCCCTCTCAGTCTTCTCTTCTCCAGACTAAAAAGACCCAAGTCCCTCAGCCTTTCCTCATCCAGGTCCCTCATGGAGAACGCATTCACATTGAACTAAATTCAGCCCTTTGAATCCAAAACACAAACACCCCTATAGCTGTTCGTGCTGCCTAAACGTTCTTGTTTCTGAGGCTGAAGTAAACCAGACTGATGCAACCACCCAAGGCAGACAAAACCTGACTCAGATACACCAAGCTTGCCTCTGGCTACCCAAATTCCAGCCACTTTCCCAGGCTGATCTTGTATCGTGTTACTTAAAAGAGGCCATGAGCACACAGCACCCCTGAGATGAGGGGAGCAGGGAGACGTGCGACATATGCAAAGGAGAAGGCACCCCAGATTTAATTACACGGCAAGGAATGCTGCTCTCCTATTTTCAAGGAGGTCTATTTCAAGCGACGTGCAAGACAACCTCACAAGATGCCCACAGAGCTTGCAGCGTGTATCAGGCTCTGCTCTGGAAATATCCTGCTCGCCTGCAATCATGTTTAAGAGCACGACTACCACATTAGATAGCTCATTAAACGTTTGTTCCTTCTGCGAGGTTTCTCTCTCGCTTTTTTTCCTCTGGAGGGAAGACGGGAAAGTCGCGGTCCCGCTAAGCTGGAGCAGGGGGAGAGAGAACCTTCTTCTATTTCTAAATCAAGAGGGTTTTCCCCTGTTGTGAGACAAAAATGACAGAAGAAGAGGATGTGGCCAGTGACACCTGGACACACGTTCTTGACTCTGCTTATGAACTTGTCCCTCATATTAACCTCACCTCATAAAATAAATTAGACATCAAAACGTTGACAGACGTGACTAGAGCAAAAGCTCCATAGGATCACGCCCCGAAAGATCCCTTTTATATGGTATTTACTTTTCCAAGTGTTTTCTAATCTCCTGTCAGCTGACAAAGCTGGTTATCCAGTTCTTGCAGGTAACTATCAGAAATACCTGCTAAGCCACTACCTGCATCTACTGCAAGGCTGTGCTGTTATTAAACTCTGTATTTGCATGTGGAAAATACGCGAAAAAAACCCCTCTCAAACCATTTCAACCTACAAAAATCCCAGACCTCCTTCCTGCAGGTCCACCCAGAGTGGCCTGGTGATGCTGGGCATGGGGATTCTGTTGGCCATGTCACCCTTTCCTTCCATGTCTGTGGTCCCCTATTATATTTGTAGTGTCAGCAGCCATGTCACATCAGATGTCATCCATGCCAAGCAGGTTTCTTCTTCCTTCACTACGATGCTGGCCCCAGAAGGAAAATTATAAACTCTTGAACCTGCATAAGGGTGCTGGTGGGGAGACTGGGAAAGCTGGAGGTTTCCCTCCCATCTTGCTGTCTGACTGGGTGAGTAGCACACAGGAAATCTTCACCTGATTCTAACTTTCTCAGATTTACACAGTATTTTTGTGCTCTCACCTGTTTCAGGATGTTCTTCAGTAATTGTCCAATTTGGCCCTAGAGGTGATCGATTATGACAGGATTCATGGTCCATCGTATTCTGTTCCCACCTGAGATGCCCTTAACCTTCAGGCTGCTCCCATGTCCTAAGCAAGGCTTCTGGGCTTGGATCTGTGCTCTGCTTACATCTGTGACTTGTTAAGCCTGTGAAAACTTGGTCATATCTGGCAATATGGACCCAAAATCTAGTACAGCCTCAACGGCGAGAGCCAAAGCACTAGAGAAATGGAACTGTGCTATTGTTGTCTTGCAGAAAAGGGGTACTGACTCTCATGTCCGGTCACATGTGAAACAGAAGAGTTGGAGCCTTTTGATCTGAAGTGAAAAACCTGCGTGTCTTCTAAAACCAGAACTTCAGGAGTGTTTGAAAATCCGAATTGGGAGTTCAGTAGCTTAAGCCTCATCCCTAATTGAAATAAGCGAGAGCGTCTATGTGCTTTACTAGTGTTGGTGTCATAAATATCTCCATTAAGTAGCAATTAAGCTGCTGGGATTTGGGCTGTATGCCATTATAAGAGGTAATTATAAAAGAATTGGATTAATTACTTCCTGAATTATTTATGTAGACATAAATATTACACATGAGATCAGTGTTAAACAGGATACTGCCATGAAGAGAGGAAGGGAATGATACATTGCTTCATGCTATTTCTTCTGTTCTTCCTCCCCAAAACACTAAAAAAAGTTGAAGTTTGTTAAAAACTAACTATTGCCACCATTAATGTAATGTGCACACATCACCTTATCAGCTTTTATAGAAATATAGTCCCCTGGTGAAGTCATTCCGTGTGCTTTTGTAATCTCTCCAAGTCACCACAAATAATAAGCATCGAGACTTCTCTCTTGTCAATACAATGAAGTCAATCTTCTGTCTGCTCAGTATAATTTAGAGCTAAGGGAAATGACTGATTTCACAGATATTAACTTTATCAAATATACAAACAACAGACGTATTATAGGGGAAAGCCATTTTGTGTGAGCAGCACAAAGGACTTCAGCAATCAGCGCATTCAATCTGCTTTTGACACTGCAGTGTTCCCATAGCCTAACAGTCCTTGTCAGCCGGAAAAAGCATACCATACAAAGCTGTGGCAAAAAGGAAACAAGGCAGCTATTCAGTGTGCAAACCACAAGAACCTTAAACAGGACAAATTTATGAAAATTAAAAAGAAAAAAAGATTAAAAAAAAAGGTTTGAATTTAAATTGGCATCTCTAAATTTAATCTACTTTCATGTTTCAGGGCACAACTTGATGGGACCGCTCCTGAATCCGGTGTTGAAGTGGAAAAAGGTCACAATGTTCCTCGTGGGGCAGACTAAGCCATGGGGGAAATGTGCCTGGACCTTTGTGGTCCTTCCGACCACCACCCCAGGGTGACCAGATCAGCTGGTGGGAGTAGTTACCTGGTATAAATGTGTTAATCGTGTTTAATGGATCTCTCCTTTACTGTCTTTCTGTAAGATGGATGGGGAAACCTTCAGAGAGGGGAGGTGGTGCTTGAGATGGTTGGCACCCTGGGGACACCCGTAGCCAGGGGAAATGGAAAGCCAAATGTCAAAGAGAGGACCTTCCCCTTGTCAAACCCACAGGGAACTCAAGAGATGTGTGCAGGGAGCCAGCCTGCCTGCAGATGGGCTGGCAAGTACTTCTGGGGAAATTAAACCGTTTTCTCTCATTTTCCTGAGCCTGCACTACACAGGACCTGGTTGTCCTCACCGCTTTCAGGAGCTGTGGCCGGCTCATCTTTGAGAGTATCTGAAGTTTGGTGTGTTTCTAAAATGTGAGACACAAATTGCGGTAGATGAGGAAAGGGTTTTGTGTTCTCTAGAGGAAAAGACTTGGGGGCTAAATAAACTGGGCCGTGACTCGCAGCATCAAAACCCAGATTTTTCAGCCCTTCCACAGGAGCTGAAATACTTGAAGACGACACGTGAAAGGAAAGTGGGGCCTGGAATAGCCCAGTCCGAGGTTTCTTCGGTAGCAGGGAGCATAGAAAGAAATGGAAACGTTAACAGGCAGCTTCTGACAGGCCTGGATTTTCAGCTTGATGTACAAGGCTCTCAATGTGCAATAGATCACCTGCTCGTCATTACAAATTAGCAGAGTTTGGTGATGATTACAACATGTACAACACCTGTGCTCTACCCTTGGGGCTACCTCTGCTTTGTCTTCTGCTGCACCTCTAGAGGCTGAGACTGAAGTGATCGGTCTCAGCCCTGTGTGCATTTAGCAATTCCACAGAGATGATCGTGATTATTTTCTGGGCTCTGACTTCTGATGACAACAAGTTTTCCTTTGAGCTATCACCTGGGTTGCAGGTTTCTTTAGCTTTAGCTGCTCAGACCCCGGGACCAGCAGAAGACAAAGCAGAGGTAGCCCCAAGGGTAGAGCACAGGTGTTGTACATGTTGTAATCATCACCAAAAACTGTCACCACAGGCCTTGTCTCCCTTCCAGGACCTCCAGAAGAGCAGATTTTGGACCATGCATCAATAAAGCAATGGGTATTGCTGGGACTGAAGCCAGCCTGGCCATTACATGCAGAGCTGGTGTAAAACACAGGCTGGAAGAGTTACCGGGTAGGAAAAGGCGGTATTATGAGTGTTGAAATCTCAGGTTTCTGGCAATTTGACAGTTTTCTAAAGCAGAAAGTCAAAACAAATCATTTTGACTTGCTCGTGTAAATTAATTTAATTTTGGTTTATTAAAATGGTCAAGCTGTTTACTGTTTTGCGTAAGACAACATTTGAGGATGTTTTGACATTATCAAAATGGTTCAATATTGTGGAAACAGACAAATTTTTGTGTCTTTGTCTCATGGAAGAGCTTGCTTTTCTCTTGATAATGACTAAAAATAAATTTTGAGATGCTAGTATCTCCCCAGAAATTCAGCTTTCTTGAACAGCTTTCATTTTGTTCAGGTGAAAACTTTCCTGTACCGAGAAAACCCTCTGTCACTCACCTTGGGTGAGATTTCAGTTTTTAAGTTGCCTTCCCTGGTGGAGAGCAGCTAGACTAAAAGCCGGATTTAAGGCCTGGGAGTTCCTGGGTGGAAGTGCTGGTGGGACAGGTGGAGTGATATTTGGGTTGGTAAGTGAGCCCTTTTGTCTGCATCTCCCTTACCCACCTGGTAAATGGGAACAGCACTGGTCATTCAGTGTATCCTCAGGAAGCGCCGCAGTTGGGCTAACGCTCCCCAAAACGAAGCATTCTGGAGGAAGACCGTTCAAATGTGCAGTTTAACCTTCATGTAGCGTTGAATCCTGTTGGCTTCATGCTCACTTTAGTCCCTGGTGATGCTGAATACCCACCCTGGCCCCATGCTAGTTGCGTGATCTGGCTTCAGGCTGTGAGCTTGGAGGATTTCTGGCACCTCTCTCTGTGGGGTCTGGGACCACGCTCTTCCCTCCCAACTGGCTAGGACAGGAAGGCTTAAATACGCAGAAAAATACAATTAGAGTCTGCAGACGAATGTAAATATTTGTCCCAGGCATCTGGGAAAGCCAGTTGATAGCTTCCCAACTGCAAGCCAGCTTGTGCCAATGTGGGGAGCGGGCTGCTCTGGGCACATCCCACATCTTCTCTCTGATCTCGCAGCAGTGAGGTGCTGTGGTGGCACATTCGTTCCCTGGGATGGGTGAGAAGTGGAAGGGAAAAGTTTGCAGCTGGCTTAATACCTGCATCAGAAACTCACACGAGCCTCTGCAGCAGTCATCTATCTTTCCACCTCATGGTTGGGAAGCTGAGCCACGGGACAGCTCGCCCAAAATCAGAAACACTCACCCCAGACCCCGTGGATCAGCTGTTTTGTACATCCAGGTTGTGGTGCTGGGAAAGGTCTCTGGGATCAGCTATAGGGGAGCCTCAGGGAACGGCCGAGAGTTAAATGTGAGCTTCCATTTTTGTGTTCCAGCTCTTCTCACCTTGAAAGCTCACCGTGCTGAGTACTAGAAGAGACTTCAGTTGAGGACCTAACAAATACCCTTAGGTCCTTTGTCCGATGGAATGGGATGACACCATTGTACGTGAGTGGCTTAAACCTGTACTTTTCCCACTGTCTCTACTGGTATAATTTAAACATTGACAGAGTCCAGTGTGTCTCAGATGGCATGCTGTGATTGCTCAAGCAATGCAAAATGTTCTAAATGTTTGGTTTCTCTTTTTTTTTTTTTAAAAAGTGGAAAAGTGGAGGGGGTGGAGTGGTATCAGATGGCAGCAGTCATTCAGCAGCTCAGATGGGGAAGTGATATCTGTAATTACTGGTTGCAAATGTTTACACTATCCAGGATACTGCTGACTCCCTTTAATTGCTGGAGGAGCTTAGTTCCTGTGGAGCAGGAATTGAGCATAAATGCCTGTAACAGTCATTTCTGCTAGTTCTTATGCCGACACTTTGTGGATGAGACAAAGTCTGTTGGGACCTAGGAATAGGTACAGCACAGCTCACTTCCACTGATCACCTTGCCTTGAGGCTGGTTCTCTAGAGGAGGTGTTGATGCTCCAACACCCAAACTCATCTCCACGCCTCAGCCTACTGGATGGTGGCTGGTGGAGTTGAAGGAGCTGGTCCCATCCCACCTCCCCAGCTTGGATGCCCAGCCCTGTGTCAGGAGAACTGCTCAACCACCAGCAGCGTCTTATAAAGACAACACAAGCGGTGACAGCTCTTCAAGGTGCCAAGATGTCCATCTCAGGAGAGAAATACCGCTTGCTGAAGCCACTGGTAAAGTTGGCCTCGCTCACGAGGGTGCTCTGGGTGCTGCTGGGACATCTCCAGCCTGTGCAGCCGTGAAAGGCAAGAATCTGTAGGGCAATCCATACAATTATCTCAGTTGAAAAGGACCTTTTAGATGATTGAGTCCAACTGTCAACCCAACACTGACAGAAGTCATCACTAAACCATGGTGTTCCCTCAGCACCATATCTAGCTGTCTTTCAAGGACCTCCAGGGATGGCGACTCCACCACTTCTCTGGGGGCATCCTGTTCCAAGGCTTAATAACCCTTTCTGTGAGGAATTTTTTCCTACTATCCATCCTAAACCTCTCCTGGCACAACTTGAGGCCGTTTTCTCTGTCGGAGGAGTTTGATAACTTAGTACTATTTATAAGAATATGAGTTACTCGCATTCAGGGCGGTGGGTAGGTGACTGCAGGTCTCCCTTCCACCTCAGGAACACCACGGTGCCGTGTGGGCTGCGGCCCTAAAATTCCCGTTATAGAGTCTTTGGCCGTTTCTTTTGCCGGGTGAAGCCGGCAGAGCAGAGCCCGAGCGGGGAGCTGGGGGTGTGTCTCCTCCACCTTCAGCCTCCCGGCGGCGGCAGGCAGCCACCGATTTCAGCTTTATTTCCCCCAAAGCGGGGAGCCGGCGGCAGGGCCGGCCATGAGGGGGCGCGAGCT
>VZTM01005275.1:0-69832 GCA_013400555.1 Jacana jacana | reverse complement strand
GGATGTGTTCCTGTGTGACCTGCTCTGGGTGTTCCTGCTCCAGCAGGGGGGTTGGACTAGATGATCTTTCAAGGTCCCTTCCAATCCCTGAGATTCTGTGTGATTTCTCTGTGTGTGTGTGTGAGTGATTTTGCTCACCGGGTCTCGCTCTCTCCTTGCTGTTGTGCATGCAGCTCTCACCAATGCTTCATGCTCGTGCATCAAAAGCAGGATCAGACCCTCCAGAATCCCAAGGTGACCCTTGTGACAAAAGAGGAACAGATGCAGATGGTTTCTTAGTCCTAGCTCTGAACTCTTCCTTTGTTCCTCTAATTGATTGTTTACTGTGGATGTTTTCCATAATGAGGGGGTTTTCTGAGCAGGAGGCAATGACAAGTGCCCTTGGCCAATCTCAGCTCAGGCTCTGCACAGGTACCAGAGTGAGCCTGGGACTCCTGCAAATCAAGACCATGAGGCACATTGCCTTCAGCTCCTGATGCTGCAGATCTCTGCAGGATTCGGGTACTTCTGATTTTATGGGCATTTGACACTCCTGTCAGAAGAATGCTAAAAATTAAGGAGATGGATGCACCCAAACTAGGAAAACCCCAATGTGTTTGTTGTTCTGAACAGCAGCCATAACTACAGAATATCAAAGATAATTAGATGTACCACACTCCTGGAAAATAATTCCTGCTTTTCCAGCACTCCCTCCTGTGAGGTGCAATTCTCAAGATGCCCTTTTTGTAGATCTCTGCCCTTCTCTGTTGCTCATGCCATGAGGCACACGAGACCTTGTCTTTATTAGTACTAATGTGTTCTTAAGCCAGTGTGAGAGGAGACCCTTAACGAGGGATGGGGCAGCACAGGGTTTTCACAAGAACCTGTAACTAGCTATGAATGCTCAGCTCCCTCCCAGGCTTGAGTCTGGCCACATGAATGCAATAAAGGCCTTAGTCTAGACTTAAGTCTTTTGCATGTATATTTGAACTGATTCTCGTTTTTTTTCCCCTGTTGGAAACATACCCTAAAACTTCCCTCCCTTTGCATCTCTTCATCCCTCCTCCAGGTTGCTTTGACCAGGATGACTTCTTTGCAAATCAGTGTCTCTGAGATCCTCACCAGCTCCCTGGAGCAGCTTTGTGTAGGCTTGACTGCTGCTTCTCCTGGTGTTACCAGTGCATCCAAGTCCTGTCCTGGTCCTGCTGGGAGCCCTCCATGTTCAAGAGGCGTTTTCAGACACAGGCAAGTACTTATGGCTGCAGCAACATCACAGAGAGGAATGGTTTGACTTATCTCTTAAAGGATGAAGGTAAACAGTAACTTTGCTCCTCTGTCCTGCCCCTTTGAGGATGTGCACGTGTGTGTGTGCATAGGAAAGGGATGTCTTCTTGGGTTTTTTTTGTTTACAGGGAGGCAAACCATTTTTGCAGTGCTTTGAGGCAGGCAAAGATAATACCTTCTCAAACATTCCCCGAGTAATCTGCTCTCTGAGGTTTTCTGTTTGGTTTATGTGGATGGGCAAGGGATTTTCACAACCAAACTTCAAAGGTTAAAACTATTGAAGTCAGCAGGAAAGTGAATTTAACCTTTGGCATGTCGATATGTAAACCACTTAATTTCCTAAAGTTTGCCCTGTAATGACAAAAGGTTTGTATTTTCTGATTGTCAAAAAGACATAAACTTCGAGTGTGGGGAGGAAGAGAAAAACAGAGCTTGGGAAAATGTTCTTCAGATTTTTGCTTGGTAGTGCCCTTCCTTGGTGTGAATTTTTGTTATGGCTATATATATACAAATAACTCGACCTTTTCCAAGATTCTCCCGTTGTGTAGCATCTCCCCCTCCTTTATCTGTGCCTTGATGAGAGACAAGGCATAAGAGGTGCTGGGCAAGGACCCCACTACCGTTGTGCCCTCAGGGCTGGCTCAGAAGAGAAAACTAACTCTTGGCTTTCCTGAGGGCAGTTCAGTTTCCATACGTACCTCCCAGAACCTCTTCAGGACTGTTCCAGATAGGAACATCCTGGAAATATTTGCTTTCCTGTCCTCAAGTTTTCCTCTCTGTGAGAGAGACTTCCAAAGAACAGAGTAAGGGGCTGACTTCCAGTTAGGGAGGTATTGCACTCAGAGTGGGCTTGATGGACACAACCCGGCAGGTTGCACGCATGCAGCATGGCCTTGGGAACGAGAGACGTGGAGCCACAGCAAGGCTCGCTTGAGAAGCTGGACAAAATGTTCCTGCAATAACACCGAAATGCATTTTTCTGGCAGTTGCCCATGTGCCTGGCCATTCCATGCACAGAGCTTGGCTACCACCCCGGGATGTCCCCAGCGTTGTGGGTTGGCTCCTGTGTATGCCAGCAGCAGTGCCAGTTGGCCTGGCAGGAGTCCCAGCTCCTCAGCGAGCATGGTCTGGGGTGGCCTAATGTGAGACGACGATGTCCAGACTCTGATCTGCTTCGTCAGGAGCCAGCTCTGACCTGTGGCCATGACTGAAGAGCCAGCCCAAGTCCAGCCGCTTCTGAAGGTGAGCACAGTGGGTTCCACAGAAAAGCTCTACGATGACATGACATACTGTATATTTTTTTTTTGCTGTGCTTTATTTTCCCAGGAATAAATAGGGATTAAAGTGTCCTTTCTCCATCTTCCCATTATGTTGCATTATTGCTGCCTGTGGGACAGAAACTCCACTGCCACAATGTGTGGGTGCAGCAGAAGACCTGCCATCAGCTGTGGGTTGTTTGGGGCTGCTTTAGAGCGAATAGGCAGTAACATGGTTGTTGTTGGCTGCATCGGAACAATAATAAGTCGAACAAGTCATTCTGCTGCAGCCATTTCACCTGGTCTAGCAACTAAAAAAAAACCCCAATAATAAAAACTAGTCTGGTTGCTGTAATCACATTATTTTGGGCAAATCTCACCATTTGTTAAAAAAAAGAAGAGAAAAGGTTAGGCTCTCATCTTCCCGAGCCAGAGAAAAGTTTAAAACGTTAAGCAAATATGACCCTGCATTTCAAAGATCAGGAGTTAGTTCTTACCCAGAAAAGTAAACATCATCCACAAATGATTGTTAAATGCTATTATTATTTATTCTTTTTTTAATTTTTTTTTTTTTTAACCTTCATGATTTTAATGACTGTGCCATGATACTGGGGCAACTGCAGTCAAGATTTTGATCAGTGAAAATTGGCAGTGCTTTGTGAACTGTTACCCACTCAGTGAAGGTATTTCCCAGCAGTTGGGATAACTGTATCAGTATCAAGATAGATATTGGATTAACCTTGCTAATTAGTGCTGAGTACACTGACTGCCTGGCTGAGTAGCTGTATCAGGATGAGGAGAAACCGTGCTGGGTTTCCTACTTTTGGGTTTTTTTTTCTGTTCTGCTTGCTTATGTGCTAACACAGAAGGGAGAACTTGTAGAGTAGGGCTGATGGTTGGACTTGATGATCCCAAGGGTCTCTTCCAACCTAAATGATTCTATGATTCTAACACGTTATCCAAAATATCCACTGAGTTTGCACTGATGACACAGTTTCTTATGGTGTGTGTTTGTGATGACATTTATTGTGTTTCCTTATGCTTGCTGTCTGAATTCATATTTATAGGAGAGAAAGGTGCTTTTGCACCTCTACCAACTTTAATTTTGTAAAAGGGCTCCTGTGGGGATGTGAGCAAGAACACGAGGGGTACTGGTTTTAAATTGGAAGAGGGGAGATTTAGACTAGATAGTAGAGAGAACTTCTTTGCTGTGAGGGTGGTGAGACACTGGAACAGGTTGCCCAGAGAAGCTGTGGCTGCACCATCCCTGGAGGGGTTCAAGACCAAGCTGGATGGGGCTTGGAGCAACTTGCTCTGGTGGGAGGTGTCCCTGCCCAGGGCAGGGGCTTGGAACTGGATGATCTTCAAGGTCCCTTCCAACTCTAACCATTCTGTGAATCTGTGATGACGTGAATATGATGAGATAGGTGTGTCTGGGACCGTACGTCGGGGTTAAAGTTTATATATTTCAATGTATTTCATGACTATCTGGAGATGACTTCATCATGTGGATGTAGTTGTATTCACTGACTGGCAAATGGGTGAGACATGAACATGACGTGAGCCATCTTGCTTGAGTTGCCAGCTCCCCCTTGGAAAGTAGCCTCAGGGAGAGAAACCAGTCGTTTGGCAGGAAGGATGTTTGGGTAGGACTGGATGTTTGGGTAGGACTCACGCTCAGGAGCAGAGCCCTTCAGCAGGCAGGTGGCTGGGAGTGAGACCAGACCTGGCTCTCGGTCAGTCCTGGCATGGCCACTTGGCTGAGCTCTGGGGTAATTAGGATGCGGCCACATTTGGGGAAGTCGGGGATGAAATTTGGCCATCAAACCGTTGACACATGACAGAGGTGACTGCAGTCAGGAGTGCTGTGGCCAACAGAGGAGATGGGCTTCTACAGAGGGGATTTGATTTGCCAGATAGCCACAGCTTAAGAGCCTCAATCAGATGCTGGGACGAGCAGACTCAGACTCAAGTGTCAAAAATACCTTAGGAAGCATTGAATTTTTTTGTCTACACCATAATTTCCCTGTGTAATGGAGGCCATGCAGATGTTCTTGCATGGCTGGAGAGCAAAGAAGCTGAATCTATTCATATTTAAGAGTCTCCTCATTGCACACTTGGGTACCTAATGTCTTCCAGCATCTCTCTGCGCCTGAGCTCCCTCATCCATAATTCAGCTGTGTTTGGAGACCGGGGTGACACTGTGATCCTGTACAACGTTCTGCACATCCCGGGCGGTGGAACGGCTGTTGAGCAGGCGTTGTTTTTTCCATGGTGCTTCGAAAAAGGAACCCACGCCCCGACCACGAGACGAAGTGGTTGTAACAGCAATTCCACTGGTGTTGACGAAAGGCTCGGCTTCTCCTGGCGTTCGCAGCAGCATCACTAGTAGAAGAGCCTGCTCTTCACTCCTCTCTTGGCTGTAACCAGCTCTGTGGCTGCAGGGAAGGGAGCAATTTAGGATGGGGGCTCGTACAAGGACAGCAGTGATAGCTGTAACATTTCACACTTCTGTTAGCCGTGCTTGTTGGCAGGAGGGAAGGAGGACAATATGATTTCTTTAAGCAACACCTTTTTGAGTGGGGAAGTCTAACTAAAAAAAGGCAAGTGAGGTTTACCAGGAGCAAGTTGGAGTTTATTATCAATGTTGATTACTTTTGTTCCTTCAGCTCTGAGTGTGTGGCTGAGTGATAAGGGGTGTGCCTGAATGGTGGTTTGATTAGAGCCAGCAACTCAAGTCCAGAGGGTGGTTGCTTTTGTGTAGTGCTTTTTAATAACCAGATAATTTCTTTGGTATCATTCCACAGACAGCCAATATTAGTCGCATCATTTAAGGCAGTTGTCTACCTCCTGGGGTTGTTCCCAGTGATGTGATGATTTTTTCCTGGCTTATTTGCTCATTTTTCTTCATGATGAGAAGTGGACTGTTGCCCTTTGGTTGGAAAGAAGCTCTGAAATACCTGGCTTAGGCTTCACTGGGGGATGTGTAGAAATTAAAAGATGGCTAGCCCAGTTAGGTAATAGTATGTAAATGTTCAGTTCTGATTTCTACCTGAAATCTATCAGATATATCTGTGGGTGAATTGTATGCCGAGGAGCTAAAAATTCTTCTTCTCCTGAGGCAATGCCGGTCTGTAAACATTTAGTCCCTGTCTATCCAAAGAGAGTTGTCACAAACAAAAATAGCAACTTTGAGGCAGAAGCCGGAAAAGATCTGACTCAGCAATTGCATGCAATAAACTGGAGTCTTGGAATGAAGTTACTGTGTCTGATAACTTCAGGATGTGCTCTGATTCAAGAGAGTTTGTCCTGGGGTTGTCACCCTCCTGACTTTTCCAAAATGTGTATTTCTTAAAATGGCTAGTATATAATTCCACTGCTATCTGTATCTGTATCTGTATCTGTATCTGTATCTGTATATCTAATTACCATCTTTATCTATATAATCTGTATCTATATATACATCTATATCTATTTATATCTGTATCTATATGATCTATATCAATTCTATATATCTATATCTATCTATATCATCTGTATCTAATCTATATCCATAGTACCTATATCTGTATCTCCATCTATATCTATCTAAGTAGTGTCATTTTCTTCAACAGAGCTCCGTAGCTAGATGAAATTACTTGTGTCAGTATGCATTTTTGGAGGATTTGGGCCA
This sequence comes from Jacana jacana, assembly GCA_013400555.1. Taxonomy (NCBI): domain Eukaryota; kingdom Metazoa; phylum Chordata; class Aves; order Charadriiformes; family Jacanidae; genus Jacana; species Jacana jacana. The sequence goes on along the minus strand of VZTM01005275.1, from coordinate 63,640 downwards.
GAGCACTGGCGGAAGCTGTGTTCTCAAAATAGTAAGTTCTGCAAGAAAGTCTGCTGACTCTTCCAGAAACGTGGTTGATGGCCTCCAGCTCTGCGTTACGTCTCTGCACTGAAATTTGGTCTTTGAAGCTTCAGAGGGTTGTGCATTTCCAATTACCTGGGATGCTTGCACAGGTTATCCTGTCGGCTAGAGGCAGAAAAGGCACTTTTCAATTGCAGAGAGGTGCAGGAAGATCCAAGTTAATTAGACAAAGAGCACGTCTGCTTGGCCCTTGGAGATAGCTGAGATGCATTGGGTCCTGCTCGGTTTGGAGCACGTCAGTCACTTTGTCTTCATTCAAAATAACCCAGCATGGAAAAGCTGAGTAGGCCTGAATCGGGGTACCCCAGCAGTTGAGCAAGGTGAACTCTTGCCACATATGTCACTCCATATAGGCATCCCGGAATTATAAGGAAATGATTTTAAACATTTTGGATAAAAATAAGAAATTGTTTTTCTGTGCTTTATTTTGAGGCATACTCCACTGCTTGTGACACCTCCACTCTCAAGTGAGAGGTACTAGACCCTTCAGCTTCTTTCAGCTGAAGACATCTACATGTTTCTTTACACTCTACTTTAAAAAAAGAAAACAGTCTGATGAGTTTGGTGTCTTCCCATAGTCATCTTAAACCACTCATGCGGTTGTTTTTGATGTGCCTGCAACTAGTGCCATGCCAAGACGTGTTGATTTGGAAAGTTGGTCCCAGTGGTAGGATGTCCCAGCCTTCAGCCAGCTCTTGTTTAAGTGAAGATGGGTGTATTTTGTCCAGTCTTCAAGGTCACCTCTGCCCATGGGATTCCTGCATGTCATTCTTATTTAAAGGCCAAAGTAACCACTTCCACCATTTTTTATGTGGGAGCAACAGACACTGCAGAGATCTCTCCTGGTCTGGAGCTGACCCCTCTGGACTAGACGTAACACTTAGATAATTTAATGTACAAAGCTTCAGGTTGTCACCATTTTGTGCGTTCATGTAAAGCACTTTATACTTTAGGAACAATTTGGACGAGACAGCAGGGATACTTCTGCATAAATATGTCATGAGATCAAGCCTTTTAATGTTCATAAAAAGACAGGATGTCAATTTAAAGGCTCATCTGTCCGATGCATCTTAGGTCTGCTGATTTATGAAGTACTGTAAATTGCAATCATATAAGCCTGTAACACTCTGGCAGCTATTTAAATAGCAAAACTTTCTTCCAAAAACATGATATATGGAAGACATAAAAGTTTTAAAGCAGTGGTCTGCTTTAATAGGGAAAGAGTATTAGCATTCGTTTACTGACAAGAAAGAGCTGATTTTCCTTACAAGAAATGCCCCTTCCACAGCCACCCCATGCTTAGGGTTAATCAAATCATAGCTTTTCTTATCCTGGGTAAAATTCACTTGTGGGAGAGTTGGAAAAAGTTAATATTCTCTGAATACTTGGATGAAAGAGCTGACCAGTCAGGGCAAGCACTGAATTTCTGGTCCCCAGTAAAATCGAAGGCCAAACACTCATTTTGCTGGTGAAACCAAAGCAGTAGTTGTGACCAGGGGGGCAATGGAAGAACGGCAAAATAAATCAAGCTGAAGTGTCAGTTGGTGCCAGGAAGGTCCAAGGGCCAAATGTGACCCTAAGTAGGCTGCCATTCACTCAGGATATTCTGTTAAATCCTGTCTACCTCACGTGGTTCCTGTGGGAGGGGGATGCCAGCAGGCAGAAGTGCAGATACCTGCTGGTTTTAGGTGCGTTAGATTGGCGCTTCCCAGAGGATAAAAGACATGGGAGTCTCGTGAGATGGGAATAGGGAATTCCAGCAGTCTGGCTAAGTCACTCACATTGGCGTGGGAACCTTTGTTTGTAAGTAAGCTGAAGGCTTCAGCACTTAAAATAGTTTTTATCTTGAAGGCCACAATGAGGAGGAAATGAGTGTTTTTGGATAGCCATGCCTCAGGAAGCAATGAGGAGTCTCAAGGCATGGGACAGGAGTATGCACCGCTGTGATTTTAATATCAGAAGTTAATTGCATCTCAGAGTAAGAAAGATAATGATCTCCTATGTAACTAATAGCACAGATAGCAAAGATATTTACAGAGAGAAAAGTATAACTAAATGGTAATTCTTACCCTTTAAGATTTGACTATAATTTGCCCCCCCCCCCCCTTCCCCCCCGAGACTGTAGACAATTAAAATATTCTGTTTAACTGGGATCCTTTTTAATTCACTAGATCCACTTATGGTTTTGGTTATTTTAGGAGGATAAATATCCTGTGTAAAAGGGTATTATTCTTGTTACTTTAGAGGAGTGCTCATCATCCTACGTATCTGGCCCAAGAGGAAAGGCATCCGCAGCAGAGAGAGACTTGGGAACAGAACTCTCGGTCTGGAGAGAAATGTGCTGGTTGGATGGGGATCACCATCCAAATGAGGCCACTTTGGTAACGAGGTGAGTGTTGGTTGCAGTACCGTGAAGGATGTGCTGGGGTTTGGCACTGGTGGGAAGGAGCAGGCTGTGGCACCTCTTCTCCCAAGGAGGTTCCACAGGGTTTCTTGCTTTTAGCACTGACAGCAGGTTGGAAGGAAGAAATGAAAATCCTGCTATTTAGTGTAAGCCTGACATGGAACACTTGACTGAGCTGTGTCAACCGAGGATAAATGAGGCTGCCGAGCCCCTGAAATAATTGCTCACTAACAATGCTAAGTGCAGTGTACATCTTATCAAACAAAAGCCTGTCTCTTTAGCACACATAAGACTCACATTTAATTTCCTCTAAGCCCAAGTCCCTCTTTATAGCTTTATCTTTTGAGTGTAACAAGATAACTGCTGTGCTGATATTAAGATTTGGAAAGGCCACTGAGAGGACGCTGGGAATTGTGCTGTGGAGGAGAAGGAGAAGTCTGAAACAGGGAGGGTCCACACACACAAGCTCAGCATTTTGCGTAGGTCCCATTGGAGGGTGGAAAGCGGAAAAGCATTGAGGGGTCACCCCTGTGGAGAGGAGCAGACAGGACAGGGGACCCCAAACCTGACCAACTGGGGTGTTCCATCCCATCTACATCACACTCAGTATAAAAGCTGAGGGATCAAAGGGTCAACTCTCTTTCTTCCATGGCTGATGTCTGAGGAGGACCCTGTCTGTTCATCTGCCTTTGATCCTGATCTGAGTGTTCCTGACTCCAGAGCTGGAATCCAGCTCCTGTCGGTCACTGAGTCCAGTCTGGGACTTTTCCCAAAGCTGCTGGTGACCTGATCCTCATCCTGGGAGCTTCATACAGTTTGTATATATTGTATCTATTTCGCTATTTTCTTACTTTAATGTTATTATTTAATTTTACTTCATTAAAGTAGTTTAGTTCATTCTAAACTCATACATCTCATTATCCTCTTCCTCTCCTTTCTTTTTTGGGGGAGGAAGGGCCATCTGTCAGTCTGGTTTCAGTAAATTTGGCTGAAAGCTCGACAGAAGTATTGTTAAATTCATTAAACCGCCCTCATCCTGCTTCCATGCACTGAGGGAGGACGTGTGCTTTATATAGTACTGCATTAACCTGCTTGTGAGAAACCAAAGTGGAGGGAAGACCTTTCTGATAATCGTTCTTGGGACCAGCAAAGCGATGCTCGTTTAACCCTCAGGCTTGTGGGGTGCAGGTATACACTGTCCTGCATTGCCACGTGCACTGGTTTTGCCTTGTTTAATTCTGATTTCGGTGCCAAGTTAAAGAGTGTGAAAAGGAGATGCAAAATGTTTGACTGAACATATGGTGCTCTCTTCAGAGGCTGATTAATAGCCCCGTCTCCAGGCCAGATTCTCAACACATACTAATTTCTGTACCCCACCTAAATTTAGGGATATAACAATTTGTCTCATAAGCTTGAATTTCTGTTCCAACACAGGAACTTTGTACCAGTGCAAATATTAGTTTTATTGGATGAAAAGAGCTGGAGACTGAATTTTAAATGTATTTTTTTCTTTTTTTTTTCTAGCAGTATGGTGCAGAGTCCAGTGAAAATTACTGTGCAACCTGTAGCCAGTTTTTATCCCAGTCATGTCAAGGACAAGGATGCTCTTGTGGTTTAGACAGGATCTGGAGAAGAACCCGTCTCCCATGTAAGCATCGCCCTTGGGGACAGATCTCACAAGTGGCCTGGATACATGCGATTCTACGGTGAAGAAACCTCCTTTGAAGTCTGGCCCAAAGAAGACACTGGTGGGTTTATCTTACTCCAAAGCTCTATTTTTACCATCTAGGATTCTTGAGGCTTTTCTGCTGTAGAAGGTGAGAAATGGGTGGAAACCTGCCTGGTATTGTATTTGATGCTTTTTAGCAACTTCTCTGAAATATTTTTTTCAATTTCTTCTCAGCTGTGTGTCTTGGTATAACCTGTTTGTGTGGACAAATGCACCCTTCCACCAGGCTGGAGACAGTGATGTTAAACCTGAAACTCTCCCCCGCATGGTCGTGTCTCACCCACGCATTGCAGAGATTGCTGGAGAAATATTTTCGGTGGCTATTTTCTTTAAGGTTTATAGTAGAGACTGTACCTCAAAACATCAGCTTGAATCCTGAATACTGCCACAGGGCCAGACCTGAAGGAACAGATGGATCACTTTAATAAAATAATGACGTTTCCCTTAAACCTGTTAGGAAGAAGAATATTGTTTTGGGGCAATGATTTTCTTTTAAAGCTTTAGGGCTTAGAGTCCTGTGTTTCCTCCCACAGGGTTTCTCTTTTGGGCTCTTCCAAATGTGTGTGAAGACCTTCCCATCAACGTGAGTAGGCTAAATGTGGACTCATTTCCAATGCACTGTCATCTAAAGCATTGCATTTTCTGCCTGGTCTTCTGTTTGGCAACAGCAGGCAGTTAAATACAGTTAATACAATAGTGTATTAACTTTATTATCCCAGGGAGCTGTGTCTCTTAAGAAGCTTTTTCTCACAGCTACATTCCCAGCCTGGAGACTCGGACTCATTTGGAGCCAAATATCTGGTCACTGTTTGCTAATAACTTCTAGTTACTGACTTGGTGCTTGTGCATGAGAAAGTATAGATTAGGCCATAAAGGAAAATAAAAGTTCTTATGCTTGGTTAGAAGTACTGCTTTGCACAGTGAATCATAAATATTGTGTAATTTTGCTGCCATTGGCCATATTGTTTGCTCCCTGACATTTTGCTTTTTGCTGTGGCAGCAGCTGAAGTTTTGTGCTCCAAATCCTCGAGCCTCCAACAGTAAATCAAGAAGAGCCTCTGGTAGCTGAGGCAGCAAAGGTTCATGATGCACGGCTGAGCCTGGTGGCTCCGTTTCACAGAGAGAGGCATCTGTGAAAAGTAAGTTCCTCAACACGAGGCAATGTCAAGCTATGACACACACGAAGAGCTGTTTTACTCAACTGCATTTGGGTATGTTGTTGGTTTCACATTGCAGACAGTATGGTGTGTAGTTGAGGGAGACGTGGTGGAACTGCAGCTGTGAAAACATGTCTAGATATTTTTCACTCCTAGGTAGAGCCAGAGGAAGTGTAAACTGGGACTTGGCTATTGCAAGTTTGCACTCAAGCTCCCGAAAATCTTGATTAGCAGCCACGTAACCAGAGATGTCACTGAGCTTGGAGAGGGTTCAGCATCTCAGCCTCATCATTTGTATGCAAATTTTGGATCCACAAAGAAGCTGCTCTATTTTGCTCAGCTTCAAAGCTTAGGCTAGTTTGGACACATTCTAAAAATGCCTTTTTCAGGCACACCAGATCTTCCTTGGCACAAAACACAACCAGGACAGCACTGCTATGGCACTGTCTGCAGAGACAAAGAACCCTAAAATACATCAAAGAAAAAGACTGAAACTTTCCTCAGAGGAGATAAGTGGTATCATCACCTGCTCTACATGAGAGAGTGTGTTCATAGGGACGGGGAACCTGGTGTCTCCAGCGGGGACTGGGCTGTACGTGATGCTCAATCCCTTTTAGCTCATGATTACCCTGCAGGATGGCACGTATCCCCATGATAAATCTATGCCATTGACTTTGCTTTCAGGAGTTGTTCCATGTTCATACAAAAGGGAGGATTAGTGTGCTGCTCTCCTGCCTGGGTGATTTATGCTAGACTTGGAATAAGGTTTTAGGCAGTTCTTAGTTGCTTTCAACACCAGCCAGAACTGAGTAATTCCTTTGCCCCATGTGTGCTTCACACACCAGTAACTCACGTTGCTGGTCACGTGCCGAGTGTGTACTTTTTCTGGTTGGTTTGTTTGCATCTGGACTCAGCATTATCGAATTCCTGAAAATTCCTTTCCCCCCTCCCCCCCCTAACAATCCTTTGCTTGCTTTAGTTTTCAGCCAACCCATTCATTTTCCATCAATTTGGACTAAACAGCAAACACATCTCCCAGAAGAAAAGTCATCCTTGAGCTGTAGCAACCACCAGAGAGGAGGCTGAGGATCACTGCAAAGGAGATGTCTGGGGACTACAGCGACAAAATACATGGAGGTGTGAGTGGTACTGGAACCAAGCAAGAAAGACAAATGATTTGCTCCCAGGTCAGTGCTGGTTTATGCTTTACTTCTGTTAAAAAAAAACCCAAATAGCAACAACAGCAAAAAAAACCAACAATCAGAAACCAAAATAGAAGATTTGGGTTTTGTTTAGGATTTTTACTGTCTTTCAGATAGCATTAATGCTGAGCAGGGGAAGGTGAGGTGATCTCTTAGGTGTGGTGAGGGACCACCAGCCTCTACAAAACCTGCATAGGCCATAAAATGACTGGGATGCTCACAGTGTTGAGAGGAGGTCCTGCTTGATTGATTGGCCTGATATTGAGGCATCAATACATCAAATACAGGCATGCTGTACGTGGTGTCTCTTGATAATGTCCCAAAGCCTTAGGCATCGCTGTTCTCTGCATTCCATAATACTCAGAGACGGCAACCAAAAGACAACCCACCGTGTTATGGCTGCTGGATAAAAAAATTACCTTTTATTAGTCTTATCTAATTAGTGTAAAAGGAGGAAGGAATGGAGAGCAGGGTATGACCTGCCCAAAATGACAGCCTGCGAATGAGAGGAGAGGGTTGCAGCCCTGAGCTGGTCCCCCCCTGCTCCTGCGTTTGTGCACAGCTTGGAGGGTGGCAGCAAGCTTCTGGTTGCCTCTTCTCACTGTGCAGGGGTGTGTTTGGGCAGCAAAGCTGCTGGATTTCAGGTTTGTGGCAAATGAATCTGGAGGACAGGTTGATTAGTTTGTGACCCATGGCCTAAGGCAGAGCAGCTCCCACGGTGCTACTCCTTACAGAGTTTATCTAACTGCCTTAAAGACATCCAGGGATGAAGACTGCAATTCCCCTGGTGGTCTATTTCAGAATTTTATTTTCCCCATTGGAGAGCTTTTTAACATTCAACGTGAATCTGCTTTGCCGTGATTTAAATCTCTTGCCTCTGGATCTATCTGCAGCAGAGCAGGCTCTTCTTCAAATGAATAAAAACCCCACCTGTGTAGTTCAGCCTTTGTGGAGTGCTTTTCCTGGACTCTTGGCCATTCTGGCTTTCCCGTGACCTTTCATCAGTTGGTACCCACAGGGCACAAATGTGGTCAGAGTGTTCTACCTGAGACCTTATTAATGCTGAACAAGCTCCCGAGAGGAAGGATTACAGGCTACGGTTTACAGACTGTTTTCCCACTAAACCTTCCACCAAGGTGCTTGCTTTTTCCACAACCCTCAGATTCATTCAATTTGCTTTCTTTAAGGGAATTCTAAATGAATTTAGCAGTCGATTATTCCTACCTAAGTTAAAGAACAGCATACAAACCTTGGTTGAATGCTAGTGATCATTTTTCCTACTTCTTAAAATAATTCTGAATTCTGAACGTGTCATTCAGTAAGTCCTTCCAGGCTTCCTCTCACCTGAAAATTTAATAGCATACTCCCAATTCCATTACCTTTACAATTAATGAAAGTGTTTAGATGGTTAGGGACTAGAACATCTCCTTATGAGGAAAGGCTGAGGGACTTGGGTCTTTTTAGTCTGGAGAAGAGAAGGCTGAGAGGGGGATCTGATCAACACCCATAGCTACTTAAAGGGTGGGTGTCAGGAGGATGGGGCCAGTCTCTTTTCAGTGTTGCCCAGTGACAGGACAAGAAAGAATGGGCACAAACTTGTACATAGGAAGTTCCATCTAAACTTGAGGAGGAACTTCTTCCCTTTCAGGGTGGCAGAGCCCTGGAAGAGGCTGCCCAGAGAGGTGGTGGAGTCTCCATCCCTGGAGACATTCAAACTCCACCTGGATACGTTCACATGCAACCTGCTCTGGGTGGACCTGCTCTGGCAGGGGGTTGGACTAGATGATCTCCAGAGATCCCTTCCAAACCCATATTATTCTGTGATTCTGTGTTGAACAATTTAAGACCTGGGAGAGGCCCTGTGGCACCCATCAGTATCTGTCCTTCCGTATTGAGATCATGGATGTTCAGACTTTAGACACAGCCACCCTGTCGTTGTCTGCTCACCTGTCACACAGAAAAAGTTTTAACTAGACTTTTTCCCTAGTTTGTTTCTGAGACCAGTTGAGTAAAACAGTGGTGAAAGCCTTTCTTTGAGATCGATGGTATCTACTGTTTCTCACCTCCAGAAGGTTTGTTACCTGCTGTAGAAACAAAATATATTTCCTTGGCGTGCTTTCCTCTTAACAAATCTGCTGTCGACTGCATCTCATCTCCTTGTTATCTTCCTGATTCTGACAAATGGTTTGATTTGTTTCTGCGGGAACTGGAGTTAATCTGATTGATTTATAAATCTCCCAGCTACTCCTTTTTTCTCTCTCTTTAAAGAGCTGCACTATGCTGATCTTTTTTCAGTTTTCCAGTGGCTTACCCCTCCTGTATGGGATCGCAAAGATGAATGCAAATAGCTCTTCGACTGCTTCAGCCGGCTCTTCCGGCTCCCTCCTTAATGTTCACCGGTCTGAAAGTTTCCTCACTTCTCAAGAGCACTAATTGTGCCGAGTGTTTACTTGCAAGGGGACGTTTTAAGCAAAGGTTGACTCGGAGGAGTCGCTGAGATCGCGGGGCTGCCCTCTGTAGATTCTGCTCATCGTTGACAAGTTGGTTTTCTTCCTCTTCCTAATGTTGCCTTTGGCGTGATTTCTCGTTCTCTGTGCCTTGTACTAGTTTGATCCTGCTGGTCTGCCTTGATCTCTGTGAGTTTAGTCCCTAACACTCTCTTTCAGTCTCAGCTATAAACATCTCATCTCGTTCTTGCTCTTTGTACCTTCTCTATAATATTAACTACTTAAAATAATTTATCTGAGGAAGAAAAACAAACTACCCTCTCTCTCTCAGCACTTCCCTTTTTTTCTACCCTTTCTTAAACTGTCCTGGCTTGTTCTCCTCCCACACTTACTTACATGCAGCTGCTATTTTTTGAGCCACGCTGTAGACATTTCCTAACCCTTGTCCATCCATGGTCTGTCTGCTTTGTTCCCCTCCTCTGCTCCACCAAAGAGTCAAGAGCTGCTAGTTGTAGCAACCACTTTGTGATGGCTGCCAATTTGAGTGACTTTGGTGTCCGACAAATTATGGAAGTCAGTGCTCAGATTTTTTCTAAAAACGTCTCCTTGCCTTCAACTTTGGCAGAATGTGCTCCCTGAGCTAGAAATGAATTTATGAGTATTTCTGTGCCCCTAAAGCCACACTCTCTAATGGTTTTACTGCTTGCTGAAAAAAAACTCCACCCAGATCTAATTGCATTATTGGAAATGGTTGAAGCACTATAATATATGGGGGGAAGTTGCTGTGGTCTTTGAGAAATTCTTCATTCGGAAACAGCCAAAAAGGCCATCTAATGCTTTCAGGAAAGAAACTCTGAAGAGCTTTTTCTGGTTAAAGAGAGTGGGAAAGAGTCAGGAGAATACTTAACTCTGGGATGCATTCAAGACAGATGTAAGCTGTGGAGATGGAAACCCTGCTTGTTGCGAGGCGAAAAAATAATTAAAGGTCAGGAAATAATTTGTAGTTCAACAGCAAAATCTCCTGAAAAGCTCTTTATTCCTTATGTTATTACCCTCTGTGAAACAGGGCATTAGCACTCCACGTTGCCCTAATTAGTTTACTGGACCACATATTCCAGGTAAATTGTGCTTGCAGTTGGCCCGGTGGTTGCTTGTGATTAACATGGCATTCAGAAGAAAAATTGAGTGTCCTGTGAGCACTACTCCCAAGTTCAGCAAATGTCAGGCGGTCGAGATAGTTTAGAAGTGTTGGCCAAGCACAAGGAATAAAAGTGTGAGCAAGAAAAGCCTTCTGGAATTTCTGGTCCCCCAAAAAAGCGGGAGGGGATGGACCAGAAAGAAGCAGAGCCAATCTAGAGAGGACCTATAACTTAAAATATTAATACTGACAAAGAACAGAAGAGCAACTCCACTCACTTTATCTCAAGCCATTAGCTTTGATTTAGTGCAGCCAGGGAAGCCTTTCGGTAGTTTCCGTACTATCTTCACACTCTGGCTTAATAGCATTTGTTTAAATGAGGAGCAGACCCTCAAGCAATATTTCTCTTTAAGAGGCAAGTCCCAGCATAGAGTAATAAGTAAACTGGGAACAATATATTTTAAGAGAAGAAATAGGTTCTGCCAGTTCAATTTAAGGAAATATTTATTACACATAATTTCTCAACTGTTTTCCAAGTAAGCAATATAAAATGATCCTCATGAACAGCAAAATGGAAGGAAGGAAAAAGTCTGCATCATTATGGGGAGTTTAATCTTCTGTGTGTCTACCCATCGGTCTAAGTGATCTCTTTACTTACATGAATTAAAGGCATCTGCCCTGGATGTCTCAGAAATTTTAGTCCCCCAAAGACCTTCTTTTTAACTCCAGCATGTCCCTACATTCTCCCTTTCACGTTTTGCTTTCCAATACCTGACCACAAGCTCCACAGCTTTAAGGAAAGGAAGAGGATGTTGATCCTGGCTGGGCTTTCTGGGCAGTCCAGCCCCTGACCAAATGTTTTCCATCCTGCTGAACTGCAGGTGTGATGACGCTTGACGGAGTGGAAATGGAGCTGCTCTGCTTTGTGCTCGAGTTGCTGTTTTCCACCCAAGTGAGAGCATCTCGTTTGGTGTCACTTATTAAAACCCCCCATTGCCACTGCCTGGCAGTCCATGGCTTCTTGCAGCCGAGTTCTCTGCTGTCGGTCTCCTCTGACAAGCAAATAGGCTGAGTGTGAAACATGGGCTTAAAACACGTGCGTCCCATAAAGGTAGCACAGTTCAGCAGTCTCAAAATAAATGCTTTTTTTCTTTTTTTCCCCCCATTTTCTTCTTTATGTAAACATACTAAATCGGTATTCAGTTTCCAGGGCATCATTTTGTCCATAGCTAAAAATACAAATCAGTGCACCGCATTTTGGCAGATTTATCTCAGTGAAATCGTTGATCTGTGAAATGTTTCCCACTGTCTGTTGCAACTAATAATTTAGTTTAGAATGTGGCACCCCATTGCAGCAAGAAGCGCTGCGGCAGAAGGAAGGTGTTGCCCCCTCCCCTCTTTCAGACGTCCTGCTGACTTCCTGCTTTCCTGTCCCTATGAGCCCGGTAATCCCTTTGCAGACCCAGACACAGGTATTTTACAACTCTGTCATTAAATTAGCTGAGTACTTCCTTTCTCTTACCTCCATGGAATGATGATAGAGTGCTCTATATCTTGTTCTTTTTTGTGTTGTCTTTATTAGTCACAAGAACATAATTTGAACTGATAGACATGGTTACTCAAGAATTGATACAATTTTTTTCTTTTAATCAATTTACCTGTGGCTTTAAATTCTATTCTTTCTGTTAATGCAATCAAACACCATGTTTGCTTTGCTTTGCTCTGGGGTTGCTGGCCCCAGAGCTGATGATTTCAGTGTTATTACAATTGCCTGTTTTATTTCCCATGGTTTTTTTTTCATCTCTCTCTTCTGTGGGAAGACTTTCCAGTGGGCATATCTTTTGTAGCTTAGTTCTCAGTCCAAGAACTTGTATAAATTTTGTGAGTGTGGACAAAGACTGGTCAAAATCTACAGTTCTGGGACTATACTGGACAGCGTGGTGACAAGTTAATCAATATTCTGAATATCACTGCTGCCCATCTGTAGTTCTAACTGCCTGCAGGGTCTCTGCTCCTGGGAAGGAGAGAGGACAGTAAGAAATCTGCCAGTGACAGGAATTAGTCCCACGTGGTGAAGACCAGAGTCCTGTATTACTTCATTGTCTCCTTAGGCCAGATAATACATCTGGCAGAGAGGCTGCCATGAGGACATTAACAAAAGCCTGGTAAAGGATCAGAGGGTCCTTCTGTGCTGGAGGTGTAAGTGTGGATTTCACTCTCCTCCTTTGTCTTGCAAGAAATGCTATTCCTGTGGAGATCAGCCCTGAGTCATTTAAATAAGGAAACAGAAAGTGGTGCATGGAAGGATGATTCTTCTTGGGGGGTATTTGAAATATTTTATATAATGGATGTATCAAGCAACAAACTGAAAATGAAAGGGAAAAGAGAATGAAGATGTCCACATAGGTTGTTACTGGTATTGCAGAGGAACTGCAGTTGTTACACTGGACATGCTGTAAATACATAGCAGAGAACATGCCCTGTGCCTAAGGGTCCCATCATCTAAGAGAAGTGGGGATGAGAGCAGGAGCGTTGCTGCTGGCAGGATGGGCTGCTGCTTTGCCAGGGTGGTTTCCTGGTGGGCTGGGGGCAGGACAGGGGAGTTTCAGGAAGGATTTGAAGGAGGGCAATGATATAGTTTTGCAAATACGTTGGGATTTTTAAATGAGTCCTTAGAAATGAAGAGCAGCATTTTGGTCTCCTCATCTCAAAGCTGCTGCACTGCCCCGTGCTACACCTTCCCAGGTGAAGCAGTGGCTGAATTTCACTATTATGCTCTTTTATGTATTTTTTCATCATTCAGGTGATACCATAACAAGGGGAAGTTTGGTGGGTAGCCAGAGCCCAGGCAGCACCAGCGGTGCTTACTTAAGTGAGTCTTTATCTTTTATCTCACCAACAACTTTAATGCAGAATGACTTCTGTTCCTTACAGAATAAGAATATATTCCTCACAGGGCTAATGTTGGTTCATGATTACCTGCTTTTTTTTTTTTTTTTCTGTCAACAAATTAAAACCAGAATGAAACGTTTGGGACTGAGTAGTGCGGTTTTCAGCCCAAAACCAGAGGTCCTGATCTGAGAAGAGATCAGCCCTTGCTTGCAAGGGCTCTGCTGGTGCATTCGGGTTTCAGAGTCCATGTACCCTAAGACACAGCGCTCTCTTTTCCTACTGAACATCCATGTGAGTTTGCATCCCGAGAGCCTGTGATCACAGTGCTAGAAGGAAAATGAAACCAAGCCCAGAGAAAGGGATTTGGGCACCGGAGGCTCATTTCTGAATGCACACTTTTTGTCTGTGGCCACGAAGCGTTGCAATGGCCAGCTTTTTAAATTGTCTTTCTTTTTATGGCATAGGGAACGCTATGTGTACCTTGTGCAAAGTGTTTTGTGATAAAAGATGGCATTTAAAAAACTAGACTTAATTTATCACAGAATCACAGAATCTCAGGGATTGGAAGGGACCTTGAAAGATCATCTAGTCCAATCCCCCTGCCGGAGCAGGAACACCTAGAGCAGGTCACAAATGAGGACATAGTGCTGGATCAGAACTTGAGCATATGATATATCTTGCAAATAAGACTGAGTGAATATGAGTACAATTAAAGCAGGAAGGAACTTGTTATCAGACACTTAAACTTTTTGGCTTGTCCCCCCATCCATTTTTTTTTCAAGAATGTATTCAAAAACCATTTCAGCAGTGGAATGGAGAGCAATCCAGTGAAGTGAAGGGAAGAGGTTTCTGAGCATAGCGGGTTTAAATAGCAAACCATAATGTGCCAGTAGCAGTCAGATTTTAACACTGAATATAATAGCAATATGGCTCTTCTCTGTCAGAGCTGGTTTTATATTAAGAACGTTCAGTTCTTTGGAAGGGTACAGATTACAATTAAAGCTTTTGCTTCCACTGTTGAGACCCCTTGAGTTTTGTTTCTCATCGCACACAACAATAGTGTGAATGAATTCCATGTCATCACTGTTTGTGCCTGTGTGCACCCACGGAACTGCGCTGGGAAAAGCTGCTTAAACTTGTTTGCTGCTGATGTCCTGTGGAACATGATAATTGAAATACAGGCATGGTAGACGCCGTACAGAAAATGTGACACTATCACAGCAAGGCTGCTCTTAAAATAGCTATCAGAGCAGGGGATGGAAGGGACATTCAGCTGAAGTAAAATGGTACAGATCAATCTGTGTGCTTTCTGAAGAACTAGAAATAGGACTTGCTATTACAGGCCAGCACATTTTAGAAAGAGATTCCTGCTGCCCTGACCAGTCTCTTCATACCCTGTGGTCACTCTCCATTCTTGCGCTTCTTCAAATTCCTGGTGCAAAGTCTTCCACGCCGTAAAGAAAATGATCCTCGAAAATGGTTGGCTTTTTTTCCATGGGAAAATAACATTCCAGCACTCTGGAAACTTGGCCAAAGATGGACACAAAATTTAGAGTGATAAAATGTTAGAGGAAGCACAGGCTAATTTATGTCCCACGTACCACATGGCCCACATGGCACCGCTTCTAGTAATTTGCTCTGGTGCCAGTTGGCTGGAACGAAGCAGCGGCCATGGAGACCATGTAGATTTGGTAAGTCATCCAACCAACATGACAGTGTTTAGGGTTGGGAAAAAAAACCCAACCACAAACCAAACCAAGCAAAAGAAAAGAAGAAACCGGTTGCTTCACTATAAAATAACTAATTGATAATTTAGGAATTAGCACATAGTTTTGAGGCAGAGTGTAACTGGGTCAGAGTGGAAAAATAATGTCTTGTTTTCAGACATTAGGCATCCTAGATGACTGGAAGAATGAATGGATGGAATGGATGACATTGTAAGGTCTATTGGATGGGAGGTGTCTGGAAGCATCTATTGTCCCGGCACAATTATGATAACAAATGGATTCTTGGACCCCAGGATAGGGGCGTGAATTGGTTTAGAAAAAAAGAACAACACACAAACACAGATAGACACACTGTGTTGTCTATTCCAAAGAGAGTTGCTCAATGAAGTGATGGGTCTACAGCTAACACTTTCTGTAGTTTGTGGTTAGGCAGCTTGATTTTTTAGCAGAAGCATGTTTGGAAAAATGCAGCGGAATCTATGCCACACCAGAGGAAGAAGTCCTGCAGGTTCAGAAAAAAACAACCAGGCACCTTAAGACACGGGACTGCTGGTGTGTTTGTACTTACACTGAAAGAGAAAATATAACCTGAAACCCACCAAAATAGACAGCTCTGATGGATGATTTGCTTTTATCTGGGCTAAGCCGCTTCACACAAAAAATAATCTAATGAGAGCTTTGATAAAAGGAGAGCTACCAAGCTGGTGAGGGGTCTAGAGAACAACCCACACAAAGAGAGGCTGGGGGAACTGGGCATATTTAGTTTGGAGAAGAGGAGGCTGAGGGGAGACCTTCTTGCCCTCTACACCTACCTGAAAGGAGGTTGTAGAGAGGTGGGTGTTGGTCTCCTGAGGGAGTAATGACAGGACCAGAGGAACGGTCTGAAGTTGCAGCAGGGGAGGTTTGGGCTGGATCTTAGGGAGAATGACTTTACTGAGAGGGTGATGAGGCCCTGGAACAGCCTGCCCAGGGAAGTGGTGGAGTCACCAACCCTGGAGGTATTTAATAAATGTGTAGATGTGGCACTTTAGGGCATGCTCTAGTGGCCGAGATTGTAGGGTGTGGGTTGTGTTTTTGTGTATGGTTGGACTCGATGATTTTAGAGGTCCTTTCCAACCGTGGCAATTCTGTGATTCTGTGAAAAGGATCCATTTAAAAATGCAACCTGTGAGAGAGAGGGAAAGAGAGCTGCCTAGCATAAGGTGGACATACCAATCATCTTGCTCACACCCCTCACACTGTGCAGCTTTGGGGTGGCCTCCACAAGGCATAACGTGGAGTCCATGGCAGTGGGAGAGGAAGGGCAAAACTGAGTTGAACCTTCAGCTGTGCCCATGAATTTTGACATTTCCCAGGCAGAGCAGTGGGAAGGGAATCTCTTGCATGCACGTTAGTCAGGAGCAGCTTCAGTTTGAAAACAAGGATGGTGATGTGAAGTCGGTGTTATCTCATGAAATAATTAAGTCCTGGTCGCTGTCATCCTTCATCAGATACTGTGTAATGGTCCCACGTGCTGTGGAAACACTCACTGGACTCAACAACGCTAAACATTATTTTAATCTGATGAATGTGGCAGGCAAAAGCCATTCCTTCGAAGTAATAAATCATACGGCATTTAGCTACCTTCATCTTGGCAAGAAGCCACCAAAGGCTTCAGGCTTTCCTGATGTATGGGTTGCTTCTGAAGTGCTTCCGCCTTCGGAAGAGCAGGTCTGCAGATGAGGTGCAGTGAAATCCTGCATTTATTGTATTTGGTGATGGGCAGATTACATGCATCTGGGCTGCAAAGCAACCGATCTTTAGATTTTATCTCTGTACATCATCTGTGGTTTTTGCTTTCTTCAGACCCACTTTTGTCTTTCCAGTGTCTTTTCACCCTCGTTGCCCACCTGCAAGTCCAGTTCTGTTACTGAAGGATGGTAGAAGGCTTAGATCTACCAGGACATGGTAAGGGTATTTGCATTCTGTCACCCCACAAAGTGCTGTGTTGGCCCCAAATGCAGTGACACACTTGTGTTCAGGTTGGGCTCCACTGGCTTCAGAGTGGCACAGACATGAAGTGTAGGGCTGCAGAGCTTTGGTGGTGTGGGGACAGGGCAACATCAACCTCCAACAGCAGAAATGCAGCAATATTCCTCCTGTCCTTTTCATTTCATTACATGGCAGATGTGACGGAGCTTGCTGGGTTTTTTCTGGATGGTCCCACTAAAAGAAAAGGCTGTATCTGATGTATAGTCAATAACAGTAGGTGGGAGATCAGGAGAGAGGAGGTCAAGGTCTTTTATAAAGAATTTGGGGTTACAAACATGCTGGAGCACATTCTCAGTAAGCTTTTGCTGGGACAAATCAAATGTTAAAGGTGTGCAAGCAGCAAGGGCAGCAGCTATCATTCTGTGACTGTGTTAGGGTATGTGCTTGCTGTAAGCCCGGGTGAGAGCCACTGCTGTCATTGTTATTCAGTGCAGAAACTGGGAATGTACTTGGACTGCAAGTGGTCTGACCTGTAGATGAAACCATCTCTCATGATGAGCTGGATGTTCCTTTGGATGAAAGGCGGGAAGGAGCGGGGCACATCCAGTATTTCACTGTCACATCATCTTCCTGCCCTGCTCGTGTAACCAAGAATCAGTTGCAGAATTTCTTTTATGCTCAGTTGAGGAATTGTTGACCATGGACAGTGTCTTAGGTTTTTTATTATTTTTTTTTTTTCCTGAAGAAACATCATAGGTTGAACTGTTGGCATCAAAGGTTTGAAGTCCTGTGGGGTGCTGGAAGTGCCTCCCGGTGGCCACTGACGGATTTGACCCCCTGTTTGTTTGTTGTTAGCAATGACACAAGCAGTTTTTCCCTGGCAGACACCTCAATTTTCAGACGTGTCATCTCCATAGTAATTGGTGATAAATCACCTCCCCAGTACTTGGATTTCCCTGACATGCAAAATGTAGTATTTCTGCTCTGAAGTCGTTTTGTTTCAGTCAACTTGATTGAAATCCCTTTTTTTTAGTACTAACCAAACCAAAACAAAAAACCCAAACATTTTAAAGACTATTTTATGGGAAGTCAAACATTCAGATGAGGAGGCTCAGAATTAAGGATGCACATGAACTTTCAGGTCAACTCCTTGCTTGCATTGTCTCTGGTCCCTGATAAATAATCTCTTCTCTGATAAGTGATAAGATAAATTATGACTTCTTGCCTTCCCCACTTGCTCTCGTGTCATTTTAGGGGGGGGTTACGTTTTTCACTCCCCACGTTTTGCGTGTGGCCTTGAAAACTGACTTTTTACTCTCTGCCCAAACGCTGCAGTGAATAAAACTTCACTCACCCATTGCATTGCTCTAGTGCTTTCAATGCTATTTCAAAAGCTTTTAGAGATATAAATGAACTTACTTTCACGTAGCACTTTTCCAAGTAGCAGGTGACATCGAGGTTTTACATCAGGGGAACCGAAGCCCGCAAAGGTCAAGTTTAAAATTCTAAAATTTTAGGAAATGTCACCCAGTCTGGGGTTTATAAACTGAAATGTAGAGATATTTATTGAGGTTTTTTTTTTTTTCTTCTTATTTATTTAAATTTTATTTTTTATAAGACATCCTATCTTTTAAAACCCAACTATAATTGATCTCAGCTGCAGCTGGTGGCGCTCAGCAAGTCCTGCCAGTCTGACTGTGAGTGGCCAAGCCCAGGCAGCTGGAAACCAGGAGGGGTCCCACGCGAGATGAGCACTTGCCAAACGTCCAGGAGGAGTTCTGGGTGAGAGGATGAGCAGGTTCCCATTCTCAGGGGTGCTGCTTCGGGGCTGAGCTGGGAGCTCAGCTTCTGCTGTCCTCCTCATTCAGTGTATCCTGGGGTTTTGCCCATAATGTAGGCGAAAAGTTTCGTCCTGTTTATTTACGGTTGGGAACGTTGTTAGGAGTTGTTTTTAAAGAAATATGTTTTTTTTTTCTTTATTATCTTCAAATGCTTTGTTTTTTCAATTTAAGGGATTTGTAAATGTAGGTGCAAAATATTTCTGATTTTTCCCTCTTCTTGCCGGACAAAGGAAGTGTCATTTACTTACTGCATTGTATGCTGGAGTAAAAGCATATTTGGGAACTACCAGTCTATTAATTATCTCCACAAAATTAATCAATAAAAATTGTTCCAGATAGGCATTCTGAATTTCTTTCAGTCTCCCTGGACGTTTCCCGTTCTCTCCTCCACGCTGGCTGACAGAAGTCAGACTGAAAATCAAATACAGACCCCAAAGCAATAGGGAAGCTGCAGTCACAGAGGTACAGCATCAACAGCCAGGCTCGCTGCAGATGGTGAAGGAGACAAGCACAGCCACGGAGAGAAGCAAGACTTTCTGCAGACCAGAAAAAGCACTAAAGGTGAACCTCTGGGTTGTATTTCTCCAAGGCTTTTTAAAAATACTTATTTAGGAAACCCATTACTTTTGACCACCATCATCAACACTCATGTGAGGGTTTAGTTGAAGATCAAGATCCTGCAGAAGGATCCCTTTTCCTCCATGGGCGAAGTTACTGGGAGGAGAGCTGGCAGGGTCTCTGAATGTTACTCACCCACCTCTCATAATTTAAATGATCATAGATGTTTTGGGTAAATCTAGCAAATCAGGCACGCACTGGCCTGTGCACACACACAGCGGGGTGTGAGTGCCTGAGTATGTGCATATGTTGCCGTTATTGACTTTTTTTGGGTCTCACTCTGATGATTTAGCAATATCTAAATGCAGCAAAGACGGGTGAAAAATTGTTATTACAAGAGTCAAGTTGTGTTGAAATTTCAAAGTCTTTGTTAGCAGACAAGATCCTGGAACATCGTTCTCCTGGGTGGGAGGGAAGAGGCACGAGTGGTAATTAATCATCGAAGGACAGAACCCTGTTGAGTACTTGCTTGTGCTTGGCCTTGACCCACTGATTCTCCATGTGAAGAGCCAGCTCGGGCTGTGGCACGGTTACAATATGTAGGGTTACTTTGCAATAAAGGAGCATGGTTCATTTTAGATTTTAAAGCTCTCCAACGTTTTGTTGGGGTTTTTTTTTCGTTGGCATTTACTGGCAGGGAGGCACTTAAAATGCAAACTGTCACAATAAACAGGGCTTTGCTCCATATTTATGGCTTGTGAAGGCGGTAACTTTTAATTTTGCATTAACCCAGCTTGGTTCTGCGGTAAGCGAGGTGCTGGGCTCGTGCTGGTGGCACTTGGTTGAACCTGGCATGGGGCAAGGGATGAATCAATTACTGCTGCTCCCTGGCAGCAGGATATCCCCCTTGAGATATAATCTAAAGCTGTCAGATCGTGACAGCTCGTTCTACCCGTGCAAATAACGCCGTTTTGAGAAATCAGGGACTGCTGATGTTGCTGTAATAGATGGAAAAGTGCAAGCTGGTGTGATCTGGGGTTTCCCCCTGGATGGTGTTTCAAGCGGCTCGTGCACCCAGTATTCCTGCTGCATCAGCTCATCGTCCAAGAAACGTGGATCATGTTTTTCTGAAAGAGTTCAGCGCTGAGCAAATCTCCATCTTGGCTAGCTTGGATGCTTCAATCCTAATATGCAAAAAAACCTGATTGAAAAGAAGCCTCCCTTACTTGAAAAACCACAAGAAGCACAAGCAACTACTTGGAAAACATCTTTGAGGATCTCAAATGTGGTGTCCTCAAACCCTATTACGGCACCTATAAACAAATGTTTGGGAGCTCTTTTCATCTCCCCGAGTCCCAGGGAGGTTTCCAGAGCACTCAGCTGTGTTTGAATAGAGCTTGGCAAATATGGAGCTTTTTTTCCCCATGTTTTGGCCAAAATAAAAACTGAAGGGGGAAAAAAAAGCCCCTCGATTTGGATCAAAGCAAGGTGGCTACCATTGGTCTTTTTCAGTTTTGCAGCGAATGGAGAAGTAGTGGCCAGGCTTGGAAAAACGTTGCTGTGCTTAATCTGAAACACTTTGTTCAATGCAAATCAAAATAGTTGAATTGCAAAGGGATTTGTTTTAGTTTGGTTTATCCATTTAAGAAGGCCGTTTTGAAATGAAAAACGCCACTTAAAAATGAGAAGCTGAAAAATGTAATTTTTTTTCTTTAATTCGCTTTATTCTGATAAGATTATTGTTTCATTTTTTTCCAAGATATTGTGAGTGGTTTTAGCTAGTTGTAGTGAATTACCATTTGGTGTTGAGTTCACTTTTTGTTGACCTCGTCTTCCCACCTTTGTGTTGGAGACCGCTGGCCGAGCCGGTGGGAGACGGGTAGACGTTGCTGTTAAAGAGAGGGACCATAGAACCTTTAATGTCTCCTTGCTTGTAAAATCTCATCCGAAAGATGAGTGACTGAGCTGCATTTCCAGCCCCCCAAAAATAGACATTGGTCAGCTTTAAGAGGACATTGCCAAGAAAACGAGACTTCTGAAACGTCTTTCCTAAATTGTCTATTCATGTTATTTCTTCTTTGTGGTTTGAGCACATCTATAAATCTAAGTAAACAGCATCTACCCATCTCTCTGTTCTAAATATAGTGCTGCAGAAAGAGAAGTTTAATTTCTCCTTTAGGTCTCCTGAGATTTAACACTGTATTTTTGAAACATCACTGGTTGCCTTGACACTGTGACAGCAGCCAGCTTTTTTAAAGGGGCATTTGCTCGCTTTGAAGAAACGCAGCTGACCTTGATACCCCAGGGATTTCAGTAGGAAAAGGGTGGTCAAAGGCTAAAGTGATGGCTGGCATAGGAAGCAAAGGGAGTCAATACACCTAAATTTTCTTATTTTCTAGCATTCTGATAGAAGCAAAGGCGCAACATTGAAGCAAATGGTCTGTGAAGAGCAGGGAGAGAGGGAGCACGGCCAAGTGGTAAAGGAATCCAAACCTGGTCATCGTGGTTGACCTTACCGAGTTGGAACATCATCAAGAAACTCAACAAGACTGTGTTTCTACCACATGGTGCAGGATGAGAGACTTTTCCCCAAAGAATCTGTCATCTCAGACGATCAGCTAAAAGGTGGGCCTGGTGTGGTGTTTGTCCATTTGAGGAGGGGATTTACCACAAAGGGTAAAACAACAGGGGGCAGAGTTGGAAAATGACCAGATTTGTTGAGATTCAGTCCATTGCTTTGTTGCCACAGGTAATCCATCTTCCTCTGTGATTTATGCTGTACATTTAATCAGGTGCTGAGTGAATATCTTACTTGGAAAATCCAAACTAATAACGGACATAAAAATCATGGTAAATGATAAGATGCAATAAGACAAGTCATATCTTCCCTAATGACAGCATAATGAACTGAATTTAAAATGAAATCCTATCAAGAACAGTCACGGCCCATTAGACAATGAAATTTCTTGTTAAACTGACTTTTTAGAAGCACTTTGCAAAAAGTGAAAATGAAACAAAAATGACACAATATTGTTGGAAGCCACTTGCAGCCAGAGCCTAGTAGTCTTTTGGGGTGAAAAACAACCAGCTTCGGTGAGTGTTTTGCTTGAGCAAGGACATAACCTCTAAAAATGTCAACTGTGAATTACGTGCCATCGAAATCATATCAGCAAGATTTAACAGCTAATATCGCCATTTATTGTCTACAATAGAGTACCCATCCAGAAGAGATGGAAAAAGAAAGAAAGAGAGGGGGAGGGTTTCTTTGCTTTTGGTGATTGCTGCTTTACATGCACCACGTAGATCGGGGAGAAGCACGAGCTCCCTAGATGTTAAACACTGTGTGTTTTGAAGAAAATATTTCAGGAACAACAAACAGGGAAATTTTTACCAACGACGACCAAAAGGAGGTGCAGGGAATGGAAATGACTGGGGGAGGTTCTTGTTTTTCTGTTCCATAATAAGCATTTTACAGATCCCAGTACTGTTGTTGTCATCTTCAAAGAAAATTAAACACAGCTTTCTCATTAGCAATGATTACTGCAAACTTGCCATGAGAATTTAAATAATGACAAAGGTCCAATTCTCACAGAGAATTGCAGGTTCCTGTCGCTCACCAGTCCCTTTGCAGTCATCCTGCTGAAGGTGCTTTGAAAACGGGGCCACAAACGCCACAAACTCCCCCAAGGACTTTTAAAAAATTTACCCTTCGTGTTTTCTTTATTTACAATCTGAATGCTCTGTATTCCTGTGACCTCTGCTCTACCAGGCATTAGCAGCACTTTAGCCATGAGAGAAACAGATGTCAATACCTTTATAAAAAGTTTCTTTCGCTTCTTGGGAAGAAGAAGGTGCACTGCCAATGCAGGAGTATCGTTGCAGCAGTTTTAACAAAAATAAGAGATACACAAAGGAAGTGTATTACATTATTGGAGGAACGTGGTTTGGGTTTTTCTCTTTTTTTTGGGTCTTTTTAAGAAGGAGCATCTGTTTGTTCTCTAGTCATTTCTATGCTTGGGTAATTCATCTAATGATTACATGGATGTTGGCTGGAAGACAACACGGTACATTGTAGAGGAAGCTGTAAAGAGGCTGGTAAACACAGGCTTATGTAGTTTGAAAGGAGGCAAAAAGAAGAAAATACACTGTTCCGAATGATACACAATGCTGGATATCATCAGTCTGCATTTTTGAAAGAGCTGCATGTTTAGTTGCTGTCATTTGTTCCCAGTGGGAGCTCTCCCACCAGCTTCTTTTGAAATCTGACGATTAGATATTATTTTGATCCATCCTTGAGTGGGAACATAAAAGATAAAGTAAATTGTTTCATCAATACCAGTTTATAATTTTAGTCCAAAGATGTCTAGGGTGCTTGCATACAGGGAGTAGCTCTGAATAGACAGTAATTGTGTATCTTATTCAATGCACCTATCTGGCATATGCTGCTCAAAATTGATATTTGAGGAAGGAAAAGTGAAATGGAGAGTATGCTGCTTGGAAGACTTGTGATTTTACAGAATTGGATAAATTTTAACTTGGTTCATTTAGACTGAGATAAGTTGAGACAGAAAGGTTTATTCTCATTTTACTCTGATGAAAATAGACCTTGATTCAGGTGTCACTTTCCGTGCTCATCTGCTGCCTTTATCTCTGTTGTTCTTGGTTCCCAGCAAAGAGAAATGGGGCTGTAGTGTTTGTGTCAGCTGGTGACATAGGCTTGGAGTCAAAAATCGGTTTGCTGGTCAACCAAAACATTTGTGAATAAATGACTAAATGACACACACCCACCCCTGTTCCTTGGACCCTGAAATGAATTATTCAACCACTGTAGTAAGAGCAATGGAGCCATGACAGAGCAAGTTGTGCTTTCATTTTGCTCTCCCATATGGTTAAGCAAAAAGGGAAGCGGTTTCCACTTTCGGCAGGTGATAGGCAATAGCTGGTACTGAAATCAAGCTGCCCAGCAGGGCTAAGGGTACAGGACCAACGTGATAAGAAAAACACACCAAGCATGTTAAACAAAAGCAAGGTCTGCTGTGGCAGGGGTCCTGGAAGCAGTGAACTGAGCTGGATCAGCCTTGGCTGAAAGACCAATTGGAGTCAGCACTGTTTAGCATGAATGAAGTCCCTGCTGAAGGTCCGGTTGCAGCCTTGGAGCTTTTAAAACTCTACCCATCCTTTAAGCATCTTGCTGCTCACTGGATGAATTTCTTTGAGAAACACTAAGCTTTTGAAACAAAGAATAGAAAGGCAGATAAAAGTCTTTTAACCTGGTGACATTTTATTTGGGTTATATGTAGATATAATATGGGTTATATATATATATATATTATGGGTTAAGTGGAGGGAAACAAAGGAAGGAACCACACTAGCAGTGTTGTGTGTGAAAGGAAAATAAGTCACAATCAAGAGGCAATCTTCACTGTATTTCTACAAGCAGTCCCTTGTATAACATTAAGCATAAGGGGCTGAAGCTCAGCCTAGCATCCACAGAACAAGCTCTTTGGATGGGACGAATCCCAGCGCTGCTTTGGTGTGCTTCATTCATTAAACATTAACCAGAAATAAGAGCATAGCTCCGTGTGTGTGCACGCATGCACGCTTTGGACTAAGGCATTAATGACTGCAGAGCACTACTGAAAGGAGCAAAGCAAAAAAACATCTCCTGCAATAACCTACCAGGTCATTTCAAAGCAGCTCCTTGGAAGTTCCCATCCCTCGGATGTAGCCGTTGGTGGTGCATCAGGGATTTTCAGATCAGCGGGACTATGCTAATGATTTTGTTCTCTAACAGAAGAGGGGGAGGGGGTAAGGATCATCAGTGGGAAGGATGACTTTTTCCCAGGGATGTGTAAATGGGTCATCAGGACCGGGAGGGTATTGAGAGGAACAGCGCAAACGTCTGTGCTTGGTGGAAGGGGAGTAGGGAAGCGATGCTCTCAGAAGAGAAATTGGAAAAACTGGTAGCCTGAATTGAGTAGAAACCTGATCGAGGAGGAATAACAGCTGGATTTGTGAGAGGGCATTCTGGAAGTACTGGGGCTTGTGTGTAGAGCTAAATAACTGGTAATATTTTGTATGTGAAAGCGTGTCCAGTCAGCTTTTGAAAATGGAGAAGAAGCGTCAATGAAGTCAGAGCTACTGTTCTGGCTGCAATAGCTGCAGGGGTGACAGGGGCTCCCCTAAGTGGGATAAGTGAAGAAGGAATTAGCAGGCCAGCCGGAAATGATTTAGGCAGCTGTCTTATCCCTTCCCCTGCAGTAAGTCGTGCGGGGAGTATTGCTTCCCTTATTTCCGACCCTAGGAATCTCAGAAGGCAGCAGAATTTCAGCAAAGGAGAGATGACAACTCAGTGAATGGAGTTCATAACAGAAGCAGTGAAGCAACCGTATCGTAAGCACGTGTCTGTGCTCCCATAATACAGATCTCCTATTTTATTTTGTCTACGTTGATGAAAAATAGTGTCTCTTAAATTCATTTTTAAGCTAGCTCCTGAAAGAAAAAATACCTATGTGATTGCTGTGTCTTCTTCTTCTCCAGTTACTAGCTGGCGACTCTGGAAATAGAGGGTAAATTTTAGTCCCACAACCTAATTGTAAAAATCAGCATCTGCCTGAGAAGGAGAGGTTCTGATTAGTCCCTGAGGAAAAGTCAGGTTGAACTCCAGCGCTGTAGGCTTGTTCTGAGGGAGTTGTTTGCTGGGAAGAGCGTTTATCTCCAGACTGGTTTCAGCCGAAATTGCTTCATACCTGCAGAGGAGGAGTGAAGAGGAAGGAGGGAGGGAGGAACAGTGTTGCTGCTAACAGGGAGTATGGGGATCACAGGAAAAAAAGACACAAATCTGTAGGAAACCAGGTTTACAGGTTTTGCCATTCAGAGAATATTGATTTATGGGATAACACCCCAGAGTAAACCTCTGGTTTGTTGTTTCTGCTATGGAGGGGGTGAAAATAGGTTGGATTCCTTTGGATTTCACCAGAGCCCAGCACGGTGCTACTGACACAACTCTGCAGGGGCACCAATTTTTTTCAAGTTAATGCTCCGTAGCCAAAATGACCAAAACTAAGGTCCTTGACTTAGCCTCAATTTAAGCCTTAACTCCTATTTAGGCACACAGAGAACTGACTTTTGGGGGATGTGAACACCCAAATTCCACCCAAGTCAGTGGAAATAAGCAGCATATTTGAAATGCGAGTCCTATTTATAGGTTTAACCCCAGCCAGCAACTAGGGGTCACACAGTTGCTCGCTCTCTTCTTCCTCCTGCAAAGGGATGGGGAGAAGTATCACAAAAAATAAGGAAAATTCATGGTTTGAGATAAAGACAGTTTAATAAAAGCTGGGCATGCAAGCAAAGGAAAACAAGGAATTCATGCACTGCTTCCCATGGGCAGGCAGGTCTTCAGCCATCCCCAGGAGAGCAGGGCCTTGAGAGCTCAGCAACAACCAAAACCACCAGTGTGCCATCAATGCCTTTCTCATCCCAAGTCCAAAACACAGCAGCACACCAGCTGCCAGCATGGAAGTCAGCTCCATCCCAATGAAAGCCATGACAATGCTCTGTCTGCACTTCCCTTTGAGTCTCCTGCTGGTATTTCTCATTTCCCCTAGCTGTGCCCTAAAAAGCATACTGCGTCCTATCTCAGCTTTTGCTCCAGAGCTGAGTTAGGGCTGAACCTGCAGAGGTACAGGGTGATGAGCATGGAGCTTCTCTTGCCCTTTGCACCCTAATGTTCATTAGGTTCTGCCGCAAACCCCCAGCCCTGCCTTTGTGTTCCCAGCAAGTGGCAGGAGAAGCATGAAATGCTATTTCACCAGGATGCAACAGGTTCATCAAGATGCCTCCAGCTCCCTGGCTGAGGGTCTGCCTCTTTCATCACCCTTTGATGTGTGTCCAGCAAGAGCTGCTGCAACGCAACCCCATCATCTTCCACCAGCGAGGAGGGAAGGTCTGTGAGGAGGTAAAGCAAGTGTGAACGGTCGGATATGAGCACAAGGAGACAACCAGAAAACCAGCACATCACACACAGCAATGGCAGCACGTTCCCTACTTATACTGGTTTCCTGCCTGTCGCGCTTCTCTTAAAGCTTTTAGAAAATACAGAATTTTTAAAAGCAGGAATAGCAAGGCTTTTATTAAATTACAACTAACCTGGCCTGTTGATCTAGTCTAACCTGGTTTCCTGTAGCATTTATCTGCCAGCATCCATCTCAGTTTGAATGGCTATAAATTCAATTTTGTGTAGCTCCTTTACAAGACTATTTCATAGTCCGGTCTCTATGATGGAAATCCTCCCCTTTTTGCCATCTCCCTACCTACATATGACCAGAATATTTTTAAAGGTTTTTTCCTGTTCCTCTGTGTTTCTATTTACATTTAATTCATTCTCTCAACACTAAAAATTTCCCCCACTGGGGAAAATGTGATTTTTCCTTTCTCTTAATCTTTCCTTATACGTGTACTTCATTTCCATGAAAATGCACATGCATTTTACTAAAAAGGGCTATTTCCTTTATTTTGCTTGAATGTATGAAGAAAGGTGTCTCTATGTAAGCCCTTTCTTGGTAATTCTGAAGTGGATTTTTAACATCAGGACAGAAGTAGATTCCTAATTTAAAAAAAAAAATAAAAAGATTCCTCCATCCTCAGCCTGCAAATGGTTAGGAACTAAAATGTTTACATGCCTGTTATTGCCATCACTTACGCAATCTAATTCTACAGTGCAGGGACCACCACTCTATAAATTTCAATTATACTATTAGCAATAGCTCTTCGGTGCAGTAATTGGTACACTCACTTTATCTAATGGAATATTTTTCCTCTAATTGACTTCAAATTTATCATATAAATGTCAAAGCCAAATTTTCCTATAATAACCTATTATCTCCGCTGTTCTAGCTCACTGCACTCATGAGAAACAGAGCAATAATAATCTTTTGGGATAATGAAGGACAGCAGCTTAATTCACAAAGTGTTGAAAAGAATGACAGCTACTTCTTACCTGTCAAAATCAGAAACTTTTAATGTATTCATTTAATTAGACTACAGGTTCCATTCACATGATATTTTTCCTCTCACTGTAATATAAGAATGAATCCAGCTTTTGCTAGAAAATGAGAATATCTTGTGTTTAGATGATGGACTTCCTATGAACATGTTTTTAGACAAGTATTTCCATTATCGGAGGCTTTCAGTTTTATATAGTGTAATCAACTGTAGTATAAGAAATAGGCTATTATACCATGACACCGAAGTGGCAAAAAAACACAAAAAAAAGAGGCTTTTTAATGTGCAAATGAATTTTTGGGAATAAATACGGGTGGAAAAATGATGCAAGTATACTCATCGATCCCATAGATTTTACGTAAGACCAGCTAAGAGTGAATTACCATATCAAGTTCCAGACCAGAGATTTATAATTAATTAATTCTGGAAGTCTGGGCTGCTGGAGAGAAAGCCCAAGCAGTGAACTTGAGATGGGTCATGGAAGGGTAAAGATGGACTTGTATCTTTTAAAATTTCTTACCTGTTTGAAGACTTTTGAGGACATTTTCTGTAAGATACGTGGCTTTGATGCTTCTCCTTCCATCATAAGGGAGAAGGAACACGGTACTGGGGCTGGGTCACAACCTCACGAGGCCAAAGAGTTGCCCCAGCAGCTGTTTATGGGGCTACTGTGCTTCTGTCCCCACAGATAGCCAATATTATTCTCCATCATTGAAAAGCAGTCACCATGAGTTTGCCAACCCCTCCTCCCTCAAAAAGAGGCATCTGCAGAGAGCAGTTCCCTCCACTCCTCCTTCATATTGTCTTCTCATCCATCTGAACAATACCTGGGATGAAAATCTTTCTGGATTCATTCTTGGAAAGGAATAGGTAAGATGTAAACTCTTCCTCCTAAGAAATTCAATTACACTACAGTTATGAACTCGTTCGTTTTGCATGTGTCAGGCAACATTGGTGGAAACTGATTGAAGTTCAGGTGAGAAGCTAAATTTAATTGCTGAGGTTTTACGTGACATCTTCTCAACTTGTCCCTTAGAGATGTAATTAAGATTTTTCTTTGTCATTTTGATTTGTAACTTTTTGTTTTGTTTTGTTTTGTTATTTTTTTGGACGGGAGTATCGTACACGAACAGAGTAGCAGAATTGAGCTTGCAGATGTGAGCTACGCTCGGAAAGTAGTCCTGAAATGTTACAAAATTTCTAGAAAGAAAAGGAAAGGGTACAATCCTGTGAACTAGTAAGGTTAGTAAGAGTACCTTAAGTACCTTAAGTAAAAGTAAACTTGGAATAGTACCCTTCTGTATATGCCATATGGCAAACCCTTACATGGCTTTATCTGAAGAGTAGGAGTTTAACCTACGTTAGTTGAGCTTATTGGCTAAAAATATTTTCTGCATCTTCAGCTAACAAAAATGTGCTAGGTGAAAGCTCTGAATGTTATTAAATTTTTATTTTTTTTTTGTGGAACAGTAGAAGGAGGAAAAGTTTCCTGGAGTGGGCTGGAAGCATATAAAGATTCATCCTGCTGGTGCAATCTTAGAATCACAGAATGGCTTGAGTTGGAAGGGACCTTAAAGATCATCGAGTTCCAACCCCCCTGCCTTGGGCAGGGACACCTCCCACCAGACCAGGTTGCTCCAAGCCCCATCCAGCCCGGTCTTGAACCCCTCCAGGGATGGGGCAGCCACAGCTTCTCTGGGCAACCTGTTCCAGTGCCTCACCACCCTCACAGCAAAGAATTTCTTTCTAGTATCTAATCTAAATCTTCCCTCTTCTAATTTAAAACCATTACCCATTGTCCTGTCACTACACTCCCTGACAGAGTCCCTCTCCAACCTGAACAAATAAATTGTCCAATCTCGAAAATATAAATGAAATACCTAAAAAATAAAGAATTAAAACAAAACAAAAAAAACCAAGAAGTTGAAGTGTAGCCCAGCTCTACAGAAGTATGTTTCTGGCAGATTTTGCTATTCCTAGTGTGAGGAAAATTATTTACCCAGAAACTACGAAGATAAAACCTATCATTAGCTTGAGAGTTATAATTACCTCCAATCCACCTCGTTGTTCACCACTCTTCTGTTTTTAAAAGCTGGTCTAACAAGGAGCACTTTACAAGAAAAACACAGGAATGTGTCAAACCAGCAAAGTTGTCCTGGCCCAGATACAACATACCCTGGTATAACGCGTCCTTCAAACTTGGAATGAAATGAGGTGCAAGTGTTTAATTGCAGTTTTGCCACCATCCTGGTGTCTACACGAGCAGCAGGGATGGCACTGCCTCACCGACATAGTCTTCCAGGAGCATTTAATAGGGACAGAACCTTACAGTGAACTTGTGGTCATTGTGGGGCCAAGCATGGGGTGTGTATGGGATAACTGCTTCCCGATGAACCTTGTCTAGCATTTGCACTTAGAGATATTTGTATAATTTTTAGCCTCTTTTCCTTAAGTTGTAGCATAGCAATTCATTTAGTGACTTGGATCTTTCCCTATGTAGAGATACTGGAAGTGTTCTTTCTTTGTTTTGGTATCTGTACCTAGTACCTCTCCCCAGACTTCGCTTTGCCCTCTGGTCTTGGCAGAAGATCTAATGAAGGTGCAGAGGCACCATCACTCTTCTGAAGGCTTTGATGGACAGGGTGGGTCACCAGATAGATGGCTTTCTCACTCCTTTGGGGGGTGTGTGGGTGAAAAATCTCTGTCTCCAGTGTTTTGAGCACGCTGACAGAGGCCTTATCCTTACCCATGAGGACGTCCTGCAGTTTAACAGCTCAGGAATGTTAGGCCTTTCCCAGCATACTAAGAGGTGTTTACACATTGATTAATTTGGGCTACCTTGGAGCAATAGTTTGTGACCTTTGGAGAGTTTGCATTTAATTTAATCCCATGAAGCCTTTGTATCGATTGAACCCAAAGGGACAATAAAAGTCTGAAATAATGTTCATTTGAAAATGTGCTGACAAGTGAGTATCTAACAAAGTCCTTTCTTTGGCAAGACCTCATAGAAGCAGATGATACTACCTCCACTGAGTGGGTTTCACTACAGAACTTACATTTAAAACAACTTGGGCTTTGCCTTGTATATTTTTCACTTCCAATAGTGACTATTTATATGTTAAGGAGGCACAATCAGTTTTTAATATTAGTTCTTCTCAAAAGACAGTCCCAAATCAAATGGCTCAAATGGCTTAGGTAACTATGTGTAAATATAAAGGTGAGTTGAGCCCCAAGAGACCAAAGAGTTAGTGAGGCAGGTCCAAACATTTTCAGGAGCTAGATTTTCCCATATCCCCATTATTGTATGGAATAATGCAAGTACCGTCACCCTAATGATAGGTGATTATAATGTATCTGCAGAGTTGGCTGAAGAAACACATTAGGCAATTTGAGAAGAAATGTTCATCAACCCAATTTCATAGTATTATAAAAACCAAACTGAAGTGCACATTCATTTTTTAAATGGTGAGTGTCACTAATATTTTTCAAAGTGCCGGAAAATATAGAAAGAACACATTAAACACACTCGATAGATAAATGTCTAAGAGTTCAGAGGTGTTACTCGTTTTGGATTTGTCCAGATATATTAGATTGTGAAAGGAAAGTTTGTATGATCTTTTGAGGTCTCCTCCTTCACTCACCTCTTTGAAAGTTTTGGCTCTCTTGCAGTTTCATTGTTTCATTTTTATTTCTTTTTTTACCCAACCAAAAAGACTGGGGTGGGAGCTGTCCTGAAAAAAACTTCTCTAGCAATACGAGCAGTTAGTGGATTAAAGAATTGATGGTCAGGGGAAGAATTTTAGGCATGAGAAACGGAAAAGAAAAAGTAGAGGATGGGTGCAGAAGATCAAAAATTTTAGGGGAAAAAATAATAGAAAAAAAGATGCAAAAAGGCAAGGAGTGAGGCATTCCTATGAAGATGGTTTCAACTTCTCCAATAAATCTCTGTGGTCGTTTATCAAGTTGATTTGACACGTGCAGAAAATTTTCTTAGATATAAAGTGAGAGATTTGATTTGTTAAGAATTTAATTAAAGCGAAAGGGAGTGTGCAAAGCCTTGGAAAAGTACAGTGTGGCTGTGCCAAATGAGTGCATGCACTCTTTTATGGGCTGTGCCAAGCATAAGTGTGGAATTTGTCTCTGAGGAGGTTTTCCTGTCCCCACTGTGTCCTCCATCTCCTCATGAACAGTGAGATAGTTGTATGAAGGTCCCACTGTTGTTATTGAGGATGAGTGACAGAAAAAATCATGAACTGGCCTTAAATATGAGAAGAAACTTCTTTATGGTGAGGGAACACTGGCAGGGGCTGCCCAGGGAGGTTGTGGAGTCTCCTTCTCTGGAGACATTCAAAACCTGCCTGGAGGTGTTCCTGTGTGACCTGCTCTAGTTGTTCCTGCTCCTGCAGGGGGATTGGACTGGATGATCTTACAAGGTCCCTTCCAATCCCTGATGTTCTGTGATTCTGTGATTTTGGTCGTGTGTTGATTTTCACTATTTCCTTGTGGATTCCAACCAAAATATAATAGTTTGAGTATAACTATATGCGAAGTACAGAAATACTGTACTTCATGTATCTCTCTTTCAAGGCACAGAAGTAATGTTGTGTAGTTGTAGTCTTGCATTTCTCAAGATCCAAGCATGTGACACAGCCTCAAAATAATTTGCAGCATTTACAACAGAAGGAACCAGGGTTTGATGATCTTACAAAGTCTTACGTTCTCACAAATAGGGGTGTTTCAGTATAAGGTCTGCTCAGAGCTAAGCATACGCTGTGCTGCAGTTGGCTGTAGGTTTTCAATGATTCACCCACCTGTAGCTTCAGTTACATCAAGAGGAAAATGGAAACTGTATTCCTAAATCCTTCAGGCAGGTTTGGAAATATCAGCTGTCCTTTATTCTTACTTTGCCAGAGATCCAGGTGGCTTCCATCAGCAGAAAAATGAGGGCTCCTCAATTGGTGTGGGTTGAAAAGACTATTTGAATTGACATTTACTTCCTTTAAAGCTTCAGCTGTGTGAAATAATTGTCCCTTTATGGAAAAAGTCCTGTCTCAAACAAGACAGAAATGAGAACCCCAACTTCTCACATAAAAAACCCCAAACCAACACCAACTCCCCACCCCCACCCCCAACGCCACCAAAACCCCTAAAAATCAAAAACTAAACAAAACAAACAAACAAAAAACAACAACCCAAGCCTTCTAGAGACTAAACTAGACCTCTTGCAGCTGAGCCATTATGATCTGAGAGAAACTTGTTGTTAATGGTATAGCAAAGGTCATCACTACTCGTAAGT
Source organism: Jacana jacana (assembly GCA_013400555.1). Classification (NCBI taxonomy): domain Eukaryota; kingdom Metazoa; phylum Chordata; class Aves; order Charadriiformes; family Jacanidae; genus Jacana; species Jacana jacana. The sequence continues at coordinate 30,191 of VZTM01005275.1, read as the reverse complement.
ATAAAACCTAAGTAGGTTTTTCAGACTGTTTCAAATGACTTCAGCCTTTTGCAGAGTATCTGCCTGTACAAGTACTGCAACGAGTTTCTAATATGAGGTCACCAAATATTATACATTTGTCTTTTCCTGTAAGTGAGTTTCTCCAGACTGAAGAGACTCTCTTATAGTTCAATAAGCCACACACATATATCTGGGAGAGAATGAGAAATTTCCCGTTTCTGTGCACTGAGGAGGCTGAATTAAGTCTAGGTGATTAAAAAAAGAATCCATTAACCCATTTCCTCTTATTCTGGTTCTGTATGAGGTATTAAATGGAAAATTCAGTTTTAGAAAGGATGGCGTGCAGGTATCTCTTTATTGCAGACCTTTATGAAGAATGAAATAGGGAAACAGGAAGCTGTGCCATATAGGTGTTTTGACTGGCTCCTTGTTATAGTGCCGGAATGAAGCTAGATCAGAAAAGAATTTCAATTTCCCAAGGAAAAATGGGAAATATACCTGGTCAGATGTCCAAAATATTATCTATGTGTAAGACATAGATAATATTTTCTAATTTAGGATAATGTGACATTCCTTAATAGTTTCTGCTCCAGCTGTTGCCACCTCAATCACCTCGTGGCCTGTCTGTGATTTGGTGGGACGTTCAATACACGCTGAAGACCCTGGGGTGCATTGGAAACCCTCTCTCCTTTTCCCCCATTCTCCTTCCTCTCTTGGGTCCCATAGTCTGCAATCTTATGCCTATGAATACGTTTATGTGTATAAGTATTTTTCTTTAGCAGTGTGAAGAAAATATACTCTTGTGTAAGTATTTGCCAGACTGAGCCTTAAATCTGCAGTGTAGTGTTTCCCTGTGCTCTTGAATATTTATCATGCTTTACCCCAGAGATGGTTGTATTTCAGTGAAGAGCTGAGTTGATATATCAAGGCTACGAGTCTTGCCAGGATTTCACTCTGTGTGTAATCCTACTGCGTGGAACAGGGCAGTAACGGAGCGAAGCTTGCTCAACGGTCTAAGCGTTGATGGGATCAACTCCTGCTTCTACAAACATTCAAGGAAGGAAAGAGTATTACTGATTTGTAGAAAGAGTTGTTGAAGGAAAAAAAAACACCCAAACCCAAACAAACTAACCTAACACAAAGTATATTGAAATACTTGTAAACATTACTTTCCAACTGAATGCTGTGAGAGTGCCAGAAAGTTATTGTGAACCTGAAATAGTGTTTACTACCAAGTGCAGGGATGAGCAGGAAGAGGCATTGCTCAGGAGATGTGCCAGCACCACAAAAGTAGCATTGGCACCAGACCATTTCTTTACCTGCCATATTTATCATGGAGCAATATCCAGGATCTGGGTTGGGAGTTCTTGCTGTGAAGGACGAGGAATGTAATATCTAGAAGAGAAGGGGACGGGTGTAGTTGGGCTGCGTAACCCAGTGCCACATCCATCACGCTGTGGAGAGAATAACCTCGGACCTTGAAATTAAAGAATATGTGGAGCAGGAATGGTCCAGATTTTCACTGGACTGAAAAGAAATGCACACTTTTACAACCCATGAAGAATCATGGTGAAGCAGGTTATAATTTGTGTGGGGTTCAGCAGACACACGTCTGTTGCTGTATGCTGTAAAACCTGTCCTATCACTTTCGAGGTGTCTGATTCTACTGCAGTTCTTACTGCATGATATAAAACAGTATGAGAGGCTGATAAAGCAATTTTTTAGAAAAAAAAAAGAATACTGTTATGTTCTTTCGTTTGAAAAGCAAATAAAAACATGGGTTTCTTTATACAGAGGTTAACCATAAACCACTGTTTGTGTCGTCCGCATTGATTAAGAGATTTTAAAATCATTTAAATCAGTGCAAACGGCATTCAGAGGTTTAAGCAAAGAAAATTATCACGAGAGGTGTAGGTCAGCACTTTGATTCAGTAAATATTTTTGGTTATACCCATCTTGCTTAGTGCAGGCAATACAAATGGATGTTGCAAAGAAGCAGAACCCCAACGCCACCTCTTTGCACCCAGCTTTACGCGTAGCAGTATATACATCCCAGAGTTTCCCATGCATGTGAGTGAGCGTGTACATTTTTGCCTGACTGCTTGACAGTATCCCTTGGGAGGCTGCCCTGAAGGATACAGGAGTCCAGGAAGGCTGGACATACTTGAAGAGAGAAGTCCTAAGGGCAAAGGAGCAGGCTGTTCCCATGTGCCAGAAAACTAGCAGGCAGGGAAGGAGACCGGCCTGGCTAGATAGGGACCTTGGGGTAGAGCTTCAAAACAAAAAGAGAATGTACGACCTTTGGAAGAGGGGTGACATATCTGGTGAAGCCTGTAAAGATGTAGTGAGGATATGTAGTGAGGTTTAGGCTTGATCTTAGGAAAAAATTCTTCCCAGCAAGAGTGGTCAGACACTGGAATGGGCTGCCCAGGGAAGTGGTGGAGTCACCATCCCTGAATGTGTTTAAGAGTAGATTAGATGTGGTGCTGAGGGATATGGTGTAGGAGAGAACTTGTAGAGTGGCAGATGGTTGGACTCGATGATCCCAAGGGGCTCTTCCAACCTGAATGATTCTATGATTCTGCTTAAGATGCAAATTCAAGATGAAAAGGTTCCTTGCTTGAAATAAATATAATGTGATTGTGCAAGAGAAGTATCAGTTCCACGTGTGCAGATGTGTAAACAAACGATGGCCTCTAGCTGAAAAGAGATTTTGACGTACAATTCCCACCGTTCAGTCTGGTTTTGGTTGTAGTTTTCCCCTTTGAAAGCAGGTAGGTGTGAGGAACATTCATAGTAGTATGTGCATCTCTAGCCAAGGATATTTTTTCCTCAGGGTGGAAAGCTGATCAATCTGTATCTTGGATCCCACGAAGGATAGAAGCGCTTTGCTTTCACAGAAAGGCTTTTGGCAGTCCTTTTGCAGTGTTATTTTGAGTTTTGCTCATAGAATTAGCACACAATGAATCCTGCACCTCAAACCTTCTACCTGTGCTCTTGATGATCCAGGGTGCTGTTTCCCAGTGCAAACAGACATAATGGTGCATCAGACCTAACTAGTTCCTCAAGCGTCTGTTTAGGCTGCTGTCAGACCTAAAGTCATCCAGGGTTCTAGATGCACCTTCTCTAATTGAAAACCTTTGATGCTTTGCTTTTTTTTTTTCTGTGATTAGACACCAAGAGGTGGGTTTCTCCCCATTGGTTCTCACATCCCTAATGAAAATAATTCAAGGAGCGAGCTCTTGAACTCATTAGAAACTGGTGGCAAAACTCCCAGTGAGGTTGACGTTGTTGAATCAAGTCTCAAATGCTTGTGTTTGGTGGCATCACCTGTAGGACTCACCATACCTTTTTTGCCTGCCTGCTGTAAGAAAAATGCTCGGTATTCTCTTCTCCCGTTGATTGCCCAAGTTCTTTATGGGCAATTCCAGTTAACGGGAAGCAGGTTACAGATACATATTTGAAATGTGTATGTTACCAAGTGTTTTATTTAAAGTTTGATACTGATGGCATAGAAATCCAGAGAAGAGTCTCCAGATGTTGAGTATGCTGCACCAACTCAACAACGTACTCGTGTATATTAGCATCATTGTCGATTGTTACGAGCACGAACAAATTCGATCTTTCATTGCCCATTGTGCTTGAGTACTTTGGCTTAATGATCCCCATCCTAGAGAGAACTCTATTAGCTCTTGCAGATGTCACTATAAATGTAGGGGTGAAAAAAGCTTTAGGATGTGAAATAATCAGGCTGTATACTGCTAGTCTCTTGCTGTTAGTGGAGTATTTGAAATTCTCAAATTGGTTTCTTTTGAATGAATACTGAATTTTAAACTCCTGCTTACAATTCTTTGTCACTTAGTTAATAAGGCATGCTTGAGGGTGACTAAATTTCATCTTCAAGAAACTTGCAGGTTTTAGAGATGCTAATTTACATCACATAATTAGAATATCATGAGAGCGCTGAGAGGGTGCTAAACCTCTTACAATGCTTGATCAATAATATATTGCATCTTAACTGTTATGTAGAAAAGATTGCCCTTTGTTAGTCCAGGTGTTTTATGAACAGATGCTTCCTTTTAGGTTCTGTATAAGCCACTGTTTGGTTTTTTTTTCCCTCTTTGAATACAAAAATCCGTTACACATTTCCACTGACCTCGTAACTATCTGTCTGTTCCACTGAATGGACTATATTAATGCAACTGTGATGTTCAAGGTCAGAATGCTGTAAACAGTAATTCAGTGCTCTGCAGAGTCCCAGATGATGTCTGTGTGTAATAAGGCACAAGAAAGCTGAAATGATGACATTTTGCCCAAACAATCTGCTCAATTCTCTTGCTGTATCAGGGACTTTTGATGTCTCTGCAATGTCATCTAAAGTTTCCCACATTGTTTTAGAGGGTTTTTTTTGTGCATTTCAATTATGGCTTTTATTCAGCAATACCATTTAATTCCTGACAGTTACTTCAGTTTGACAATCTCTGATTTAGCTGTTATCTATTTTGCAGCAATGTCAAGAGCGGCATGATAAAGTGGGCTGCTTTGATTGAATATAAACAGGATCTGGACAGTTCAATAAAAGTTCTTTGCATGTTTAATTCCTAGCTGTCATGGTATCAGCAAAAAGCGTGTAAGAAGATTTAAGATGAACTTGGTTCACTTCCTTTAGCTCACCTAAATGCAGACCCGTTAACGGGTTTATGTTTTATGCATATTAATTGGGCTGCATGCTATTTTTGTGGGGCAAGACAAATCAGTGTTGGATTGAAAAGAATTTTATTTTCACATAATATTCACATTAAATACACATATTTGTGCATTAGAAGGGAATTTGCCCTGCATGGAGGTCCCAGATGAGCTCCCCGTGTAACTGAAGTGGTGACTTAACTCTTCAAATCCAGGTCAGTTCTTGTAGCAATTATTTGTGGGAGGATTTGTGTAGGAGGAGGGTGCAAAATTAACTTCCTCTCTGTTTTTTTATGTATATCAGACTATTTAAAACTTTGGCCTGTGAGTGGGGAACCTGGTGAGTCTAAAGTTCACATCTCCCTTTAATACAATTTAAATTTACTTTCCCCTACTATAAGGAAAAATCATATCAAGTCAGTATCCCAAACGGTTACCCATGGATGTTTGTTTGTTTATTTGGTTTTTTAAGATGACTTATACCAAATAAGTGAAAATGGATACTTTTCAAAGTCTCCATTCAACAGCTCCAGCTCTAGAGTTTCAGGGAGCTACAGACTGTGCTATTACCCAGGGAGGTGGTGGAGTCACCATCCCTGGCTGTGTTTAAGAGTAGATTAGATGTGGTGTTGAGGGATCTGGTGTAGGGGAGAACTTGTATAGTAGGGCTGATGGTTGGACTCCATGATCCCAAGGGTCTCTTCCAACCTGTATGATTCTATGATTCTGTATTTTCTGTTGAACTTTATTTGGCACCGTTCTTGAGTTACCTCTCAGCAATAGCTGGTGGCAACTTCTAGATCATGGGCTTTTTTGCTTTATCCTTAGTGGGAGCTGGGCTTGGTTTTGTTCAAATTTTCTATTTATCAACAGTGAGGAAGGCTGGGATCAGTCAGCAAATTTACAGCCCCTCGAGTAAGATGGACACAGCGACAATTCAACACTTGACTATTTGTGGTTGCTGCTTAATGAGAGGTTACAGTTGCACAGAAAGGAGTCGGGTTAAATGGTTGTGTTATTCTTTCCATTTCCCTTGGGGATGCACAGACCATACTCCATGTTTTACTTGTGGTCTAGGCACTATGGAATGATACAGATGCAAATACCCCTGCAGTGGTAAGTGGTAAACTCGACAGTAGTCTTAGAACACCACTGCACCCTGAAACCAAAGAAACAAACCACGTGTGTGCAGTTATTCTTCTACTGGTGGCATGTCTGTTTCTCTAAACTCTTGGGCAATACGCTGTCACCAAGGAGAAGTATCTAGGCTGCAGACAGGCAACATTTCTGCATCCTATTTCTCATTTGATTCCTCCTTCACCATCAGTAAAAGCTGGACATTTGCAAATCCAACTCTGTGTTTGTAGAGTTGCATTTCAGCCTCATAGATTGACTCTTCTTGGGTGCTACGCCATCAGGGCTTAATTATAAAATAATTGCGATGGGTGCATTGTTTGATCTGTCATGCAGACTGTTTTCACTATTTTATGTCATTTTGAGAGTTTAAGTAGTTGAGTCTGATGAAAATGAACAAAAGCAAAAGGGCCTAAAACGTATTTTTATTCTGCTTTCGACTTGGCTCTTTTTTTAACACAACCAACAAAGTTCCTAGGTGATTAGAAGCAAGTTTGAAGAATCAGTTGAAAGATAAATGGCCCTTTCTTCCTACCTTTAATTTTGGGTGGAACCAGTCCTTGTTGCAGATGAGCTGGCTGGAAAAACAATGAGCGATTTCTCAGTTTATGCTGGAGAGTGAAAAGGATGTTGGATTTTTTTATTAGAAAAAGTGGATCTTAAGAAATGGATGGGAAAGCCTTGAGACACTGTCTGCTAGGCATACTGTAGCTTAATAGCCAGAATGTGTCATGGGGTGTAATGCATCGGAGAAATATTCCTAATGGGACAAAGTAAATCACCTCCAGCTCCAGCAGGGGTTAGCTGGGAAACAACAGTTATTCATGATTAACTTCCATCACCTTTTACAAATAAACATTAAGGACCTGATTCTAGCCTTATCCTTCTTCACAGCACCTGAAGCCCATTGTCTATCCTGGAGGTTATCTCTGATTTACAGAATCACAGAATCTCAGGGATTGGAAGGGACCTTGAAAGCTCATCTAGTCCAATCCCTCTGCCGGGGCAGGAACACCTAGAGCAGGTCACACAGGAACGTATCCAGGTGGGTTTTGATATCTCCAGGTATTCCATCAGAGAGTGAAGAGGGTGAGGGCTCATAGTCTCTGAGCACAGCAGTGGTATGGTCGCTATGTGGTGACAAGTGACACCTGGAAAGCTTTGCAAGGTCACAGCTCGAACCTTGGGCGCTTCCCTCAATGCCTTCTGCCTCGTTGAATCGCAGAACTGTGCAGCAAACTATGTCAGAACAAAGTTCTTTGTAATAATTCTCTCACGACTGAGTTGCAGGCTGGCCACGAAGGAGGGGAGATAGCTGTTCTTAGAGTATTTAGGCCGTTATTCCAGCTTTACTGGGAGAGATAAAATTCTCTCTCCTGTCTCCCTCCAGACTCTCCATTTGTCTTTGATATTGAGCTGCCCAGTAAGAACCTCAATGCCTGCTGGGTCATGTATTCTGGGGGTTGGTGTAGCTCAGTATCCAGCTTCAGTGGAGGCAACAAAAGCTATTATTTGAAGGCAGCATGTGCACCCAGCCACCTTCTGCAGCCTCTTCCCCTTGTATGTCCTCAACATCCACAAGTGGTGGGTCAAGGGTGCTCTTTTTAGTTTTGGTTTTGGACTTACTGTCCATGAACTTGTCTGATCCATTTTTAAACCTGCTGTTGCTCTCTGCTTTGGTAAGCTCGTGCCAACAAATTCCAGTAGTGCCCTACCAGCTCTGTTAGAAAAACAACAAAAACCCCAAAAAACCAAGGAGCTGCTTTTTTCTGCGTATCTCAGGCTCATCTGAGTGCTTCTGGTTTTAGTGTGGGGGGAGGTTGATAAATAAAGATTCTACCTTCACGTTATCAGTGGTGTTCATGACCTTCTAAACCTCAGCCATGCTCTTCCCCAGCGCGGCGAGGAGTACATTTTTTTATGTATTTGGCATTACAGGCGGTGATATTATGGTTCATTAGATGATAGATTTTGTGCTTTTCAGCACCTTTTACTTTAATGCAGTGTTTGGAAGCAGGAATCTGGCAGGGCAACCCACTGGGCAACGGGATCAAAAGCTTAAAACTGGTATTACCGAGGGGAGTTTTCTGTTAGAGAAGTGGTTCCGAGGAAGAACCACGACCAGGGAAGATTCAGCCTGGGCAGGGAAAACTGAACAAAGTTCTTTGTAATAATTCCTTTGCAAAATGCTGTTGTGAAAACCGCTGAGCTGGTGTCGGGTTAAGCTGTCGGAGATACGCTGCTTCTCTTCTCTCATGACTTTTCTCCTGCGTTTCTGATCTGTCATCAGCAAACTACGTTCCTCTTTGCAGGAGCCCCTTTGGGGTCAGCGTTTGGTTGGGTGCTTCTTGCCAGCCAAGTTTCTCTGCAACAGCACAAAGGAGAGTGGGAAAGATGGGAGTTGGTGAAATAAAAAGTTCAGTAGCAGTGAGAGGATTGTTACAAAATATAAGAGCTTATAGTTATTTTTAAACCTTTTTTTTTTCAAGTTGAATGCAATTCTGCAGCATTCAGGAAGGCAGAGAGTGTGAGGAAGTGGTGAAAAACAAGTGTAATTAAAGGACAAATAAGGCTGGATGATTTTTTTTGTTGTTTTAAGGGTTTGTTTTGTTTTTTTTTATACAGAAGTTCTCCATCTGCAGCTCACAAACCACCTGTGAGATGTAGGAGGTTTCTGCTGGGCTACAGCCAGAAGCTCTTTCGTGCTGAATGTGATGTACAATACGCCTACTCCGAAAATTGTCTCAACATCAGTGTCACCAAAAAAATCATGAAAAATAAGGAAAGCAATGAAGCCTCCTGGGCAGCATTTACCCGCTGACAAAATGCAATCAGAAATGGGATTCCTCTCCACAAGAAGCCTCCTCCTGTCCCGCAGGACAGGCAGCGTGGGAGGGAGTCACCTCACTGAAGTTCAAAGGGACGGGGCAGAGGACAGAGACAAGGGGAGCACGGTAACTGGGGAGCAGATGGGGAGATGATCCCATGCTGGAGTGAGGGGAGAGAAGTGAAAAACCAATTTCTTGGAGTTGCACTGAGATCAGGTGAGAGATCAGAGAGACAGACTGAAAAGGAGGAGGTGAAGGGCAAAGGAACATAGGTACGATCCTCTAAAGGCTTGGGGACAGGGCAGGGAACTCAGAATTGGCTGAGCCAGAGGGAGATGGGGGATTAGGCTGGGACTGTGGGCAGAAACAATCTAGCTAACACTCTGGAATGATGTTTGGGATGCAAAGACAGTTAACCAGGAGGACTTGATCTAAATGGGATGTGAATTTGGGAATTAATATTGTTTGATAATGGTACTTCAGATAGGGTTGAAAATCCCAAGGGGAGGAAGTGAGGACCAGGAAAATTCAGAGACATGAAAAATGAGGCACAAAAAGGTCCCTCCAAAACTTTGAGGGAGCTCAAGGGAACAAAGTTTGTTGTTTTTCAAGTGTCTGTGAAATCCAAAAGGAAAGTCTGTGTCTTGTCCCCTTTTAGGAGTGATCTCCAAAGAGGGCAGGACTACTACTGCCACAACCTCAACTGCTGGCTCCGTGAGGAAGCTCGGTGTGGTGGTCTGAGGCAGCAACCCACACCTGAGCCTCTCATAGTTGTCACGGGATAATCTAATGTCAATTTTCCTTTAAAAAAATACATAAATTCATTAAAGTTGTAAAATGAAGCATGAAAAATACTACAGAATGCCAAAATGACATCCATTTTCTTACGGATATTAGGATGCTCTTATGAGCAAAATGATTAAGTTATTTTTTATCATGTTTTCCCCCCTTTTTCTAACACAGGCAATATCTTACCCAAGGCCTCATCCCTTAAAACTCCATTTCTGCTGGAAGACAGCAAAAGATGTTCACTCACCTTACCTACTGGAGGTACTCGCTCCTTAGGTAGGGGTGCAGTTGTGTGGAGAGCGCGTCGCATCTGCTGGAGCTCGGTCGACCCCATCTGGAGTAGAAAGTGCCTCTTCCAGTGGATTCTACAGGTACTGAAGAGAAGCTGTTGGTTTCATTTTTATGTCTTATGCATGTGTCACATACCCGCTCTGATAAATCTTCCTTGTGCTGTCAGCTCCTACTTATCTGTGTTTATAGAGCTTAGTTACTCTTCATCTCCCACCAGCCTCCTCCTGCAGAAGTGCATGTGTCGCCACATAGGAAGTACCTGAAACTATTAAGTCTTTTTAAATGGATGCCTGTCATTTGGGTGGCAGGGGTTTTGCAGGTTTTTTTTACAGCCTTTAGATACCAAAGCCTAGCTGTTGTGGGCTAATGAAGGAGGTGTTCGTGGCTGAGGAAGGGTTGTCATAAGGATACACTCGCTGCCTGGGTGACGGGGACATCTATTTTCTCCTCTAAGAGCATCGTGTACACTCTAATGAGGGAAGATGCCCATCAAACTCTGCAGCTTCACTTGGACTTTGGAAATGAGATGAAGGTAGATTCAGAATATCAAGGTTGTTCAGTCATTCTATGATTTTAATTCTTTTTTTACTAGCTGCATTAAGGTGGTTTTTTGGTTTTTTTTGTGTTTTTTTTTTTAATATATAAAAAAGAAAGAATCTTCTCTGCACTTCATGGCATAACCCTCTATGAAACCTAGAAGGGAACAAAACCCAACACCCTCTGTGATAAAATTTTGAAGTGGGGTGTTTCCAGGAGCCAGGGGGAGTAATGATAGGGGGAAGCAATGTGAAATTTCTTTTGACAAGAAGATGACAGGAGACAAGACTGAAGAGATTTATGCATACTTTGGGAGGAAAAACCCAAACTGATACATCTGATAGCTGACTTGGGATGAGTCATTCACTCTTTATTTGCAGTGAAAAGCCATTTTAATGATTTTAACATTTATCCATTAATTTTTTTCTCCTTGATCCATAACTCCAAATGCTGTCTCAAGTGCTCAGAGGTTCAGACACACATTTATTTTACTGCAGAAGTGGATCACCAGGTTCTTGCATCACCCCGTTCATCTCAGCGCTGGGTGGAAGGTTTTAGTCAGGCCTATCCTTCTGTGGAAAAAAGGCATGTGCCAAGGCAGCTCTGGTGGAAGATATTTAAAATAATGATTTCTGATGCTGAGTCACAGTGTTGTCATAGTGCTATTAATAATAAACCGGGAGAACATTTGGTCTTGCCATATGGGATGAGACTAAATAGTCCAACGTCTGCCTCTGGTACTGCATGTCGTTATATAATGTTATTGCACGAGGCATATACATTTCCACTTCCTTCCTATCCCTCCTTAAATGCACAAGAGAGAGAGATTTGGACTATCTGAAGAAATTGAGTGGTAGACAGAGTTGCCTTAATATCTTTTGGAGGCTGTGGCAATTGTCAAGGATTCCTTCCCTGCCAGTGTCACTTGTAAGGAGATTTACTTAAACTCTGCTACATTCTCTGCACACCTTCATATTCAGGAGTAAAATTTGATTTTAACTTCAACTGTTTGGAAGTCAGGTAAAGAAAATTGAATCAAGGCGTTTTTAATTCTTAACACAAATGTCTGAATAATTATTTAATGCAATTTAGCTAAACCACATCAGAAGTTCATTTGGATTAACCCATCTGCTCCCGTGCTGACAGACTTGGTGCTCCACAGACATTTTTTTACATGGCGTTACTAATGGGGTGGTATTCGGAAATTCTGAAGAATTTTGCCACTAATTGTTCGATTTGTCCATTTAGGTGGTCTTTCCTGATAAAAGGCTCAGCAGTATATCTTCCTGACTTTACTGTCTCCAGAAATGCTTTGTATAGGAGAAATCACAATGCCTGTGTTGTTTTATGCCATCTGCATTTGTCGTCCTCATCCTCTGATAGGTACGATTCCTTTGCCTCTTGCCTCCTTGCATGTCTCTATCCTTGGTGTCACCTCTTTCACTCTATCACCTGTCCCTGGGTACTAAACTTTTAAAAATCACCCTCCTCAGTAATAAACTGATGCCAAATATTTTCCATAGCTTCCCCATCCTGAGTTATTTTGAATATAATGTTGTATCAGGATTACCAAAGTCAACTACCTGTAAATATTCAAGGTTACTTAACTAATGGGGAAGATGTAAGGCAACACAGTGTCTAAAGCAAATATTTAAAATAGAAAAGCAGTGGAGTAGAGATGCTTTGTATCACAATCACAGACAATTCTTAAATAGCTGTCCTGGTAAATTTTTTTTTTAAAAAGCAGCTTATTCTCGTGCAAAGATGAGGAAGATAGATTTTAAACTGAGGGATTTACTGTTATACTTTAAACCATAACCTCTTCTTTTTGCTAATATTGTACACATCTCTGCACAGTGTAGTTCAGATGCAGCGTGTTCAGTTGAGGACTGTAGCATCACGCTACTGCCAGACATGAATAGATCCAGCTTCCACGTCTGAATGAAAATTGTACTGGGAAAACCCATGAAAATAAAGAAAACTGAATTAGGGTTTTATGATGTTTATGATGTTTGCAGAAAGCTGCAAACCTGAGATAAAGAATTCACTTGTGTGTGTGTGTGAATAGGCGCAACATGCATCTCAGGACAAGCCTGCGTTTACTTCAGTGAAAGGTGGGTTAAAATGATTGTGGATGGGAAATGGAAAATACCTCCATTTTCTAATCATGCTCCTGTCTCATTAAGGATAGAGAACATCCTGATTCTAACTGAGAAATGGTTCTTTGTCTGTTGCAGAAGTAAGAACCTCAGGCTAGCTGAATGAAATTCTCCTTATAAGAATATCTCAGTGCTAATGACAATAACAATAAGGGAACCGGCAATTCGATACTGGAGGATGCTGCTGAGGAAACATTGACATAAGGGCAGGTAATTAGTGCTGCTCCTTCTATTAAAATGAGAGGGGGGAAAGACCAAAATGGAGTCATTGGAGCAATGGGATTTTTAAATTGCAAAGAAATCTTATTTACACGGTGAATCCAGCTGAACTAAGTAAGCTAATCAATATGATGGGCAAATTCTATTAACGATACCAAAAACCTGACCGAATAATTAAAGTGTAGCAAAGAAGAGTAAATATTTTGAGGAAAAGGGCGAAGCTGACAGAGCCTGAGTTGGTCAGTGAAGTGGAGTTACTGCTCTTCAGCATTTTTTCTGCCTCTCTGAAATAATCAAAGACATAATACCACTTGTAGCAGTATAGAACCTTGCCCAAACAAGCTGGGGCGTACATGTGGGAAATGGGAAGAGAAAAAATGAATCTGTTTGAACACCAAAAAGAATTTGATTCTGCTGAAGTTGGAGGAAAATTTCAGGTCAGGGTTGCAGATCCTTGATGAATAATTCTAATAGAAAACAGACCTCAGTAGACCCAGTTTGCTTTTTGATGTAGCGCCAGTGAAGCCCAGCAAGTTAGAACAATGATGAGTTTGGTGCAGGATCTTCAATGAAAATACATGGAATTAGCCAACTGGTAGGCTTTATTTTCTTTTTTTTCAAATTGCCAGTAGCATTTCTATTAACAGAATTGTGGTGTGGTGTTGTTTTTTTCATTCTTTCCCCTACCTTTATTAGCAATAGAATTTTTTTCTTCCAACTCTGAGTGATGTTATTTGATTTAATGGAAAATATTAAACCTCTTTTCAGGTCAGGGATGGGCTATAGCTCTTTTTATATAATGCCTAGAATAATGGCTTCTTGATCTTGATTGGAGCCTTTCATGGCTTCAAATAAATTGAACTATTTTTCTTGCTTATACCTTTGCCCTTGTATCTGAATGACTGGGGTAAGGAGTAAGGACTGGTTAGTGCCCAGTGGCCTGCATGTTGGGCAGGAGAAGAATGAGTGAATGAGAATTAATGTTTGGTAAAAAATAGAGACTTTTTCCTTACGGTGTTATCTGTTGGAGAAAAAAAATCTATGTTGTTTAATCTACCTTTTTTTTTCCCTTGCTGCAATCAAATAAAATGCAGGATTTAGTTTTGTGTCAATATGAAAATTAATTAGCATAAATTGTAAACCCACTCTCTTTCTGAGAGTACTATGTTCCCTTATTATTTCCCTTTTAAATGGAATCCTAAAGGGGGAAAAATCAGATACCATGGCATAAATATTGTATTATACTTAACTGATTTATATTTATAAAGCTAATTCCAGTCCTTAATGCAATTCAAACATGAAAAAATGCTGCTCTTTTAAGGCTGGTTTCGAAGTTGGATCAAGCATGCCAATGCAGTCAAAATGAACTGAGGGTTCTGGCCTGATTGTCTCATTTCTTATCTGGTCTCCTCCCATTCCCTTATGTTATTTTTCTCAGTTTAGTAATGTACTCAAGTGTATTCCTTCTTGGCTGAGAAAATAACTCTGTGCAAAACACCCATCTGAGGTGACAGGCTGCTTCTGACCCCCATGCATACTAGATTATAGAGCTGGTCAACTCAGAGCTCTGGTGTATTGGAAATGTAGCCCTTGACACTGTTCTCCTATTGAGATGAGGATTCATGGATGTTGAAGGGCTTTTCACAGCGTAACACAAATGGCTGGCACAGCAGGGCTGGTCCTTCGTTGTCACTTGGGTACCTGATAATGTTGTGGGAGGTCAGATGTATTTCCTGGTATAATGTGAAGTGCACCAAGTTACAGTAAGGATTAATAGGAGCCTCTAAGAGCTCCGTTTTTCATGGTCTCTTTTATTCAAAAAGGGAGTGAGTTAGTTTTCAGAGGTTAAAATATTGAGGTATCTGGTATGCGCAGCTTGCTGTTGAGCATGGGTTATCTGGAACACATAATTAACAGCTTTCATGAGCCATAGGTTGGAAACTCTCACCAAGTGAGAGGGAGACAGGAACTGCTTAGATAAACTTCACCTTAACTAGCTCAGAGGCAGGGCAGGACATCGTAAATATGAAGTATGACCTCAGAATAATTTCTAATTGATTGCCATTTGCAGCAGAGCATGGGAATACCGGTGGGGATCGGCATCTGGCGTAGCAACCTGTAGCAGTGACTCAGGGCTGTTTGTTCCACAGGATGAGCTCAAATTGCATCTCCAGGTGCCCAGACAAGTCGCTCAGACTATTAATTCTGTAAATGTAGATGTTGCTGTGTCGTGAAGGAGATGGATCAGAGTGAGAACTCTGGAAATTTTCCTTACAAGACCTGCCTAAGGCTGAGTACGGCTCCTCTTGTCTGGCACAGAGAAACAACGGCTCTTTTTTTTTGGTCTCTGAATCACACTTCCTACACGTAAAACTGTGAAATCACCCACCTCGAAGGCTGCTGAGGGGACTAACATTTGTAGAAAACTGACATTGGTTAGACAGAAAACTGCAGAGTTGTGCAATGTAGCACTCTCAAAGAAACACGGGTAAGCCTTCCAACATGAAGAGAGTGCGTTCTTTTAGACTGTACCGTACAGGGTCCTGCTGGAGCCTCTTCCTTCCATCTGTACGTGTTCCACTGTCCCATCTGCTGCTGGTGTTCCCTTCTGTGATAGGACCACATCTTCTTCATTCATGGTAAAGGAGAACCATGTAGTAGCTGTGAATATCCGAAGAGCCTGCAGGAGAATTAGTCATCCTTTCTGTCAAACTGTAATGCCTCTGAATGGGTGTAAATCCATTTTTTTAACCACGCCAGGGTAGATTCTCCTGCTGTGGCTACAAAAGCGTACCTGGAGGTCTGTGGGGATGAACCTTCACTCCAGTGGAAGCTGTTTACATGCGCTCACGTCATGGTTCTCAGGCAGGGGATAAAGGCAAGTTAAGCACAAATGTGCCTCAGCTGAATACACTCAGGATGTCAGAAGGCAGACAGGGACCATCTGTTACAGAGCAGGTTCTGCTCCCCACAGCCACTAAAATAAAGGTTTCCTTTGGCTCACTGCTTTTTGGTTCCCTTTAGGACTGCCCTTTTGCTCGTCATCTGAGGGTGTCTTTGATCCCAGTAACAGCAATCATGTTTTAAATATATATTTTTCTCTCTCTAATTAGCTTCTCTCTCTTTTCGAGAATGCAGTTAGATACTGCTTTGTTTTCCTAGACCAGTTTTTTGAGTCCCTTATTTTATTTAACAATTCTGTGATATGGCTAATACAACGTCTCGTGTTGGATAATTTATTTCCTCTCTGGCATAGAAAGCCATTAGCCTTAACTATTTATTCAGTAACATTTTTGTTCTATTTAACGGTGTCCAATCTATCTCTGGGATTAGCAGTGTGAACACTAACCAAGCTTTTGCAAGTTTTTCCCAAAGGCCCAGTAGAAGTTCATATTTTATGTAAAATATAAATTGTAAAATATCATATATTTTACGATTGTAATGCAGTTACTCATTGCCTGCTCAAGAACAGGCATTTTTCACGGCCTTGGCTACTGTGGTTTTACCATGTTCCAGCCTAACTGCCCAAGGGTACAGTGGTCAGAGCATCATTATTCTGCTTCTCCGTGGTGACTTACAAGCGACTGAATTGGGATCAGGGCAGAGGCAGCAATGGATTGGCAAGGACATCTCACTGCCTCTAATTCACCCGAATTGCATGAGCTCCGCGGACTTTACAAGGTCCAGTCTATACTAAATCATGGCAGTCAGCCTCAACAGGGCTGATAATTTTAACAAGGAGCTTAATATATCTGCTGGGTGGAAAATAAAGTAATAGTTGGAGAAAGTGGATTTGGGAAAAAAGTTGCATCCTTTTACAGGCGTACCTTTTATTACATCTTTTTAATGTGCACCTAGGGTTTAGGAGATCAGGAAGGCTGAGTAAAATAAATCCTATGCACCAAACAAACAGGAGCAGCAGGATGCTGGAGTCTCCTTTGCTGTTGGCTGGGCTGCAGGGAGCTGGCAGGGGACTGGAGATGGCAGGGAGCAGAGGAGCCCAGGCTGGCACGTACCCACCATGGCACCATCGGCAGCGCACATGAGGATCAGCCTCGTTTGTCAACAGGTCTACTGCTGTATGTACCCTGCCTTCCTGGTGTATGTCATCATAAAATATGCAACAGATGTGTTTTCCTGCCTAACCCCCCCCTAAATGGTGCTTCCAACCTCTCTCCCTCGTCTCTTTTTCCAGGCTTATGTCAACAACCCCTTCCTGACCTTGCAGACCTGCCACTTCTCATGTGGGAGCCCTCACCGCTCTTGTGACAGTCACCAGTCCTGACCTCTGGCCATCACTCCACCTTATTGACTTCCTTAGGGAATTGAAGGTGTAAATATCTTTATTGCTTTTTTTTATAGCTCTTAATCTCTTGTCCCCTCTGTATGCATTGACTTCATGACTGCCTTAGCTCCCGTAAAGCATTTTGACATCTAGAATTTGTAAATGTATCATCTTTTAGTAGCATTTTAAAAATTAAAATCGTAAAGATTTCTAAAGATAACAGAAGAGGGAAGGTATCCTGGGAAAGGAACGAGGGTAGCCTTCCAGACACTCTCCTGGGCATTATTGTGGAGACCAGTGTGATGTAGAGTGTGTTCTTCTGAGCAGCAACATCCGTCCCACATAAGGGTGCAATGAGAATTCTCTTTTCCAACTGGGAGATTTGGGTGAGGCAGAGGAGGAGACCGTATCTGAGTGTGTTTTTTTTAAGTGCCTGCAACAGTGCAAACCAAAGCCTAGAGGCTATCAGCCCTTCTTTAATATGGAATTACTTCTTCCACAGCAGAATGAAAAATGCTGCAAAAATGAAACAGTGGCATACAGTGTCAAGTTCAATAGTTTTAAAAAATCATTTTTCTTCTGCAAATTGTTTAAAAACTCTGAGACATATCATGCACAAGAGATCTACCTTGAGCTGTAAGTTCATTCACAATTAATTTTTAGGCAATTGTTAATTCTTAAGCATCAAGTTTTATAATCAGCACAAACGGGAAATTAAATCTGGGGTTCTATCAAAATTCCTGATAATAAGGGCTTGACCCAATGGACATTCTCAAGATGGTCATTTATTACTATTTCTCTACTATGATTTAGTAACAGCAGAGGCTCACCAAGGGAGAAGAGCCCTGCCACCACTGTGTCCCCTAGCCATTGGGAGCAAGGCTACTACCACCACTGTTATCTAAGGACTCATATCTAGACAGCTTCCCTGTGTGGCCGTAGTGAGGTGGTTACTGGCAGTATCCTGGCTGAAGCTTCTGGAGTGACAAACCTCCTCATCGCTGCAGCTCCCAGGTCTCCACACTGCAGAGGCACTCAGCCAAACGTGTCTGTCAATTCTGGGCCATAGGAGGGATGAGAGGTTCTTCTGTGTCATTCCCTGAAACCTATGGTGGTATTCCAGCCACTTGCAACTGTAGAAAATCAGATGGGGCAAACTAAGTGGCAGAATAACGTGTACATTTGAGCCCTCCTCAGTGTCTTCAGCATTGCTGCAGGTGCTGTGTTCACAGCTCAGCTGCTGGCTTCGAGGATTCACCGACACCAGCTCACTCTGGAAAGTTTTTCCAAGACCTTAATACCTTAATGCTGACAACCCCCTGCTAACAGCCTTATTACTCTCCTTAAATATGGGAAGCTGCCCATCTTGAAACGCAAATAAGTCTCAAGTAGACCAGCGTGAAGCTGTCAGAGGAGAAACCTGAAACCAGAGTGTGACTCTGCCTGCAGCCAAAAACTACCCCTCCCTCCCCATTCAGCTCCAGAAATGGGGCTCCTGCACTAAGAATGTCTAGATAGAGTTGTGAATGTAATTGATTTCCTAGTTTGACCACTGAACTGAAAAATGAAAATACGTTCAGCTTGGGTCAAAAAGACTTGGTTTTTTATTTCTTGGGTTTTTTGTTTTTTCATTTTATTATTACTATTTTTATTCTTTTTTTGCAACTGGCTGTGGGTTTTTTCTCCCTATCTATACATTAAGGAGGCAAAATTCATCCAGTGATTCTCAACAGCTAGAGAGCCATCTTAGTGTACTAATGTTCAAGTTTATGGCTCCTTCTGTATATGTAAAAAGTATCCATCTCAAATTTTAGATCTCCTGTCTGTTTCATTGCTGCAGCTTCTTTTCCCCTCTGATTTGCTTTATTCTTCGATTCTCAAAAATGAAAATGTCTTGCAGCATTCTGTCTTCTTTGAATTAAAGTCAATAACCACGTTTTCTGACATCAAAGATCACACTTTCAATCAGATTATTTCATTCAAGTTGCCTCCCATGACCTCTCCAGCTTTTCCCCAGTACTTATTGATCACTGTTCAATTCTGGTTTTCTCCCTTGTCGCACTGGAAGAGATTTCAGTGAAGCAGCCCTAATTCAATGCTCCCCAATAATGTATCACCCCTATTTGTGCTGTTTCTTGGGGTGCTTGGTCAGGTAACACGGTATTTGAGCCCTGAAAACGTTTCCTTTCATTAGAAGGCTGCTAAATGTAACTCTAGAAGACCAAGATCTCTAAATGAATCAATGCCATCTTGGAAATCTCAAATTTTATGCCATTTGGGCAGAGATCAATCAGCAGAGTTAAAATTAAGCAGGTGCCTAAAATTAAGCACTTGCATATGTGCATTTTTGGCTTTCTGGACAGTATATTTTGTACTTTGAAGGGATATCCGTAGTCTAGTGTGGTGAAGAATGCTTTGTGTTGCATAAGTCCTTTCTCAAAGCTAAGACAGACAGATGCTGAGAAAGACTCCTCTGAATCATCTGTAGAAAACAGAATTATAAAATTTTGGTATGATGGAATGAAAATGTAATTCATGTCAATTTCTGAGGAGCAACTAAATCAGAAGCCCCTTGTACTTAATAATTGTTTCTTTAACTCCTAATGCATAATTCCACTAGATTAAAGGAAATCCCTTCACTTTATAACTTGCTAGACAGTAGTTTAATACACTGCTTTTGTTGGTGAGCCATACTGTTACTGGATAATTTGTAAAATCAAACAGGGCTAATGTTGGACACTTAGATTCTCAACTTCACTGGTTTCTACTCCTTGCTTGTAAAATTAGTCTTCAAGTAAGGGAGAGCTTCTGTGCTCTAAGTCCTGTAGATGGCAATGTTACACTGGTATAAAAACAAGTGGAAACCGTACATCTCGACGGCTTCACTCCTTATTAATCAGTGAAGAAAGGCATTAATAGCAATTCCAGATACGGCCTCTGAAACGGCTGCAGAGGTAAATATCTATAAACACATCATTAGTAGTAAAATGTAAGCCTGATTGGATCACTCTTCTTTCTTCTTATATGGACTTCTTGAGGAACCAGTCTTGCTGGGTTGTTTGGGTTTTTTACAGCGGTTTTTACCTAGGGTTCAACAACAGTCAATTTGCCCAAATTCTTACCTGCTTTAAAAAAGCATCATTCATTTCAAGGGCTCGTCTTCATCTTAGAGAGCTGTCCTTGTTCTGGTTCGAATTGTGGCATCCTGTTGGGCCGGCTCTGTCCCTCTCCTGGCAAGAAGAGCGAAAATTCTGAGAACAGACAAGAAAACAGTGTTTGCTTGCTTCAGGGACATCTTTCATTCCACTTTCTTGCATTTTATAAATGTTGTGTTGGTCTCATTTTGCTTGGTAGCCAGTTTTCATGCGGTTTCATTAGTTCCTTTGTTTTCTTCCAGTTGGGTACTTAAGTATCTGTCCATAAATGTCTGAATTTTCATAGCTTCAGTTGGACTATTCTGGAATGGAAAGTTGCACCTATCTTTAAGAAGCTTTGTTTTAAACCATACATTTTCACTCTCATTTTCTTGAAGATATCCCAAGTTTGGCCAAATATGTAGCTAGCTAATAAAAAAACCAAAAACCCACAAGCTAAATAGAGCTGGGAATCCAGTTTGTGCACTCTGTGAGTTAAAAATCCAGTCACAGAGCCCGCATAGACAGTATTCAAAGCACTATCCAGGACAGAGTGTTTATGAGCAATCATTAGGCAGAAATATATGTGAACAAACCATCTGCTCTGCAACTTCAAATGATGAATAAAGTGGCCAAAGAAGCCAGCACAAAGGAATTCTGTGAACCGGTGATGGCCCTAAATTAATCAAATAAATTATTCACTGTGAAACGCTCATCCAGCTCAACAGGCATAGAACTGAAAATACATTTCTTGAGTCCAGGTCTTCATATATAAACAGGCTGCTTCTGTTCCAGGAGCGTCATCCCTTTGCAACTTTATTTGCCATCGGGAGTGCCGCAGTTGTGGAATCGAGGGTTTTATTTTGGAGGAAGAGTCTGTAGATCAGATAGTTGGAAGTGACTGTTTCATTTCCTGGGTGAGCGGATGATGGTGCACAGAAAATTATAAGCATTCATTCTGAGTATGAATTAAAGCTTTTTTTCCTCTGGAAAGGTAGCCCTCCGAATAGACGCGCTATGGTTAAACCTGTATTCAGCTGGGAATCCCTTTTGTCTTAAGTGACCTTTTGCAAGTATCCCCTAGGGTTTTCATTGCAATTTTGTTTGACCTTTTGTTAAAAACCAAGCTCTTCCAGACAACTGGTATTTGGCAGAGTGATTACTTAAGAGAGGATTCATTAGAAAAGATTTTCACAGGCACCGACAGGAGCGGGGCACTGGGTAACCACCAGCAGAGCTGCCCTGTGTTGTGACTCAACACACATGCCGTACTTTACTACCCTTTTGTTTTTTTCTTAACAGATCAAAAAAAGTCAGTTTAATGCTTGGGATGAGAAATGCAGCCACCAGCTAAGGTGGATGGAGTAGAGAATCACACACTCCCAGCTGCCCCGCTCAATCTGCGCTAAGGAACTTAGCAAAGATATGGGAAAAGGGGATACACACCTGGAAAAAAACCAACAGTTTATCCAAGAGATCGACACAGAGAGGAAAGGGAAGGAAGAAATCCCTCTTTGGTTCCCCACTCGGTTGCTGGTTGGCATCCCATAGCATATGGAGGGGAATTGTATGCACATATGGATTTGGATGAACAAAATTTGGGGAGGAAGCTGTAAAACAGGTCAGTGCTGGTGAGGCTTGCCTTGGAGACTGCTGTTTGAGAAAAAAATAAAATTTCTTTTTAACCTTCAAAATTAATTCCCTTCTAATGGTAACAACAAAAATGCCCCTAAGAGTTTTGGCAACGCTTGTGCTTTTGTGACTACAAGTCACATAACTGACACAATCACATTTCTTTGTTGGCACTGTGCGTTTCCTTCAAACGTGCACCAGTCATTCAGGGTTTCCTTCAGTTTGCCAGCTTCCAGACCTGATTCTCCTGCAGTGGGGTCCAGTTTTACATTTTTGTATCTCCAGGCACATCAATGACTTTATGTGAGACTCGAGGAGAATCAGTTCCTTCCTTTTGTTTTTGTCTGAATGCTCTCTTGTGTTTGTGGAAATAGGCTATTGTTGGAAACAGGGGATAACTACAAAGTGATATTTCTGCTTGGGATAAATTCCTTCCATTTCTTGACTGTATTCTCTAGTTTCTAACCTCCAGATGAGTGACTAGTTAAAAGAAAAAAGGAGATATTTTTCGCCAAACTACATTTTTCTGTAAAACACTTTCTTTGCTACGTTCTGGCTGTGTCCAGGAGCAGTGAAATGTTCTGCCCCGCCACAGTCAACTGGGAAGATTGACCATAGCTAGTGGGGAAGGGGGCTGTTCTGAGGAAAAGGGGTAGTTTATGATGTTTTTATTTCAAGCCCCAGTGAACTCGAGGTTGTGGTTAGCTATGTTGTGATGAAAGAGTAAAAATTGGCCTTTTTTTTTCACTACTATCAGTACCTTTTGCCTATATACTAACAATTTTCAATTTCCTATGGGTGTCATAACACCAGTGAGTTTTTTAATGGATTTTGGGCCCTAATCAGTGTGTCTTCCCTTCAGTTTCAGATGCCTGGCTTAGCAGTGAGCCCTCAACCCCAGCGCAGCAATGGTCTTCCAAGACTCAGCCTCCATTCACTGAGCACTTATACCACGCACACACCATTAGCATCAGGGAAGCACAAAGTTATAATGGAAATGAGAAGCTGACTGGTGATAAGATTAGATATTATGTGTTTATAATATATCTCAAGGCTAATTTAAAGGAGAGAAAGTCTTTCCTTTGTCTTCAGTGAGTTTTATCCTGTGAAACCAGGTAAAGATGAGACATTCATAACTCACAGTGTCTTGAACCGCTGAATTTTGAAATGAGTTGTCTTATTTTCTTTCTAGAATAATTTGATTAATTTATCTCTTGGAGCTCAGCCATTAGTTCAGGGAACAAATGATGAATTTAGTTTTCTATTTATGGACGGTCCTTAGAGATGAGATAATGCTTTCACACAGCTTATCAGTTGTTTTTTTGAGTAGTGTTGGGGTTTGGTTTTTTTTTTCCCCCACTTGTTTCACTCTTTTCATGGTGAGTGGCTTGTTGTGATTATTTGGTAGTCAATATTTAACATGCGAGTCTTGTGGGCTCATTGTGGTAAGTCACACAATGCTGTGACTCTCTCTGCATTGAACATACATCGTGCAGGAGAGGAGTCTGAAGCTGTCCCTCAGTCTCTGCAAGTCTCAAGGAGAAACAGCAACTTAGAGAAGAGGTAAGGGACATTTAGAAAATGCTAAACCCGTTTTCTTGGCTTCACTAGACAGGCCTTGCCTAAAGCATAATTCCTGGAAAACTTCCTACTGTAAGGTTTATTGGAGGGTGAAAAGTTCATCTATAATTTTCACTGTCATATTGAAGGCAGTAATTGCTTTGGGTGCGAGATGCTCAGGAATGTACAGCAGTCGGGTCTTAATCTGGTTCATTTAATTTCTGGCATGGTTCTGGCATGCGCTTTTTCGGAACGGTGACCTGAGAACTTTTCCTGAAGCTCTGGGGAACATTCTGTGCACATAGAGTGACCATAGCAAGTGCAGTGCCCACCTGCACCAGCCAGGTGCATGTACACAGCGTGTCCAGCCACCCCCAAAGAGTTATTTTCATGCTGTGTGCCCACAGATTATTAGTTATTTCTTGTAACAGTGCCTTTGACCAAAAAAATAGTGATAATAAGGGAAGCTCACAATGGATGCCCCCATAATACCACAATAGCAGTAGTCTTGGTTGTGTGACCTTCTCTTATTTGGACCCTTAAGAGTGGGATATTCCTTAAAGGAATAAATATGGATTTGAATGAAAACACTGTTGACATTTAAGGGAATCAATAGAACTCACATTCCTAAATGTTTCTGGAAAATCTTACCTTTCTTTTGTGAACAAATACTGTCATAATGAGTTTTAAGGACAAATGGCAACCATTGAACTGTTTTATGCTTTGCAAAGCAAGGATGGCTTGAATGGTGTTCTCATCCTTACAATGAGAACAGTATGGCACCATAAAAGTTAAACACGTGCCATTCCTAATTTGATAGAAATGATTGAAGTTATCCCTGTTCTGAAAGCAGGAGTCTATTTCCTTTTCCATTTGCACCCTCCCCTGAAATTAAGAAATAACCTCTGAATTGCCCAGGGGATTTTAAGCAATGGGCCAGTTTCTAGGTGTTGAGTTCATAAAGACTCCCTGCCAAACCATAGAAATCATTTCAGAACATAAAGTGGCTTGAAAGTAGCAAACTGATGTGATAAAGTTAAATATATTGACACAGTCTCATTGTCTGTCCTTTGTGATAAGTGGAGAAATACCAGGTACCTGCTTGTAATCACAGGCAGCATCCAAGGGTATTTTCAAAGGGGTGGATGGAAGAGGCATCTGAGTTTAATTACAACCTTATTTAAGAAAAAGCTGAAGCCTAATTGCAGTGTCATTGTTAAATCGTGGGGAAGCCTCCACCGTGGTAGAACTGTTACATCTGTAAATGCAGGCTATTTTTTTCCCCCTTTCAGGAATGCTAAGCGTGTAGTACGGGAAAAAGAGGTAGGGAGATATCTTCACTGAACCATCTACTCATTTCCAATCTTCTTGAATTATCATTTCTTTTCAAACCTAGCAGCAACCTACAGGGGCAGGCTTCTTTTCAGGAATGCTAAATAGAACAAAGGCAGAGGAGAAAAAAAAAAACAAACCAAAAGAACAATATTTTAAGACACATTGCCTTGCTACCCCATCACTTGATGCAGTATTTGCCACTGGAACAGAGGAATTATAATGATGATAATTTTTAATTTGGTCAAAAAACCAATAAGCTTGATAAATACGCTAAGTTAAATGGAGCAAAACTGTGTTTCTTTTAAGCCAGCTCTTTGTGTTTACATGTTATGTGAAAACACAATGGCAAATGTGATAATAATAGTGTAGAAGACTCCACTTTATTGTATGGTACAATTGACTGAATACTCATTCTACTCAAACACATATTCATCTGCCCTGATTTTAAGCATGAGCATTGCTTAAAAGAAGCATTCTTTTTCTTACAAAAGACCTGAATTGTCCTGTACTGCTATAAAAAAAACCCTATTGCTTAAACTTTTAAATGCTAGTCGTGTTTGTACATCTCTGCTATGTGCTTGTACAGCATCTTTTTCTCTTTGTCTATTCAGATGATAATGTCTCTAAGGGCTTATTTTTAGTCTTCTGTGTAAAAACAAAAAAAACCCAAACATCTCCCCCCCTACTTCTCACACTGCAGAAATAGAAATAATAATGGTACTTCTCTTTAGAAGGCACCTCAGGCAGTTAGCACTGGTTATGGTCTCTCATGGAAATGCCTCTATGCAGCAGATTAATTTTTGCAAATTATGTGAAGCCACATATTTTAAGGCCGAATCTCATCTCTTTGCTTTCTTCCTAGGCTTTTGAACGCTCTGAGTTTCTTTTGAGCATTTGAAATTTTTGTCAAGTTTGTGTGTAATTTTTAAATTTTACCTAAACCTTTCAAAAGTTATGGATCTGTCCAAACCCATACTTTCATTAACCACTGCTTGAATTTCCAGGATAAGATGGCAGTCACTTGGGATCTACAGGTCGGCAGTGCCATGGATGCCTTTCTTGCCGTATGCGTGGTAGGCTTTATGTGAAACATTTGATGGTTTCGCTGCTTCTCTGATCTGCATTTCTGCCTGCTAATGCACCACTAGGCCTTTTCAGTCCAAAAATGGTCAGGAATTGTTTGTATGTACATACAGCTTCCCATAATACTACTGGATTTACTTTGTTAACTACAGCATGGCCTAAGGAACTGGAAGAGCACCAACT
Organism: Jacana jacana; assembly: GCA_013400555.1. Classification (NCBI taxonomy): domain Eukaryota; kingdom Metazoa; phylum Chordata; class Aves; order Charadriiformes; family Jacanidae; genus Jacana; species Jacana jacana. The sequence goes on along the minus strand of VZTM01005275.1, from coordinate 4,336 downwards.
TGTGTAGTCACTTGGGGAGATTTAGGTACCTCTGAACTGATTTCTGTGGATCTGAGGCTTTGTGGACAAACCAGTGTCATGTCTTAAGCAATACATTCAAGTAAGTAGAATAGCCCCTACGTTACGAGGGAGTTTTGTGTAAAACAATAAGATGGAAGTGTTTCATACTCTCTCGGTGTTCTGGGAGAATTTGTGACTGTGGGCAGAGCCTGCTTTGTGTGAGGCTGCTGAGGATTCAGGATCGCTTCTCCCGTGTTCCACCCTTTTTCATTCTGAACAAGTTGCGTGAATAATTAATACATCGTAGAGGTCATAAATGGTTTGTAACAAATAATTCATGCAACAAACTTAGATTCTCTTCTGCTTCCTGAATCTCTGCAAAGGGACAGCCATTTACTCAGGTAGATATTCACTGAATCTTTTGCCTTTTTGAATTTTTTTTTGGTTGTTGTTAATATTACTGGCCAAGTATTTCTCGTCAGGCAAGGCGGGCAACTCACTGTTCTGATGGTAATACTCTGTAATGTACTGATTGAATTGGACACAGTGACAGAGTCAATAACTGCAGACAACTGTTGATTTCAGTAGTTTACTGAAAGGAGTTTCGTGGTTTACTTGTCGTGCATGACATTTGAATAATACACAGAATCACTTAACATGCTTAATAATAGAAATATAATAAATTTTTCTAATGGCTGTTGCTAAAATGCCTGTATTGGCAACTTTCACTGGTACCTACTCTGTTCTCACCTCCCTGAAATAAAGTGTTTTATTTATTTGCAACACCTGGAGAGCTGGGAGAAGGATATTGTAAAAGCCCATCTGGGCGAGTGAGCAGGAGAAATATAAATTATAGTGCTGAAAGGCCATATGCATGGAGTAAAACTGGAGGAGCTTTTGGGTATTTGGCCATATATTTTATAAAGTTGTCCCTTTGCCTGCCTTGAAACAATAATGTTGCTAAGTTAGTTATAAATGATATGTGGTCCAGAAGTGCAGCTCCAGAAATTTTTTGTTTGTTGTTTCACTCAAATGTTTTGTCTGCAGATGGTTTGAGCCTGCTGGTAACAAAAGATAAGCACCAGTTCTTAAATTTTTATTGATGACTTTGAATATTACCGGTAGGATTCTACCTACCACATAAAAAAAGTCCTTTAATATCTCTCCAGTCTCTTGTTCCTCACGCTGTAAGGTCAGATCCACACTGGTGTGGTGAGTGGGAGCTGTCTTCCATAGGTTTTGGTGCCAGCAGTGTATCCTTCTGCCTCTCTTCCTTGGCTCCTCATCTCCCAGGGTGGTCTTCCCACCCCCTGTTTGTCTGCCAGCAGAACCAACCGCGGTCTTTGGTCCTCAGCTCAAGGGTAACACATTGTTTTTCTGAGAATTCTGCTCTGAATCCAAATTGTCTAGTTGGGTTTTATCCCCAAAATCCACATGGCTCCATCTAAACATTTTTGGTTACATTTTTGTCTGGATTTTCATTGTTTTACCAAGGCTCCCTGGGATTTGAGGCTGCTCTCTCTGTTAATTCCAGCAAAACTTTCTTATGCAGTGGGGTTTTTTTTTGCAATCCATTTCCACTCCTGTCTTTTCCTGTTTTCCAGCTGGCAAACATTCTAAATCCTGGGTGAATACTGATGGCAGGCACAACAATCGTGTTTACGTGATTTTTCAAACATGGAATAATCTCAGAAAAGACGTTTTCAAGCTCTCTGCTTCTGTGTGGAAAACGCCACACTTGAGCAAAGGTATGGGAAGGTGTATCAGGAGAAGAAATGGAGGGTACTTCAAGACAGTAAAAGCTTTATCAATGCTGGAGTCCAAATAGCCACAGGAATAATTATCCATATAGCCAGCACAGCACTTGAAAGTATGGTAACTCAGGGAATTGTAAACTCTAGAAGAATAAAATTGGCAAAGAAATGTACTGTCAGAGAGAAGGACAGAGAAAATTCTTTGAATGCCAAAAAAAATCCTGTCTAAAGCCTGAGATATTCTTAACTTCCTGCTTTTAACTACAGCTGTATCTTCCTGCTGCACAGAAGAGAGGGCAGTTTTTTTTTCCTTTGGAAGAAAAAATACTTTTAAAAGATCTCCCACATGAGCTGTTTAATTTTATAATCTGCCTAAGAATAACTTGCTTCCTCCTGTAATTTTTCAGCTGATTAGAAGCTAGCCCATGTGTTCTTACCAGCACACAGGATTTGTATTAATAGAAACAGCAGCAGATCCTGTTGTAATCAAGGAACACAGAGTTGCAGAAATCTTTTGGGGGTCATTTAATTGCTTTAAGGTTACTATTTGTTTGAGGGGGTTACTTTCACATATATATAAAAGGTGCAGCCAAGTCTAACCACCACTAAACCAGCACAGCCAGTAAAGCTTTGCATCGACACATGTCTTTAGCTATATGATGTCCCAAAATGCAGTTCCAAAACAAATGTTGTCTTTTAGCTTCTGTCCCCTGGACAGTCTCATCTCCAGTGCTCCGTTCTTGTCATTGCTCCAACAGATGCTGAATGTAGATCTGCTGCTTTTGGAGGTGTTTAAATAAGGCCATGACTTTCAGAATATTTCAGACCTCCTGAAGGCACAGTGAGTTAATTTTTCCTTTGAATACTTTTCCTCTGTTCCTTCTGCCCTTGCCCATTCTTTGGTGCGTGTTTTGTCGAGGTTATCTCGAGGTATTTCTTTCAGCTTCCCCAACACCTGCATCCTAAAAAATAATGATGGTAAGAATCAGAAACAAGTTGGCATCGTACACTGGGTTCATTTTGGAAGCCTTTTGAGCCAAATGACTACTGAAAGTTGAGTGTAGTGGTTTTAGGAAGTGTGTTCCTGGTGTGCTAAACAAAGGACTTTTTATATTAGCAGGACAGTAATTCTTTCCTTTGTTCTACTTTGTGTATCACTCAGGGTCCTATCTATATGTTTTTAACTCAAGAGAATGCCCAAACTTCCAGGTTATTCTTGAACATTCAAACAGGTCATCACTAAACAAAACAGCTAAAGGATTTGTGCAACATAATGTGTCCCCTCAGAGAGCCTACTTTAAGACTTACTGATTTTAACAAAGGATTTACACAGTACGTTCTGTTAGTCTGGGGCCTTCTACTTTTACATCACTAACTGCTTGGTTTGTTTTCTAAGAGCTTTAACAGAAAATAAAAGCCTTTTTTTACTACCTCTATATTTGGTGCCATTAAAAAGGTAAGGTTCTGCAATTTCCTTGCTATGTTGGCTGCATAACGTCTTCACTCAGCAAATTGGCACAGATTTCTTTACGTTTTTGTACTTCTCCCCCCCTGCCCCAATTGACTGAGCTCTGCTGTCACTACGTTTCTAGGTATATCAAGACCAGTGGGATGTGAACGCTATATTGTAAGGGCTATTAGTGTGTAATCACGTTGAGTTGGCTTGGGCACCCTTAGCTGCAGCAGTGCTGATTTCAGTGCAAGCCAGCAATCTAAATGTTTGCTCTGCTTTTCAGAAAGGTTTTGCAGTCCACCTTGAGCTGCCTTTTTTTTATTTTTTTTTTTTTTTCTGGCCCCTGCAGCTATACTGCTCTTAGCAATTCAGCTGAAGGCTGAGACAGGTACATCTAGCCAGGCTTCAGTCTGAGCAGAGACTGCAGGGCAAGCAAGAGAGAGATTTGGCTTTGAAAACGATGTTTGTGAATTTGCAGTTGTGTCCTTTGACCAACTTCAGGATGAAGCACAAAACCAGTTTAGTTCCCTAAAGTCCAAATGCAGCAACCTCTAAACACCATGTATTACCTAGAATAAATAATTTAAAAATTCTTGGTGTCACTGGAGAGGCTTTTCCACCCACTTAGTAATGCTTTTCTTGAATGGTCTTTTTGGCAGACCTTGAACAACAGTAGCAACCAAGATGACATTTGCCATCTTAATTTTTGCTTGTGTATGTGCTTGTTTGTCCCTTGGCTGCCATCTCTTTGAACTCCTGCTTTGTTCTGCCCCTTTCTGTGTCGCCAGGGAACATGTCTGGGTGAGTCTTCAGACTCAGAGCTCTCAGTGAGAAGGTGTTTGCCTTCAAAAAAGCACAGGGCTGAGCAGAGGCGATCTCATTTGCAAAGGAGATCCCCCAGCCAAATANAAGGAGATCCCCCAGCCAAATAGAGATTTGAGGAGAGATGGGAATGGTAAAAAAAAAAACCAACAGATCTTCCTCCTTACTGTTTGCTTCTGGGTATGTCTGAAGTAATCGGAAAGAAATGAAATTTCAAGTTGACAGTTTCCCTTCAAAATCCCTTAAAATTCCCTGTGCATCAGCATTGAATGTGAATAGCATTTTCTCTTCCTTCCTTCCTTCCTTC
>VZTM01005273.1:16634-32737 GCA_013400555.1 Jacana jacana | reverse complement strand
CTCCAGCACAGTCCCCTGTGGGTCCCACCGCTCTTCTCCCATGGATCCCAGGCGGAGAGACCCCACTGCTCCAGCGAGGAGGCCGGCAGCCACCCGCGGGGTCCTCGCGTGCCCGAAGGTGAGCAAAGTGCCGAACACCAGCAAAAAGCGTTGTGGTTGGGTGGGTGGTGGTGTTTTCCTCTCCCAAATATGATTTTTCCCCGCAGCCTCACCACTCCCACAGCATCCTCAGCACCCCTCACTGCACCCACCGCCCAGCCAGGAAGCCCTATGGAAAGCTCCCAACTCCCAGCACCTTACTGCTGCTAGTACTGGGAAGCCTTAAATATGTGACATACTTTACTGGGGAAGTGACAGCCTTCAAGCAAGGGCAAAATTGTAAAAACAAGTCTGTCACGACACACATACTTAAGATGAGCAGCAGGCTACTGTCAGGAGAGTCCCTGTTCCCCAGGGCAACTATCATTAGAATCATAGAATCATTTAGGTTGAAAGAGACCCTTGGGATCATCAAGTCCAACCATCAGCCCTACTCTACAAGTTCTCCCCTACACCGTATCCCTCAACACCACATCTAATCTGCTCTTAAACACAGTCAGGGAGGGTGACTCCACCACCTCCCTGAGCAGCTGATTCCACTGACTGACCACTCTCTCTGTGAAGAATTTTTTTCCTAATGTCTAGCCTAACCCTACCCTGCTGCAGCTTGCAGCCATTCCCTCTTGTTCTATTGCTAATTGCCCGTGAGAAGAGACCAGCACCAACCTCCCTACAATGCCCTTTCAAGCAGTTGTAGAGAGCGATAAGGTCTCCCCTCAGCCTCCTCTTCCTCAAACTAAACAATCCCAACTCCCTCAATTGTTCCTCATAAGCCTTATTCTCCAGGCCTCTCACCAGCTTCATTGCCCTCCTCTGTACTCACTCCAGCACCTCGAGATCTCTCTTGCGTTGAGGTGCCCAGAACTGGACACAATACTCAAGGTGTGGCCTCACCAGTGCTGAGTACAGGGGGACAGCAAGCAAAACTTAAGAGACATTTGTGTAACTCACTTTAAGCCTTGAGCACCCTAAGGAACACAGCTCAAGCATTTTACAGAAGTTTGAGTCCTCAGCCTAAACTCCACTTGCAGTAATAAATTCTGAAATGGCTCGTATCGGGGAAGTAAGTTTTCCACAGGTGAGTTTTGCTCAGTCATCAGCCTGCAGACTTTAGGAAATTAAATATTAGAAGTGAAGTCACAGTGGCTGCATAGGCTAATGAACTAAGAGACCCTACCTCCAGGACTATTTTGCTAAGCAAGGGTTGCAACTCTGCCCCTTCGCTTACCTACTTCCCTGAACACCTTCACTAGGTTTTCAGGGTCACCATTCCCAAGACAAGTGAAAAGCCAACAACAAAATAGAAAACAAATTTTATTGAGTGAACAAAAGTCTAAAAGTCTCCCATTTTTGGTTAACAAAAGCAGCAACCTACAAAACCCCTGCATTCCATGACAAAACTTTTTATGTCAAAAAAATTAATCCTTGAGCAGATATGAACATTTATACACAGAAAAGTTACAGCTGTTGAGATGTGTTTGTGCATACAACTGGGTAAGTTTCCAATCAGGGAAAAAAAAAAAACCAACCCAAAACCAAAGAGACTGCACATGGACACCAGAAAAAAAAATCTTGAATTGTTTTGCTGGCCAAGAGGTATATCATCAGGGCTGCCAGCAGTTTTCGGCACTTGCACACCCTTCATACAAAACTGAAAGAGCAGCAGAAAAACAGCAGAGGTTTTAAGACTGAACAAGGAAAAGAGCAGCCAAGAGAACACAGTGTTCAGCTAGCTCATCTGGCTAATGGTAAAACCAGCTTTTTTTGTACTGAATTTCACGAGCTCGTGTAAAGGGAGTCTGTGCTCTCAAGAGGCTCCAGGGTAAGAATTCAGCCGCTGTAGCCACAGGGCAAAAGCAATAAAGAAGGTCCGTCTTCAAACTTTCCCCGCTACAAGCGATTCCTCTCAGCCTAAAACTGGCATCCAGCTAAGGGTAAAGAAACCGAGACCCGCTTGACAAAATACAATTACCTGACTGACAGAAGACTACTGGGAACTAAGTGGAGAATGTACATTCACTTTGTAAATCTGACAAGGCTTTCTAACCTATGTGATTTTGTTTTTTTCCTCCTCACTGGATATGGGCAGCCTTAATAAAATGGAGTGTTCAAAAGGAAGGCAATGTTTACTTCTAACCTTACACCATTCGCAGAACAACCCTTTTTATAAAGTCATATCATAAGTTTTCATGCTTTTGAATGCTAAGTATTTTCAATGAAGTCTGTTTAGTACGTTGACATAGCTTCAATCTGCTCTTTTGCTTTCACAGATCAGGACACAGTACAATTCTTTCAAAAGAAATGATTGATTTTGCTGTCATATTCACTTTTGATTGCAGAGGTACAATAATCTGTGCTTATCCGTCAGATTATACATCAGTTCTCATCCACTGCAAATGTAGCATCAGGTTTATTTAATAATTACGAAGCAGTATCTTATACCTTAATTTCTATTCATATGTATTCTAGGACTAAAGATCCCTAATATGCCTTGATTAAAACTAACTTTAAACGTACCAACTCTATTATCTAAAGTTAATTTTAATCATTTCCATCATATTCATTATAACTCTGATACCCACTGTTCCTCCTCTCACGATGATTAGATTTCTTCCACGTCGATTCTTGATGAAAACCAGCACTGAAAGATCGACCCAATCGTCCATGTTGTTTCTTAGAGATATTGTCTTCACTCTCAGATTTGGAAATTCCTTGTCCTTGTGTTTGAGGACGTTTATCCTGCCTAACGTTTCCAAATGGAAAATTCCAAGGACCAAATCTTTGCCAGTTAAGTCTCTGAAAGGCAATGATGCAATGAAGATTTCCTCCAACCTAATCAAAGTAAAAAGGTTCTTTGTTAAACGCACACAGGTACTTTTCTAACATACATAGATATTTGAAATTAACATCTTGTCAGGTAACAGAAGTCTTAAAAAAAGATGACAAAAAAAAAAACCCACCATAACACCACACCCCACCACAAGGTCATATCCACAAACACCTCAGCTCAATTTTTATTGCTTTCCAGATTCAATTGCTGCCTTCCTTCTCATCTTTTTTAGTTATCCTTTTTAACTTTCACGGGCTAGTATAACTTATGTTCTGCTAGCCTTTTTTACTCTCCAGCCACCATCACAAAAATTATCTCTTTTTTTTATCCTCTACACATCTTGCTGTCTTCCATAGGTCTCTACATTTCAAATCATTTCTTCAGCCTACTACTTCCCAGACTTACATCCCCACCCACAAGATATAGTCCTATCTACAGGAAACAAAACTGTATATTGACATTAAGTCCACACAACAGAGACACATTCTTTCTTGTATGTTTGATTCTACTCTAGTTCACTTTCTTTCCTGCTTACATGCTACTAGAAGGCCATGCACCAAAAGGATCTGTCTGTAATTTGTCTGTAAAGTATTCTATACTTGCTGCAGCTACATTTTAAACCAGCAAGGTTAAATAATTTGATCAAATAATTTGATCAAATATATTGAATATACAGGTATCCTGGTTAATGCTAGTATATGCCAGGCTACTGCTGTATTCTATCTTGTCCTAGAATCCTAGAATCATTTAGGTTGGAAGAGACCCTTGGGATCATCAAGTCCAACCATCAGCCCTACTCTACAAGGTTCTCTCCTACACCATATCCCTCAACACCACATCTAATCTACTCTTAAACACAGTCAGGGAGGGTGACTCCACCACCTCCCTGGGCAGCCAATTCCAGTGAGTGACCACTCTCTCTGTGAAAAATTCTTTCCTAACGTCCAGCCTAAACCCACCCTGCTGCAGCTTGCAGCCATTCCCTCTTGTTCTATTGCTCATTGCCCGTGAGAAGAGACCAGCACCAATCTCTCTACAATGCCCTTTCAAGCAGTTGTAGAGAGTGGTGAAGTCTCCTCTCAGCCTCTTCTTCTACAAACTTAACAGTCCTGCAAGTAAATATAAAGGACTCTGGTATGCAAGTACATACATTTGACTTGTCTTCACCAACACTTCATAACAAAGTTCTTTCAGTGAAGTTATCTTACACGCTGAAGTAAGAGTAAGCTTGCCAAAAATCTACCACGCATTTCTTCCCATCTTAGTAAGCTGACCTTACCTTCTTTGTTTTTCGATGCTGCAATCCTCTCTCTAGGTGTCGAATATCTAGATATTCTGGATTTTGGGTGTTTAGATCAGTGACAATATCTGTCCACCTACAGAATAAAATTGTTACTACTCAGTTGACATTTATGAAACCTCAGCACCACTAAGACTCATGTACACACACATGCAAATACACATCTGCCACTTTAAATAATCTTACCAGTGATTTAAAGATCAATGAATGCATACAGATGTAAAAGGCTTGGTATTAGAGACATTAAGTCAGATATAAAGGTGTCACTTTTACTTAAAGCATTCAGTAATTATTTCTGCTCTTGGCAAACACTTTCCAAAATGAGTAAGAGCACCATGAGTCATTAGCTGTGTTGCTTCCCCTACCAATTAATCAGTTTGTGAAAGGAAGATGCAAAGTGCCATCTAGGCAAGGAGAAACATTAGCTTTTACTTATTTAATCATCTCTTGCCCTTTTAAATTATTTTGTTCAAACCCTTGCTTCTTTTCACCCATTCAATCTGTTTTCACAAGACAGCTCTCACCATAAATACCTCCTCCATTTTATTTAATTCCCATCTGTAATAAACTATCAATTTAATCATTTCCCATTCACTCAGCTCTTTAGAATTTCATAGCTCCTTCTTGCCCAAGTGAAACACATATCCCCATACTCCAGACCTCTTTAAACCTACACATTGCCTTTTCATTTCTGCCAACCTCTGATTAACTGCTTCTCTTTAACAGCACCCTCCAAGTTCAGAAAATCCGTTTCTACCTCTACCTTTGCCCTCCTACCTTAAACACAGAACTTTCTGCTCTGTCTCACTGGGACTGTAGCAGAAGTCTCCACAATAAAAAAAAAATAATAATACTACAAAGGTTTGTTTTCCATAACCAGAAACGTTTTCCTGTGCCGTTTGTAGCTTATATACCACGGGATAAAATTCTGTCAGTGGAATACGTAGTACACCACCTCTCAGCACAACAACCACAAGCATAATGTGATTTTTATTTTATGGCACTCAATATTAGTCCAAAATATCCAGCCTTTTGCAGTAATTGACAGTCATCTCACTGACAAAACACCACCACCAGAAGACAAAAACAAAACAAAACAAAACAAAAAAGATAACTGTGTTTTAGGTACTGGGTTAAATCAGACTGGATATGAAACCAACCAGACCTTTGAAACCACAGGATAAGGACCACGAAATAATTTTTCAAAATAGTTAAAGAAGAGGAAACAAAGCAACTGTGTGATTTTTTTTCCTTATTATTTTTTCACAGCCATTTTATCAAGAAAAAAAATCACTCCAAAATTAATTCGGGGGGTGGCAGAAAAGCTATTTGCTAAAGCTTATGTTTTGTCCACGTAATTGGTTTCTTGAAAGATACTGTTCTTTTGCACTGTTCCCTCATTTCAGAAATTAATATTAAGCTTTACAAACTTATATGTCAAAGCAAGCTAAGGAAGCTGTTCCAATTAATTTATCATGGGCAAATATAACTAATTGATAATATTTCTACATAGTACTCTCTAACTTTCCTTGTCAGTATGACTTGTTTAGACACCAACTTCATATGAGCCAGACCTCATCATAAATGTATTGTTTTAATGCATAAAAAAACCAATAACACAAGAGAGTACAGGCTATACCTGCATCTGTGCTAGATCTTAGTAGCAACATAGCATCCTGTACACACCCCAGGCAAACCTGTGAACAGCCTGAACTGTGCTCTAAGCAACTCCAAGGTTCATGCAGCCTGTAAGTCACAACTGCCATGACTGCAGACGGCTGAGGTGTCTTTTCTTCCTAAGGTGAGCTGTGTCACACTCAAACAAGAGAAACAGGCTTTGGCTTTCAGAGCAGCCCAGACGTGTCCTGCCACGTGACATAAAACTGCAGAGCCAGCCTGAGGTCAAAATATGAAGCTTCTCACCAAAGTGCCTGCTTCTGTTAGAACTACAGTATATTCATTCAAAAGAGTAACTTGGTGACTCTTAGCAGAGGGATATGAGTTGCTGTGAAAGAAAATGTATTGGTTTATATTCTTAACAAGTAACTTACCTTTTACAGTGTATTGTTGGATGTTTTCTGCTTGGCTCTCCAATTAAGATCCAATATTCTACTTCTTGCTGCAAGCCACGACCTCTGTTCAATAGAAGGTACAATCCTAGTAAGATTTATTGTGCATACTAAAGAGAGGTTAGTATTATATTGTTCCTTTTAGCATTTTTCTAATGTAAAATTGTTTTCTCAGCCAAACTAAAAAAACCAAACCAGCTCCTGCACTATAAACAGTGCTTGCAATTGTACACAGGGAGATTTTTTTTTGTTTCACCAGGATGGGAAGCAAGATAGAAGTTATTCCTTATTATTTGGGAAACAGACAGATTTTCCTAAGATATAGTGTTACTGAAGTGAAATACAGTCTAATATAAGATCTAAATTTAAATATACATGTAATAATGGAAATTAGAGTTGTAGAAAGCCACACAAAGGAGGAACAAACATCTTCCTATCTTTCACGTCTAACAGTCATCAAAGAGCCTGTTTCATGGTTTTTAAACTATACCCCAGATGACAGTTGTTATTAACAGCTGTAGGTTAACACGTATGAAAACAACTGGTAATTTCAATACATTCCTCCTAAGCATCCAGTACCACATACTAAAAAACAAACCCCTCAACTGATACTTGCTCAAGTTTGTAAGCAACTTCCAAGAGACTCAAAGCTTGCAGTAACTTTGTCAGAGAAAAGTTTGCGACAGGCATCAAGGCAGACTGATGAGATACAGAGGGTTCTTCTGTGACTTCCTGTGCAAGGTTACCCCATGAAAAACTACTTCAGTTTCAACTGTAACAAAACCTGAGATTTTTCTGCCTAGAAAATCAGGCAGCAAATGGCCTCGCTGCTTGCAATAATCTCTTTACTTATATTTCCCTGTAAAATAACAATGTATGCCATCATTGTACAGATGGGAAACCAGGATGTGGGATAGATCGACTTACCTAAAGTCACACTGGAAGTCTGTGGTTGAACTGGGAACTGAACCCAGGTCTCCCGAGTCCAAATCCAGCAACCTAAGATCATACAGGAAGTCTGTGGGTAACCTGTGGGAACTGTCTCTAAGCTCAGCCTAGCAATCTACCCATTTATTTTGGAACTTCAACATTTTCTGCTTGATTTTTAAAGAAAGGGTTTCCTTTGTAACTAGAATGCAAAAACAAGTAAACAAGAACTGCTGCACAATCTATTGTTAGTGCTTCTGGAACCTAAACATATTTTTTCGCATGTATTAGAAGATATGAAGATACAGGATGCTCTTCTGGTCTGACCTCCAGCAGAAAACAAGGCTATAAAAGCTCACTACTGCATGGTAGATTATTAGAAGACATCTGCTTTTAGGAAGAAAATCTAATATTGACTTTAAAATAATATTACTAGTGACTGAGAAACCATTTCAACCATGGGTAAAGTATTGAAATTTTTGCTCTCGATCATCACTAAACAATAACAATTCAAACTAGATAAAAGGAATGTTAAGTTTCCACACACTGTTCCATATTATTTCTCAAACTGCATTTTCAATCTAATAAGCTTTTTTTTTTTTTTTACTTTGCTCTTCCAATGCAGATTCTTAGTAAGTAAGTAACCTTATATAAGATCAAGTAATCAAGTCGTTAACCTTTGGCTAAATTCAGGCAGACCTATGCTGTTTGGGGTATACTTTCCAAATTCTTCTCACTCACCTGGCATGTCAGTGAACGCAGGCTTAATTAAAAAACTTCTGTATTCTTTTCATACAGAAGCTTCATACTGAGGCTTTCATTAACCCCATGGCCACAGTGCAACACTGGGAACAGATTAGATGCAGATGATTACGCTTTATTAACTCCACACAATTGCCATTCTGAACTCTGAGAAGTAGAGCTAGTGTTTGCCGTGCCTTGGTGTGACTCTCCGTCTTTGACATAGCAGAAGGCAGACTGCTTGGTAAACAAAGTGCAAGACTAAGGCTCACCTCACATCAGTGACCTACTCTTTTCATTGCTCAGCACTCCCCACTACCAGGTTCTGCTAATTTGGTCACGGATTGTTTTCTTACCTTCATGTCATTTAGGGAGAAAAAGGGTATCAACCTACAGTAAATTCTGTACATTTCCTCCACTAAAAAAGAAGCACAAACACGGTGTCTTACCTATAGGCTTTACTAGCTTTTACTGGGGTTGCCTCAAATCCAATTGGACAAAAATAATGGTTTTGGCAATGGTAGATGTAGGCCATCGATTCATCTTTCAGTCCACGTGTTAGCTTTGCAAGGGCCCCTGCCGCTACAAAGAAAAAGCAGGTTACAGTACAGAGTGCTTTGGATGCTGTGCAACGTCTGCAAGCAAAAAAAGGCCTATTTGACAACATAAAATAGTTACCCTGCTTTTTAAATTAGAGGACATGACCCAGTAGGCACACAGAAGATAGTTTTGATTTCAAACTTCTTAGTATTTAGTTTCCTGCCTGGTACCAAAAAAAAAACCAAAACAAAACAAAAAACCCACAAAAAAAAGCCATCTGCCACACAGCCTGTACTAGGGAAATGCAATATAATGTATTCACTGTGTTTTGATCAAAGTCATATTAAAAATTACTTATTCTGCATTAAAAAACCCAAACCCCAAAGTATCTCTTAACCTAGGAAATACACCGTGCAACACGATGCAGTCCCACTGCACCAAGTCAGATGCAGGAGATCAATACTACTGAAACCCCTAAAGGCTTTCAAATGTTTTGGTATCAAGAGTTTCTTGGAGCTTCCTACTCTCAGGAGCGCATGCCACATTTGGGCATACAATATTTTGTAATATGACTGCAGTACCTAGTTTCAAGAAAAGACAAGATAAAGCCCTGAAACAGGACAGAATCCTCAAATGGGATCCCAAGATCATCAACAAAATTATTATTTCCACTTTAATAACTTCCCCCAAGATTTTTCAGCTTGTTTTTTTTTTTTAATTTTAAAGAACCTTCTAGTTAGAAGATAATTGCCCAGACTGTACCAAAGGCTAAATCAACTGTGTATGAAAGTATAACGTTTCTTTAGGTAACACACTTAAAAGTAGACTTAGTAAAATGCAGCTTCATCAGGTAACTGAGAATAACCACCAAACTTTTAGATACAGATGTAAGCTAAAGGCAGGCAGCGTGGATGAGTTCAATAACTTTATAACTACATTTTTTTTAAAAGTATACAACATTTAATAAATACATTAATAATTTTGTGTCATACATTCTAAATTTTTATACAACAACAGATTTCTAAAGACGCTGAAATAAAAAAATGGATTGCTCCCTCAGTGCATTACAGCAAACATATCTTCCAGGACACCAACACAGAAGTTGAAGCACAGTGTCCTCCTGGATACCTCAACGTTCCAGATCTGCGATAGCAGAACATTTAGCACAGAATATATTTTATCAAAATAGAAGTAAAAATGAAAGTGTTAGCAAAATAGAAGAAAAAAGTAAAGCCAGAAAAATCAGGGTATTTGAGAGCTTCTCTCGAACTGGAAGTACTACTTACAGAGTTTGTCTTGTCAAATGCTACACATCTCAGGATTTTCCAGTTTATATACTGTAAAATGAATGCTGTAGGATTAGCTACGTACCAGTTTCTCCAGCTGTCTTGTTCTTCCCGTGAGGTTTATACAGAACATATGAGCATCCCTTGATACGGAAGTGATCGTTTATTTGCCTAAACCATCTGAAACAACAAGCTTAAAGATTGTAGTAACTCAAGAGTTATTAAATGCCATTTTCTTTCCTCCCACTTTTCCTCCGCTTGACAGTTTAGAAAAAAAGTCTCAGTGTGCTACTAAGTCCCTGACACATTAGTATATGGACTGTAGATGACCATGGCACCCTATTACAAACAAAACTTAACATATCCTAGAGAGACCAATGAACAACCTAAGCCTTTTCCTTCACTTTACTTTTTCAGACTCAGCGTAGGTCCATAATAACCAATGGGCTGGATTTGAAATATTGATCCTATCGTGCTCAGCCCAGTCACCCCTAACTTTGAGTTGCTCAGCCTTTAGAAAGGCACTCAAATTCTCAAGTGCCAAGCTTTGACCATGATTTTTAAGCTACATGAAGGAAATCTTTTAAGACAACAGAAGGCAGGACCCTTCAAGTGAGACTTCCTGCATATCACGTTGGGCTGTCACGTAAGTTTCCCAACAGCCAAGCATTACCGGAGTCCTGTACTGCAACTGCTCACAGCAGCAGTAAACGAGGACAGGCCCACAAAGGAGATTTTGTCTCAGATAACAACTTTTCAACATTACAATATTCAGATTCACATCTCTGAAGATAATACCTCAATCATAAAGCCATGTTGGATGATGGGGCTGGCTCTCAGCCTTCCAGTTCTCCAGTCTGATGAGTATTTAAAAATTATTTGACTAGGCAGAAAAAAGCCCCAAAACCTAGTAAGGTTAACTTCTCTGCAGCACATAAAACACTCACAGGCAAAAAGAAAGAATTACAAGTTTAACTTTCATCCGTATAGACTGTTAACATACAGAGACAGATCATTTTATCAGCTTGGTCTATAAGGGTTGCTATCTCTTAGGGAGATATAAAATCTGGGTGCGAGTCGCCTAAGGCAGAAAAGAAAGTTTTCATGACACTCTTCAATGACTTGTGTATGATGCCGTTAAAGAACAGACTGCTGCCACATTTTCAAATCCAACACCCACATTCTGTGCCAAGACCTATATATTGCCTTCAGAAAATACTGACTATATCAAATGTAACTCATGAAACAGGCAAGATTTTGAATCTCACAGTAGAGTAACGCACCAAAACCCTGTCACAACATTCAACGCTCAAGTACGATACGCTCCCAGTCCCTTTTAATCCTAAAATTCCTTATGAGTTTTAAAAAGGGACAAATATTTTAAGATGAAACTCTTCAAGATTAGGAAAAAGCAGAGCAGAAATGAAACAGAATTTGAAAGTTCAAGTGTTATGTGACTCCAGCTGCTGCCCCATTGCAGCAGAGGTGCAGGACTCACCAACTCATTTTCAATTCTTAAATTATTCTTTACATAAAATTGCTAGTGTATCAACTGCCTTTTCAGGCTGTTTCAGTGACATTAACAAGCATTTAATATGCATTTTCAAAAGCAGAGGATAAGAATAAAGAAAACATTTCCTAACCAAGAGATGGGATTCATTAGAGTATTATACAACCATTAACAAACTGAACCAAAAATCAAAAAGAATTTCATGTTCACCTGATCTGTGTAGCAACATGACACTATAAAATGGCTAGTGCAGAAAACTTGGACAAGTTTCTTTGGACACTGCCAAGATTACCCAGGTTTGCTTCATTATTCTAAAACAAGAGGGGACTATCTTCTGTCAGCCTTTATTTTCCTCTTCAAATACATGAACTACTACTGGATTTTAACAGTTCCATCTCTTAGGATTTTTTTTAATTTTTGCATATGTTAACAATATAACTGCATCAAAAAGGACCAACTATACCTCATTAAAGTAGTATTTCCAGTGAAGGGACCAAACCTAATCTCCTCAAATGGGGGCTGAAAGCCCAGTATGTGCAAAGCTTCTTCTTGAGTAATAGGTGGTAAACTGAAAAAAAAAAAATAAATATAAAAGAATTGTTTAATGAAGTAATTAGCAACATATTACAGACTTTCTGGAGGCAAAGCAGTCTACGTGTGACTTACCTTCCAGCTCCCAGTGTACTATATAAGAAATTCCAGCAAGACACTAAGGATGAAATTCCACAGGAAGTCTTGTACTGAGGTCGGCTAACACAATACCTGAAACCAAACAAAATCCCAAACACATTGGTCAGCATTCTTGACTGAGTTACAGGAGCAACCTGAACTACTACTGTGTGCCAAGCCACTAAAGTGCCATGTTATATTAAATGTTCTTATGTTGCCCGCATAGAAAAGTGAATTCTTTAAACAACAACAACAAGAAGAAGAGAAGCAAATATGTTAATCAATTTTTTAAGTTTGTCACATACTACTATCCGATTTCATACATACCAGTCACATTTCTAACAGCCCCGTGAGAGTTCTGTACAAATGATCTGCAGGAAAAAATGGCTCTGTGCTAATATAGCATGTGGTTTGACCCGGTCTCTTTTAACGTGAACTCATAGTAAACTGCATCTCTACCATTTTACTATTGAAGGTCATTCCAGGTCATGGATTTCCTAGGGTTAACATTAACTTTCTGATGTCATAGAGATACAGTAAGAACCAGAACTATATGCATAAGATAACAGTTGTATAGAACTGAGATTCTGATCAAGTATTTCCCAGTGAAAAGAAAAGTTAGGAGTAAGACCTATCAATACCGTGGTTTAATGTTGCTTTTTGTCTGACAAGGCAACGAATTTGCCTTTTTTTTTTAGCAATGAATCCACAAATATTTTTTTCTCATTGAAAGAAAAAAAAAGGGTTTAGAAAGAAACAGTTTTAGAATTTCAACAGATAGGAGGAAAGTCCTCATTCTTCCTGTAGAAAGTGTGAGATTTAGTGTACATAGGCTTAAAAAGGTATGAAAACATTAGGAAGTTTGAAGTCAGATAACAAGCAACAGTGTTTACCATCAAGCTCTATGGGGATAATTTTAAATACAATTCACAGATACTACCATCTCCGGAGGTCCAACACTTTTCTCTCCTTCACATCTTCAAGAGCAGAACGCTGAGGATACTCCCTGCATTGTTTGGGTTTTTTGTCAACAGATTTTTTCTTTGCCACTTGTTTCTTCATGTTGCCTGCAAAACAAATTTACAAAACAAATGCCTATTTTACCTTTCAAATCTTTCTTCTTAAACATTTTTAGAATGGCACACACACTGATTGTGTCAGTAAGTACAAAGTGAGACTAAACATTAATTGAAGGAAAAAGCTCAAATACATAATCAAGACTGTTTACAGGTTTGTAAAGCTGCCATAGCTCCATAAACATCTGAACAGAATTAACGATGACCTGCCCGACTACTTAGAGAGAGCAGCCAATCTGATTATTCTAATGCGCTAAATAATCCATCCCAGAAGTAAGACTCTCAGACCAACATGGACTTCCCATCTCCAACATTAAATGCACAGCAAAATATAACGAAACACTTGTTTTTCACAACCAGGCTCCGTAACTAGCTACGCTTTCCGATGAAAACTTGCAAATCCAGTAATAACAATATACCCTCCCAAGGTCTCTTCCTTTTTGTAAACCACTGAGGCAGCAGAAAAAGAAGAGTTGGGCCACACGCTAGAGCAGGAGTATTTCTGTCCCATTTTGAAGCCATCATACCTAAATGAAATATAAAATTACCATCACGTAAGATATTAACGTTTATTTCTTATTTAAGGACACTATATGTACACATGAAAAGGCGATGGCAACTTGCCAAAAATTACTTTTAAGTTTTGATAAACTGGTCTCATACTAAGGTAGAGAGAAAACAACAATTGGATTAGCCAGCCAAGCCATTACGAGAAAAAAATCTACAGCCTGCTCTAGATAAGCAGAGGGATTACAGGACAAAGAAAACCATATGTGTATGCAAGAGCTTGATTCACAGTTGCAATCTGTGACTAGGCAGAAAAAGAACATGGGAGGCAGAAAAGAAGTCAGTTTTAAAGAAATGGCTATCTGGGATCTATACCTAACACTGGATAGATCCAGCAAATCAAAATAAATACAATTTTGTTACAGAAACCACCTGCTTTCCCAGGTGACTGTAATGGTTTCATTTACTTGTCACACATAAACCGTATCTTTAATTTTATAATACATTTCTGAAGTACCTTGTAACATTTCTACAAGTGACAAACCTGTATTTAACAGGAACAAGCAATAATTGCACCATACACTAGGTCCTACTAAAAAAAAGATAAACAAAACTCAAAAACCCAAGGGAAAAAAAAAAAAAACAAAACACCAAACCCCAAACAATACCCCAAATAAACACACACACAGTTAGGCAGAAGTCAACCTGGTTTAGAGCCACTTCCTCAGGCAGCTATACTTGACTTTCACTCCTACATCACTCTCCCCTTTCTCAGTGAGTAAATTGTTTGCAATGGTGTATAGGCTCTTCTACAGCACTTCCTCAAGAGATACCCATGCGGAGCTGCCCCTTCCACAAACAAGTTGTAAACACAAAGGCTTTTCCTATCACAACATCAAGTCTTCACCACCTCACCTGCTTTGCTCTTCAGATTTGTGGCCATACCGTTGAACTCCGATTTGTCGATTTCCCATGCCAGTGGAAGCTTTCCAAGTTCACCAGGCAAGCTTTGCAAGTTAGTATCTTCACTGTAAATTATCTCTGAAGCACCAGTTTGAATGCTGAGTAAGCTCGGTGTGTTATTTCCAACATTTAAGGCAGCACTGCCTGACAGACAGGCACTAACTGAAGCACTTGGGCTTTTACAAATAGATGTTACTCTGTTTAAAAAAGCATAGTCTGAACAGATGGTATAAAATTTCTCTCGTGTGTGAGTCACAGGACATCCCCAGGGATAATGCCCATCCTCTCTAGAGACCAAGGATGCAGTGGAGGCATCTGACACGCAGTATGGCTTCACAGGATCACGTAGAGAAGCAGCTTCTGGGGATTCTTTCCCAGGTTTGTTTTCAGTGTTTCCATTATTTCCAGAACCATTCTCCTTTTCATCTTCTGAAATGTTAGGCATTGAATGATACTGAAAGAATATGGTACAGCTAAGAATATTTTTTCTTTATGCTTTAATTACAACAGAGTTTGCATCATTGCTTCCATTGCCTCCACAAGCTATTGACAAGGTACCTGAAAGAAATTGAGGAATTAGTGCAGGTGTCTCAATCCACATAAAATGCACAAAGT
This sequence comes from Jacana jacana, assembly GCA_013400555.1. Lineage (NCBI taxonomy): Eukaryota > Metazoa > Chordata > Aves > Charadriiformes > Jacanidae > Jacana > Jacana jacana. The sequence goes on along the minus strand of VZTM01005273.1, from coordinate 17,605 downwards.
TTTTTTTTTAACTCATATCCAATACAAGCTGAAATACAGATACAAAGATACACCACTCCATACACCGTGTCTCTTCCTAGGCACCTCTAGAATTGTATAAAACAGCACTTTTTCTTATTCATGAGGTGCCAACAACACACACCACAGTGATACTACAAAGAAAACACCATGGAGTAATTAGACTTGTAAAGTGGGAAAAAAAAAACACAAAACCAAACCACAAATCAAACCAAACACCTTCCTATATCTACATAGTCGTGGTGAATTGCTTCTATTTCTTTATAGCTACAATACCTTGCATACATGGAGCACGAAATAATTTATGAAAATTAATCAGTGAGACAGCAAACTTAAGGTCACTTAATTCTGAAGTCCTGCACACTTTTACTGCAAGTGAAGTTCAAGCTGACAGAAAATTACGGCAACCATTACCTCAGTTGACTGTAAATTGACAACACTACCCTCAATCTGTTCCATTGCTTTGCTTGGATGGCTGTTAAGAGGTCCCTTTTATTTTTACGATGTGAGAATGAAAGCATCAGATTTTGTTTACAGTAGCTAGGAATTACCAAAAACAAATTTAGAAGGCTGGCTTAGTTTTAATGATCTTTTAAAAAAAAAAAATAAAATAAAATATATAAATTGACAGTATGTGTTCTCTGTCAGCAGCTTGCACGTCTGTGGTGCGAAGGCGCAGATGGGAAAACCTGGCAAGCAGGAGGCAGGAGTTTCACTCGAGAGCAGCCTCCTGCCACACTCGACTTGTGGTCACTGAACTGAACCCACAGAGCGCCAACCCTCTGCCAAAAGCCGGCCTTACAACCAAACCCAACCAGGGCTCTGCTCGACCGATTACAAGGAAGCAGCACCACGCACGTACTCCGGAGCGGCCAGCCGCGGAGGCAGCTACGCGGCACCCGGTCCCCCGTTCCGCCGAGCAGGCCCTACGACACCCGTTCTCCTCAACTCCC
>VZTM01005273.1:5870-16596 GCA_013400555.1 Jacana jacana | reverse complement strand
GGCCCAGAGGCGGCAGCGGCCGCCCCCTCCCCGCTGCGGACCCTTACGATGTCTCGGAGCAAGCGGCCTCTGGTCTCCTGGGCGGGGCGGCGATTGGGCCTCGGCGCTGCGAGAAGCACCTCTGAGGCCGCGTATGTTTGTGCGGCTCCCCCTCTATGCGCCCTCGTGGTCTCGCCCGCCGCTGGCCTGCCGGCGGGGGAGGAAGAAGCAGGTCGGGGATGGCGGCGGGGAGGATTCACGGATGGGTTTTGGTGTCGCACTGGGGACATGGCCGCGTCTCCGCTTCAGGGCGGGGAAGCATAAAAGTAAGGGGTTCCTGCTTGGAACAGGGAGGGAGGCAGGGAGGGGTCCGGACGNTGTGCTCCATGTATGCAAGGTAATTTATGAAAATTAATCAGTGAGACAGCAAACTTAAGGTCACTTAATTCTGAAGTCCTGCACACTTTTACTGCAAGTGAAGTTCAAGCTGACAGAAAATTACGGCAACCATTACCTCTATTGACTGTAAATTGACAACACTACCCTCAATCTGTTCCATTGCTTTGCTTGGATGGCTGTTAAGAGGTCCCTTTTATTTTTATGATGTGAGAATGAAAGCATCAGATTTTGTTTACAGTATCTAGGAATTACCAAAAACAAATTTAGAAGGCTGGCTTAGTTTTAATGATCTTTTAAAAAAAAAAATAAAATAAAATATATAAATTGACAGTATGTGTTCTCTGTCAGCAGCTTGCACGTCTGTGGTGCGAAGGCGCAGATGGGAAAACCTGGCAAGCAGGAGGCAGGAGTTTCACTCGAGAGCAGCCTCCTGCCACACTCGACTTGTGGTCACTGAACTGAACCCACAGAGCGCCAACCCTCTGCCAAAAGCCGGCCTTACAACCAAACCCAACCAGGGCTCTGCTCGACCGATTACAAGGAAGCAGCACCACGCACGTACTCCGGAGCGGCCAGCCGCGGAGGCAGCTACGCGGCACCCGGTCCCCCGTTCCGCCGAGCAGGCCCTACGACACCCGTTCTCCTCAACTCCCATGGGGCTCGCCCACCGGGGAAGCCCGCACACCCGGCCTCAGCACCGGGGAGGGGCGGGAGGGCTGGGGCGGCGCCAATCGGGGCCTCAACGCGGCACCGCCCCCCTCCCCCCTGCCGGCAGTCGGTTCCAGAGTGAACAGCCCCTAGCTGGGGGAAGGGCCTAGGAGGGTGGGCCTACTCCCTTCCACCGCGCCTGCGAGGGCCGGCAGCGGGGGGAGAAGGGGAAGGGGGCTGCTGCTGCGCGGCCCGACCCGCACTCCCGGCNCAGGGAGGGAGGCAGGGAGGGGTCCGGACGCTTTACGTGCACCAGGTTTCCCTTGGTTTCCCTCAGCCTGCGGTAAGAATCTGGGTGACAGAAATGCCTCGGGGGATCCGTGTAAAAGGACACTTCGGGTAGCGGTGTCCGGAGCTGCCGACGGAATTTCCCGCCGCGTCTTCACTGCATATCTTTAACGTGAACAGAGTGACGCCGAAGGCATGACTGGAGTGCTTTTGGGTACTGCCACAATTAGTCAAAAAAATGTATTTCATTATGAATATTCAGATTTGTAAGGTATAAAATGTACAATTAAAAAAAAAAATCAGATCCAAAAAGTTAGGTGGCTGTTTTGGCACTGGTGATGAGAGCGGGGTGCCCTCACACACAGAGCCCCCGCCCTTGGCAGGATTTCTGTGAGAGGGACTGCAAATCCTGGCAAGATGAATCAAGCCCCTTTGCGAGAGTCGGATTTAGGCGATAGCTGTCCGTGGCTAAGCAGAGCGGAGTTGCAGAAGTCCTCTGGCAAGAGTGGGCATGGCTGAGTTTGCCACCCCCTGGGCACGAGTAAGACCTCCCATCAAATTTGGGTTTCGATGTGGCTTCAGAAGCCGGAGGCGCCCTGCCTCTGCCACAGAGAACATCCCTTCTCCCATCACCAGCTGGAAGGCTCTGTCGGCCAACAGCCTTTGAAGTAATTAAACAATTCTGCCTCCAAAGCATTATTATTTATTTTTTTCTCTGAGCCAAACGATCGGCGTTAGGATAGCAGCACCGTTGGCTTTGCCAGCCAGGACTAAAATTGGGTTGTGTGATTTATTTCATGGTTTGTTTGGGTGCTGACACGTAGTGCCAGATCTGTGCAGAGGTTCCCTGGGCTGCGCCGATGTGGGGGAAGAAAAGCTGGAGGAGGGAGAGGCAGGAGGGGAGAAGAGTGTGCGTCACCTTCATCGCCACATTATGCCTTTTCTTAACGTGCCGATGCCACCCTGCTAGGAAAAGGAAGGGCATTCAGCGAGTTCTACAGCCGTGAAATTTCTCCATAAATAAAACAAAAAAATCTTTAAAAGTTCCCTCTCACTGAAGGGGACTGGCTTGTCTCATGCAGCAAAACTTAACCAGAGGAGGAGTGTAAAACACAGCCTGTAAAATATATCAAGAGAGTGGTGACAGGAAAGGGGGAGGAGCTGAAGGGGCACAGAAATGAAATGGGGCCTGCAAGAATTTTCAGACTGGAAACTGCAAGTCTGCTCACTGTTGCATGTACTGGAAAATCATGCCAATTGGAACAGCAGGAAACAAAAAGCAGGTCAACAAAAAGTTGGAGCTGAGTAATTTTCTAAGGCATTTTGTGATCAAGTTGCTCGTTGGAAAAGACTACGTTCATCGACCCAACAGGTCATTTTTCACCTTGCAACTTCCTTAAATTTTTCTTTTTTTTTTCTGAACTTTTCTTAAATATTCTGGGCTTTCCTATAAAGCACATTTGCAGTATGTCAAAATGTAAAATAAAAGATCTCTTTGAAATTCGTGGCTCCTTGATGATGAGGTGTTTGATTTTCTGTACTTTCCCGTAACAAGAGAAAAGTAATAAAGAGGAAACTCGAAAATGCCTTCTGGGATTGAAGTTCACCCGTGAAGAAGCCTTAATTTGGGTGAGGTTTCTGTAGCTAAATGACAAAGGAAAGCATTTGGGTACGCTCCTGGGGGTACAGATTTGGGAATAGTGCTGCCATTTCACACTTTCTTTCTGCACGTTCTTCTATGCAAAAGAAGTTCACTGCTTCTCAGAGTCCAGTGCTATTAAGCCTGACCAGTTGCAAGAGACCAGTTTCAAGATGTTATACATTCGTGTAAAAAAAATACTCAGAAAAGTGGAACGTAATAGCCAAACTCCAACTTTTTAGAAAAGCCCTATTTAGGAATACACACATGCATCGTTGCCGTTTGTCCGACTTGAACCACTCGTGGCTTGCTTCCTTCTTGATAACCTAGAAATTCCGGAGTTACTGTTGAAATACAGAGATGCTGAGTATTTATTAGGGCTGAAATCAGCCTATTTCTGGTTCTTGGCGCTTCAGCGGGCTGCTGAGGCGCCCAGCAGTACAGGATGGTGCCCTGAGCTTCTGGGTGCTGTGCAGCTGCTTCTGCTGCTCAGCGGAGGAGTCTGAAAACCTCCATTTCCCGATTGCAAACTCTATTTAAAATAAAGTTTCTCACCCTAACGTTGCGGAAACGGAGCGAACGAGGTGGGATATGGATTTACGACTGGGACTGGACAGAGATGTCTGAAAGCGTAAGCCAAATCCACGGGCAGAGTCGGCTTTCCCCCGTCCCCTCCCTCTGAGGGTGATGGTGGCGGTGGATCCCAGCGAAGTCCCCGAGGCCGGCGGGCCGCTCCGGGCCTGAGGCGGCTCCGGGCTAAGCCGGAGTTGGCTGTCAACCGCCTCCCGGCCGCCGCCCCCTCCTCAGCCCAACTACACCTCCCAGCAGCGCCGCTCCGCGCCGGATGTGCGGCCTTTCCCGACCCGCTCCACTCGGGCGCTGCGGGAATGGTTCCCTGAGGAGCCGTTGCTGGCAGCCGGGACAGGGCGGCTCTGCGATCTCCCCCCCTTCCACGCCCCTCATGCAGCCGCTCCGAGGGCGGGACTCCCCGGTGCAGCGGTGAGGGAAGGAGGAAGGTCCCCGGCTGCGCTCCCTCCCGCGCCCCGGCGNGCGGGAGCGGGCGGCCGAGCCCCGAGCGCTGCTTGGTATGGGGGCCTGGGCTGCGGGCGGAGGCTGCCCTCCCCGCCCGCTATTTTTACGTGCAGGCCGTGGACGCCGAAGGGCAGAGGTAAGCGCGGCGGCAGAGGCTGCTTTTCACGGAGGCTTCGGTTGCGGGTAGAAAAAAAAAACCCAAAACCCAAGAGATGAGTTAAAAAGTCAGGCTCCCTGTCCCCCTCCCCGCTTCCGGTCAGGGGGGTGAAGGCAGTTAGGCGGAGAGCGGCGGAGCTTTCTACGCCCCCTTCCCCGGGCATCACGACCCCCCTCACGGGTGCGTGGCTGCTCTAGGTCGGGCAGCCGCTTAAATATTTCTAGGCCCTGGTTCCAAATCTCAAAATGTGGATTTTTCCTTTCCTTTCCTCTCCCTCTCCCTCTCCCCTCCGTGGGGGAGTGGAGCGCCCAGCTCCCCGCCTCGAATGGCAGCAGCGCCAGCGCTGCTGTGCCCGTTCCTCGGCAGGGCTGACCTTGCGTGCCCGGGTTCCCGCTGAACCATTTTCACCTTTTAGGCAGAAAAACGTACTTGGGCTTTTCCTGCAGAAGGGGAAACTACTGGTGCTGAAGGCTTCATACGTGACTCCTTCTGTGTATCACTGAGCAAAAGCTAATTAATCTTTTTAGGAGTATCAAATAACCGCACAAGGGGATGAAATGAGAAAAGGCAATGAGAATGTTAGACAGCAAAACACAGACGTTGCTCCAGCCAGCAATGTATGATTTGTTCTGCACCTTAACAATAACTAGTATCTTTAATTTATCATAGCAGCTGCTCAGGTGTCCGCTTGTTTCCACTGTTGGGAATGTCAGTATTTGACCTAAATGCATAGGCACAAAATCTGTAGAGTCATTTAGGAAGCACTCGTTAAGTCAACTTCATAGGCATGAAATAGGTAAACAGAGTTTTCAGAGGACACTTAGAGCTTTTCATTTATACAGGAAAGAAACCCTGACCGTACAAACTGCATAGGAGCTCAGAGTGCTCACTCCAGGTTGTCCAGATTAGACTCACCATGACATGCACAAGTCTGGAAGCTGATCGTTGATCTTATCTTGGACAGTAACTGTTTCCTGTATTTAGTTGAACTGGCAGTTCTCTAGGATGTATGGACAAGTTTCGGAAAAGGTGACCAGGCTGCTGGGATGTAATCCATTAGTCCAGCCAGTCCCACTCCTCTCTTTGTCCTGAGCTCTCCCTACATATTTGGGACTGTGTTTAAAGAGGTGGAAGAAAGTTGGAGATGTAGCATTTTCACCATGCCAACTTTGTTAATACCTCTGTGGTGTATGATAACGTCACGATTTTTCAAATTATTTATTTGGTTTGATGGAGATTTTTCTGTGATACATGCATGGTGAATTGTACCCAGATGTCATAAGTACATACCGAATGACACATTCACACTTACAATGTTTTTTTCCTACCAAGCCACTGGCATTTGTAATATCTCTTCCACTCTCGCCCTGGTATGAGTTAACATAGTGATTAAAAAGTCTAACTTCATTCTTCACTTCCTTGGAAAATAAAGTAAGCAGGAAACATTTTGCTTCTGTACATAAAATAACAGACTTATTAAGCTGCTGAAGTGAAGCTTGTCCTGGAATTTTTATAGAATCATAGAATGGTTTGGGTTGGAAGAGACTTTTAAAGATCCTCTAGTACAACCTCCCTGCCACGGACAGGGACATTTCTCACAACATTTGCAGGTTGTTCAAAGGCCCATCCAGCCTGACCTTTAACACCTCCAGGGATAGTACCTCCACAGCTTCTCTGGGCAACCTGTTCCAGTATCTCACCACCCTCATCACAAAGAAATTCTTCCTTATATGCACTCTAAATCTACCCTCTTTCAGTTTCAAACTGTTGCCCCTTGATCTATCAAGATATATCCACCAAGATGCCATTTATCTGCATGCTTCCCATCGGTTTACACTTGAGCTACTACTAATCAAGAGCTATGCCTTGTAGATTTGTGAAGATTTGTAAAGGTGCTCTCTTCCCATATAATCAAAGACCATATTTCTAACACTGTTCAACACGTAGCACACCAAGTAACTCTGGAGGTGTGTTCATGAGTATCTAAGTGGAACCTCCTTGATAGCTAATAGTTCTAACAGCATGAGATGTTAGCCTAGCAAAGTTCTCTTCAGAGAATTTCTCTTCATGCTTTGCTTGCGAACGTCAGCGTCCGCTCAAGTGGCTTCCAGACGTCACTGAAAATCTGTCAACTTGAACAGATCAGACCAAGAAAGCTGTTGTGGGTTTCCCTTTTTATTGTGCTCACCCTTATTCTCTTGGTAGGTTCACTTCATCACCAGGTGAAAATGCATTCCAGGTGAAGATCACTGCTCCTGACGAACAGTTCACCCGGGTTGGTGTGCAGGTGTTAGACAGGAAAGATGGTTCCTTCCTTGTGAGATACAGGATGTATGCAAGTTACAAAAACCTGAAGATAGAAGTGAAAACTGGAGAGAAACATGTTGCAAAGTCTCCATATATTTTAAAAGGTAAGAAGTAGCACCACACATAGATTTCCTGTCTTGGCTTTTTCTCACAAACTGTGTCCCAGCATATGTTCTAGGATTAGCATAGGATTCTGTGGGACCTCAGAATTTTTCAGAACTGTCAGATCTCACGAGAATTGTAGATTTATTATCGGTATCCTGCACATACTGTTCAAAATAATAAAAAGAAACAAATGCTGTGAAGCTGTTGCCTAGCTAATTCATGTAAAAGACTCACTCAGAAGCTGATGTAACTAGGTGTAATTCCACTGGAGTCAAAATAAAAGTTCAGACTTTGTGTCCATTTAGAGTTGCTGAAGACTTGGCCCCAAGCAATGAACGTTCAGTGCCTGGTCCTCTTTTTTGATCTCAACAGTGTGACTTATTAAAATAAGAATTGTGTTCCTCATAGGACCTGTTTACCATGAAAACTGTGACTGCCCTCAGGAGGAGAGCAGTGCATGGCTGGAAGAGATGAACTGCCCTCAAATCATTCCACAGATTCAGCGAGACCTAGCAAATTTTCCCGTTGTTGATCCAGATAAGATTGCAGAAGAAATTCCACAGAGGTTTGGACAAAGACAGAGTCTGTGTCATTACACCATCAAAGATAATGAGGTATGGAAACTCTGATCTCCATGCATGCATTGGTGGGAAGTCATACAACTGGGCTGCTTGGCTCTTCCCAGTTGAAAGGCTGCTTCTTGTGCATTCTTTAAGAAACTTTCATTGCTTGCTTCTCTGTCCTTGAACACTTTGCAGTTTGTATATGAGCTCTATAGTATCTGTCTTACTTTGTAAAAGGCTTTTTGTCCATGTTACAACTGAAGCAACTAAAGCACAGTGAACGCAAATTACTTTCCAAGCAATCAATAGGAGTACTGGGCACGGACCCAAGTCTCTTCAATGCTAATTCACTTTCCTGTTCTCTGAGTAATATTGCTGTGGAGTGTCACGATCATCCAATTTGACACACATCAATAAATTATGTTGTGCATGATTCTGCAGTCCACATAAACCACTTAGCTCCATCTAGGATCAGAGCTACAATTCTTTTTAACAAAACTACTGACTTCAGTAGAGTTTTGTGAAGAAAACAGAACAATGGAATACAACAGAAACAGGCAACCAGATTCTGTTTATATGAGAAACACCTAAAGTGTCTGCAAAAGCAAGCAAAGCTTGTCTTTCCCTTTGGTCACTTGTGTGATGAGTTAGAGAGATGAGATTTGTAAAGCTGCACAGCTGATTCATAAATCTATATATCCGTAGGATCTGACTGCCTAGTTAATTAGTGATTGAAAGCGCTCTAAATTGCGGCAGTTGTTCTCTGAAATGAAAACACCAGACCAGCAAAACCTTTGTTTATTTTCAGGTTTACATAAAGACATATGGGGAACATGTTGGCTTCAGAATTTTCATGGATGCCATACTGCTGTCTTTGACAAGAAAAGTGAGTACGTCTGTACAGGCATTTATTTTGTTTGTCCTAATTTATAGAAGTCTGGGCTTAACAATATACTTCAGCATCTTTGTTGCTATTTCTGTTAAAAAGCCTTTTGTGTTTTTTGATTAATAGCAGAAAGGTCATTTTCCTCCTTTGAAGTTGGCAAGTTCTAGGGTGCTTATCTGATTGTTGTATGGAGTACCACAAATGTTAATTAGATAGCAAGCTTTTGTAGGAGAGTTTGATGGATTTGGATGGAATGTGGGGTTTTGTTCCCTGAATCCTGCAGCTTCTAATAGAAAATTTTGTCTCTGCTAGTACATTTTACAGGATGCCTGAAAAAAAAAATAGAGAAAGTATATCATTCTCCATTAAATTCCATGTGTTGAAAACAAGGCAGGAAGGGCTGAGAAGGAGCACCAAAAACCCAACAGGTAGCATGTGGGGAAACTTCCTTAATATACAAGCAAAAAGTACCACACAAGTTTCCCTAGGGAAACTTTGGAAAGAAACTAACATTATGTACATAGTGACAGAGTATAACAGGGCTGAAGTTTCAGCACACACAAATACGTGATTATTGCATCAGAGAAATGTGAAGATATCTGAGCTAATACATATTTTTGACTGTTAAAAGGCAAAACAGTTTGTTTCTTAAAAAGGAAAGAAGAGAGGAGCTACTGCAATATGGAGTTGTTCACCTAAAAGAAAAATTCTTTAAAAATCTGATAAAAAATAAAAACATTATTTATAAGTAGCCGAAAGGTAAGGTAATTGGTATGAAACAACATGGATTTAACATAAAAATAACTACATGGTTTTTTTCTAGAACAAGATAATAGGTTTGCTCTATGGATGTCGAGTGTCTTGATTTTAGTTAGGCTTTTGAGGGTAAATCTCACAAGTTTCTTACAAACAAGACAGGAAAACTTTGCCTTAGAAGAAACTACTGTAAGCTGCTTGGAAAGCCTTACTTAAATAGTAGTTACCAACGTTTCCAGAGAGGCAAAAGGTGTCACAGAATCACAGAATATCAAGGATTGGAAGGGACCTTGAAAGATCATCTAGTCCAATCGTCACAAATATATTCTTCAGTGATTTGTCCTAGGGTCAGTCTCCATTTAATAACGTGACTGAATAATGGACTTAGAGAATATGCTTATTGATTTTTTGGATAACAAACATGAAAGAATCTGCAAGCACCTCATGGTACAGCATCATGCTTTTCTTTGCTTGTTAACAAGTAAGAGAAACTGTATGGAAAATTGATAAAATAAACTGACAATGGCAGGATACTTCACAAAGACTGGATAAGTTGTGTAGTTATGACACCTGTTTAAAATAGGGAGTGAGTGGTTGTTTTCTGCAGAAAAGTGTGAAGGTATCACAGATTTAACGACTCAGAGTGGCACGCTGCTGCTAAAAGCTAAACACAGACATGAACAGAACAAACACATGAAAGAAACGTGAAGTAACCTTTCCACTATACTCAGGATTAGTAACGAATCAGTTATGCTCCCGTGTCCACCTTTGGGTCTCATGCTTCAGGAAAGATTGTTCAGTTACTGACATTGCACAGGAAAGTGGTGAGAATGACTAAACACACATGAGGGGAGACCTCATCACTCTCTACAACTGCTTGAAAGGGCATTGTGGAGAGATTGGTGCTGGTCTCTTCTCACGGGCAGTGAGCGACAGGACAAGAGGGAATGGCTGCAAGCTGCAGCAGGGTAGGGTTAGGCTAGACATTAGGAAAAAAATTTTCACAGAGAGAGTGGTCAGTCACTGGAATGGGCTGCCCAGGGAGGTGGTGGAGTCACCCTCCCTGACTGTGTTTAAGAGTAGATTAGATGTGGTGTTGAGGGATCTGGTGTAGGGGAGAACTTGTAGAGTAGGGCTGATGGTTGGACTTGATGATCCCAAGGGTCTCTTCCAACCTAAATGATTCTATGATTCTATACGAAGATTCACTTAAGTGGGGATTGTTTCATCCAGCAGGGTTTAAGGGAAGACATGAATGTAGCCTTTCATTATCTAGAAGGTTGCTTTATGGAATATGGAAGTAAACTGTTCTCAATGTCAGTGGTGTTGGACAAGAAATAATGGAATTAAATTGCACGTTGGAAAAGATTTGCTAAGTCCAAAGACAGAAACTTTACAGATCTAGAAAATGGAATACGTTTCATCCCCGTTAGATACTGCAGGAATTTCTATTAAGGCAGTGCCACTAAAAGACAATAGACCTATTGGGTTGGAGAAGGTGATTTAACCTGTTGAATGATTCTGCAATTGAGGATGCAGATAAAATGGAATGGAATCCGTAGCTTTTCCATGCCCATTATAACCATTAGATGGCGCTGTAGCTAAAGTTTAATGCTGAAGATCAGAACACGTAGCCAAAGCCCCTTTGAAATGAAGGTTCACAATAAAACACTTTCTGTCATTTACTGAAGACAAAAAGTACTGCTTTGAGCATCTGTCTTTAGGGGCAGCTGGATGTCGCTGCCGAGGGCTTTCCCATGTTGTCAAATTAGAAAAGAATATTTTAACCATTTGGGAGAGTTTCTGATATATGGCAAATTATTAATTGCTATCTCTGTCCATAAAGATAAATTAAATTAGAAATACACCTTAACCTGTTTGGGACACAGAAGAATTCAGAAATGTTAGCCTGTGACCAGCCGTTTTGATCTGAACAATAAAGGTGTTTGAGAGGATAAATGCTTTGA
>VZTM01005272.1:253794-277646 GCA_013400555.1 Jacana jacana | reverse complement strand
AAATCCTGATTTTAGTATAAATAATTGAATGTACCTCTTCTCCTTACAGAACGGTTTACACAGTACAGCCCTAAAAACCTTAGACAAGCGTGGAATAAGTAAGTCTTTATTTATTTATTTACTCTTTTGACTCTTCAGTGGTATGATTCAGCTGAAGCTGAAGTTATCACAGCTACCTTAAAAAGATTCTATGCTTTTTATTTACAGTACAAAAGTGTAATTACTGAGGTATCATTCTTTCCTGCTTCTGCTAGTTTTGAATGTTTTTGAGTTACCGATTACCTNGTTTTGAATGTTTTTGAGTTACCGATTACCTGTAAATAGGTGGAAACTGTATAGCATGCTATTTTCTTCTTGGCGATGTCAGTTGGCAAGTGTATTGAACTCATTGAGAGATGCTGTGTTATTGCTTTGGGCCATCAGTTTTGAATCTTGTTTTCCGTGTTCCAGTATAACAATTAAAGGATTTCTAAATAATATGTTTCTAATAAACTTTTGAGTGTTTTTTTCCACATAATCATCCCCTGTTCCCAGGTCCACCTGGTTATTGCTGTGACCATCCTGTTGTATATTTTAAGTATGACTGAAGAAAATCTGTGTGAATTTGCCACCTTTTTTTTTTCCTTTCTTTTAATTTTTCCTGAATTTTGTCACATTTACATCAGATGGACACTGATATAAAGGTATTCTCCTCAAAATCCAGAAATGTTGCATGGTAAGCCAGGAATGTCTAACCAAACATCTGTGTAAAGTTTACTACAAGATTTCTCAGCACATGAAGAATCTTTGTAGACAGGATACTTGGGCAGCACTGTATTAAATGATTAACATCTTTTATACTTTGAAGGAAGCACACAATTTCATTTGGATGAGAAGGATAACAGTGATGTGTTGCCACAAAAATTGTTAGAATTTTTCCCCACTCTCTTTTGACCACGAATTTTTGGAAACAAGGCTAAGCCTTTGATGCACCAGCATTGCTGTTTTCTTTCTGGTACTCATTCCAAAATTTATGTTGGTACCAACAGACTGTCTTCTTGGTAGTTTACTAGGGAGTACCAGAGATAAATCAGCAGGAGACTGAAGTATCTCCTTCTCAAAGTTTACCATTGAAGTGGAAGATAGAAAATGTTTTGGTGAAGGAAATTCCTTGTTATAAGGAAAAAAGTTACTGATAAAGTAGAAGTCCAAATCCTTTTTCGATATCCTAATTTATTAGAAATGGAGTGTGTCTCCAGTTCTAAAAATCATAGCATGGTCATTTGCCCAAGATGTGGTGATATATATACTCGCTTTTCCATTCTGTTGTTACTTCTCCATGTGCTCCTTCCCGAACCAATTTGATCCAGTGTTCTGGACTGAAGCATAAAGACATTTTTCATTCAAATGAAAACAGCAACAAACTTTTGAAATTGGGGTTAACTGAAGGTGTTAGTTGTTGGATGTGATGCCAGCAATGTTTACCCTTCCTCACCTGTATTTCTGTAGTGCCAGATGTCTTTCATGACCCTGTAGTTCACTCTGCATTACTACTGGATCCTCTATGGTTAGGAGTAACTTTCTGGTTCCTGCAATGAAGCACATAAAGCTGGCACTGAAGCCAGTGCAGGCCTTCACAAAGGTTAAGTGTCACCTCTGAGTTAATTGACTTTCCACAGTCTGTAGAAATAAAGTTCCTGGCTTGTCCAGTTTGAACTGGAAGCCGAATTTGGTGGCTTTTCATGGAAAAGTCCATCTCCTGTTTACTATAGAGGGACAACAGGAAGATTAGTTTCACTTAGCTCCTGTGAATATCTCAGTTTTGGCAGTTCTTGTGATCTTTGCAGGCATCTTGCAGTATTGGACTCTACTTCAGTCTTACTGCTTGGAATAATGTAATTCCCTGAAAGTCACAGCTTTCATTTAAAAATGTTAGTCGCTAGAATTATCTGTATTCTGTCCTTTAACAGTGAACAAACTTGCAAGTTCATTTTTTCTTTGAAAGTAGTCAATGAAATAAAAAAAATTTGGAAGAAGCAATTATACAACAACGTAGGCAATTCTGGATTGGGAAATTAGATCTGGACAAGGAAACTTATATAGATGTGAATGTGTTTGCTTGGGGGCATATGTATGCATAAGTAATGTGAAGAGATACTGACAATCTATTCCATCCATTCTGCAAGCTTTTCTGTGTTTTAACAGCACTTAGTCGCAGCAGTATCTCCTATGTATGAATAAGTACATAATAGATTTGAATTTTAAAAGTTGCTGGTTTGTATTTCCTTCAATAACATTGCATGAAATGTCTGGGTTTATAAAACACAAAAAAGAATAAAACCCCTCAAACTCTGAGATGTAATAATTGACACAAGTTATGATCACATCACAGGCTGTTTCAAATAAGACCAGAGATTTCTAATTTCTAAGAAACCTCTTCAAAAATATTTATATATCATCAATGCTCCATGCATAAAGGATTTGCAATTTTTCTGCATAAAAGAAGGGATTGAAAGACTAAACCCAAAGACAATACATAGGGTTCAGTGCTTCATATGTGCAGTTCTACTATAGTAGGAAATATTCAGTGCCTCAAAATTATGTATCATTTACATAAAAAATGTAAGGGTTTTTCCTCTTTTTTTTAGTGTAAATCTCTGTGTACTGTATTAGAGCACTGTTGCTTGTACAGCTGTAGTTAAGGATGGATAAACATTTCTGTTATAGACATCATATACCCAAGAATTTGTAATTCAGCTATAAAATTTAACAAATGGACAGACTGATTCATCCCAGAAATTTTCTTCATTTATCAGCATGTTTCAAAAGCAGCAGTCTCTAATCTTAAAAAAAAAAAAATAAAAAAAATTTAGCTTCCTGATTTAATTTGTTGAAGGCTATTGATGACACAAAATATGTTCCATTTGAAATAGAATTGCTTTAGGGGTGGTTGGAATAAATAAGAGATCTAAGATTTGCATAAAAACATACAGCTTTTTTGTTTTTAAATATATATTGGTTTTGTTAAAGAGTTAATTCTTCTTGACATATTAGTACTTTTGAAAGATGTACCTTAAACAACCATGTTTATTGGTCTTGGAAGGATTTACGTGTGTGCTTAAACTTCTCTAGGGTGAAGTCCTGTTACTGCATTTTATAGAGGGGCTATGGGGATACAAAGAAAAGAAGTAATTTGTCACATAGAACCTGCCATAGAAAGTGTAAAACAGAGCATGACATTGAACGTCATGCTCCCAAAGCAGAAGAGAACCTCTTTGATTTTCAAAACCTAATGAAGCTTTCCCTATCTACTGATTCATCTTTTGGGCACAGTCTGGCCATTTACCTTGTTGATTTGTATGTTTTGAGGTCCTGGCACGGAAGAGTGAGAATATGGGTTTAGAAATCTTCAGAGGCTTAGCTCAAAATGTTCATTATAGTTCAAAGAATCATAGAATCACAGAATTGTCTAGGTTGAAATGGGCCCTTTAGATCATCTAGTCCAACCATCAACTAACTGATAAAAAAACATCACTGAAACATGTCACTAAGCACTATTTCAACCCATCTTTTAAATAACACCGGGGATGGTACCTCAACCACTTCCCTGGGCAGCCCATTCCAATGTTTAATAACACTTTCTGTGTAAAAAATTTTTCCCAATGTCCAATCTGAGTCTCCCCTGGCGCAACTTGAGGCCGTTTCCTCTTGTCCTGTCACCTGTGACTTGGGAGAAGAGACCAAACCCTGCCTCCTCTACAACCTCCTTTCAGGTAGCTGTAGAGAGGGGTAGGGTCTCCCCTCAGCCTCCTCTTATCAAGGGTGAACAATGCCAGCTCCCTTAATCTCTCCTCATAAGGATTATTCTCCAGACCCCTCACTGCCGCCGGTCGGGGCGACAAACCCGCAGGGTACAGATCCTGAACGGCTTGTGGGAGCATACAGATGACTCAATATGAGCTAGCAGTAAGTTCCCAAGTTTGTTGACAGCACAACAGTTATATAGCCTTGTACATAGTTATGCATACTCGGTAACATTTGATAGGTTCTTAGCAGAGGAATTTATTTGCATAGAACTTCCCTATCTCCGGTTACAGCTGTGTTTGAACTCCTCCTCAAGTATCTTAACTCCAAGGTCACTCCAGCCTTGGGGCCTGCCTTTTAGTTACACAAGCGCAAGCAAACTTCTGTCAAGAGGCCCTGTGCCTTAGCAAAAGTTTTACTTGTGCAAAACATTTAGACGGAGGTCGTGGTCATTTTCTTCTAGCCAATCCCTAACACCTCACCAGCTTTGTTCCGCTTCTCTGGACCTTTTCCAGCACCTCAATATCTTTTTTGTGGTAATGGTCACGAAACTGGACATAGTACTCAAGGTGCGGCCTCACCAGGGCCAAGGACAAGGGGACAATCACCTCCTGATTCCTACTCACCACGCTGTTCCTGATACAGGCCAGGATGCTTTTGGCCNGATTCCTCCCCCCCACGCGTTTCCTGATACAGGCCAGGATGCTTTTGGCCTCCTTGGCCTCCGGGCACTGCTGGCTCATGTTCAGCCAACAGTTGGCCAACACTCCTAGGTCCTTTTCTTCCAGGCCCCTCTCCAGCCACTCTTCCCCAAGCTTGTAGCACTGCATGACGTTGTTGTGACTCAAGTGCAGGACTTAGTCTTGTTGAACTTCATCCCACTGGCCTCGGCCCATCAATCTAACCTGTCCAGATCCCTCTGCAAAGCCCTTCTACCCTCCAGCAGGTCAACACTCCCACCTAACTTGGAATTGTCTGCAGGGTGCACTCTTACTGAGGGTGCATTCAATCCCCTCGTCCAGATCATTGATAAAGGTGTTTAAGAGAACTGGACCCAGTACCAAGCCCTGGGGGACACCACTCATGACTGGCCACCACCTGGATTTAACTCCATTCACTACTACTCTCTGGGCCTGGCCCTCCAGCCAGTTTTAACCCAGCAGAGAGTACTCCCATCCAAGCCATGGGCAGCCAGTTTCTCCAGGAGGATACTGTGGGAGACTTCATCAAAGGCTTTAGTAATTTCCAGGTAAAAAATAGGCACAGCCTTCCCCTCATCCACCAAGTGGGCTGCAGAGAGATCAGGTTTGTCAATTCAATTTATATAAGGAGAAGTTACTAGAAGGAAGAATAACACTCTTCTAATATTTACAAAGCCAGCTTCAAGTTTGTAAGGCAGAAGAAACAAAAGCAGAAAAAGGCCACAGAGGCTAGATTGGGGGCAAAGTAATTGCACCTTGACTGATTACACTAGCTTCCATGAGAAGCGTTAGGAAACATTCACGTTAGGAAACATGAATTTTAAAGGCAAAGGCAGACAGTGGAACAATGATGGGCACATGCCAGTGGCTGTTTAATTCCCAGTTTAACTGGAAATTAGCTAAAATCATGGAATGTAACAGCAATGACAGTGAAACCCAGGAGGCTTGTTATATTAGTCAGATCCCCAAAATTCTTGAAATAGGATTGGTCAATACTAGAGGCTAATTTTTGGGAAGTGCTTGAGGGAAATCATGTAACTGTCACTTACAGTAACTTCAGTTCTTCAGAGACTTTAACACTTAATTTCTTCACTTATTGACAAGCTACCTAAAGATTATCAAGAGATGACATGTAATTTATAAATTTTGTAGAAAATTCTTCTAACGTTAGGAAACAAAACTTGCATTGACAGTTTTTTCTATCTAGTATGAATATTCGCCTACAGTGCATAACCTAACATATTGTGGAATGTGATTATAAAATACTGGTCTAAAAAGAATTAAGATGTGATAATCTGATATTCCCATAGAGGTTATAATTAATTATGTTTTCACCTTTTCCCCATAACTTTTCTGTTCAATTATCTTTACACAATAAAAACCTCTGCCTTGAGAATTCAGTGCAACCTGTTTCGATTTGCAAAAGCATCTCCACAATATTAAACCCCTACAGCAGAATAACAAAAGAGAAGTAATTATCCTTGTGTACATTTGGTATGATATAAAAAGCTTTTTCAGATCTTTCTGTCATAATCGGTTGCACTGTGAGAAATTAGGTTGGAAACAAAAGGTGCAGTTGAAAACAAATTCTGCTGTGCATAAATAGGGTTACTACTTCATAATTCCCCAACATGGCATTATATTAATCACAGCTGGTTCCAGTGCTGGGGATTTTGTCCTCAAACAAGATGGCCTCTGTATTTGACACCTCCCTTCCTGAGGCCAGGGTGTTTAAAAGTTTCATTCCAGGATGAACTGGCATATTTTGGGATTGTTATTCAGTGAAAACTTCCTGAAGAAAGCAGAGGGAGTGAACAGAGATGAGTCCATGTATTTTGAGTCTGCATTTCATTCCAGGCACGACACAGACTGTGGAATTGTTTACAGCTGAGACTTCAGAAAGGACTTGGTGGGTTTTTTTGTTTGGGGTTTTAGGGTTTTTTTTTGGGGGGGGTTGTTTGTTTTTAAGAAAATCTTTGCCTTGGTGGCATTTTGACTAAAGCCAAAACTCTCACCTGATTGTCAGTTTTAACCCCTTCGCAGTCATTGCTTGTGGTAATACAGTCTGTAGTGCCACTGAAAGAATATTCAAGCTCTCAAGCACAGAAGGAACAAAAACCTTTAGTGTTGTCATAGTTAAAACTTTTGTCATGGATAAAACTAAGCAAAAAGTATCTAAAACTCGACCTGTGCAAAAGNGGGGCGCGCGCGGGCCGCCAGTGCCGCCTCCGCAAGGGAGCGGGGAGGCGCCTTAGAAATATTTTTCCTAACACTGTTTTATTTTCGTTTGTTTCACTCCGTAGTGGGGTGTAACAAATGGATTCTAAGGCGGTGGAAGCTGCTCGTCAAACCTCAGTGCCTTTTTGTGTGTCTACTACTGTACATTGCACCCACTTCGTACTGCTTATACATTTTTGGCACCACAAAGGGGCTCGTCTGCGAAAGTGCAAAATGAAGCAAAAGCTCTCAGCTCAGTGCAGGAAGGGTTTGTGCTAAGCTGAAATGCACTGCAGGTTCTGTCAGCTTTATGGTAATAAATTATATGATGATGATTGAAGCCAAACACTGAGGAAGAATTCCAGACATTCTCTATTTATCCTTTTGCTAAGGTTAAAAATTGTCTATATATTTGAAAGTTTCCTTGAAATTGGAACAGTTGTAAATTGCTCAAATGTTATAATTTTTATAAGTATGGGGGAAAGTTATTCCTAACAGACTTCATTGTTTATCCTGACATTCAATTTATTTTTGCTTTCTTCTAAATTCCCCTTCTTTTGCTTTGCTAAGCTTAATTCTCTCGGCCCAGTTAAAAATACTAATAAACCTTTTAAACTGGATCACAAAAGCCCTTGTCCTCTTTGTCAGAGTACTAATAACTTTATGTTGTTTCATTAGTAAAATTACACTGTTACTGCCCTATACCTTTCCTATCCATGGCAGCTGAGAAAATACAGTCTGTATACAGAGATGTTCTTTGCTGTCTTCTGCAACATCTAATTCAGTTTCTGTTTTTGGACTAGAGTTTGTTGGCATTTTTATGTCTTAACCTGTCCATATTTTTTTTCCCCTAGAAGTAATTGTTTGTAGTTCTCTATGCTCTATCTTGTTTGAAGGTTTTCTACCCACATATCTCATTTTTGTTAGCTTCTTTGAATTAATTTTGTTGTGTTCTGTGTTGTTTTCAACATTTAGTTTCATTTATTTTAAGAGTTTATTCGGTATGCAGTGTATACCTTAGTCCAGTTCATTAATAAAGATGTTAATAAAAGTGTGACTAACGCTAATCCCTCTGGCACACAGCGGGACACTTTACTTCCAACTCAGTACATTGCCCCCCATCATTACCCTATGCTTATGGCCCATCAGCCAGTTTTCAGTCTCCACATAGTTTGTCCCATCTCTATGGAGTTTGTCCACAGATCAAGAGTATTAAGAGAAGTTACACCAAACTTACTATCACTTTGTTCCACCAATGATTAAGTCCATTTAAAAAAATCTGATGTCTTGTTCATTAGTCATTACTTCTTTTGATTGCTGTTTCATCTTATTTTTTTTTCTAAAACTAGTGTTGTTTCCATACTGTCTATAGTTTGTTCCTCTTGTCTATACTTAATTTCTATATTGTCCATCAAGTACTTGCCAAGATTCTTTTCTCTATTTGTAAACCAGAAGGGACCTATGTATGTATTTTTTTTGTCTAGTAAAATATTTCAGAATGCAGAGCACAGTCAACTAATTTTACAGTAACTTATCTACAGTAATAATCTTGTGAAGAGAAATGATGAAAGAGAATTAACTCTTCTTGGGTATTTTTCTTGGAAATACACCTTCCTTTAAAAGATGCCTTCCATTTGCTATCCTCACTAGTTCCTTAAGAATTCCTTAAGATACTGAGAGGTATATCAGATAGACATGTTTATTTGGTGTTTACAGGTATGATTTTTTTGTTTCTAAGTATGTTCTTCATTAACCTTTTTGAGTACTTGCTACTCAACTCTTTTCAGATGTTTCCAGTTCTTCTTTCTCCTTCATGCATTTCAACATGCCAATATTTTATTAACTTCCCAGAGTTATGTTTTTAGTAGTCTGTTACTCACATGTTGCCATATTGTCTGTATTAATTCCTTGGTTTGAAGTCTAATACTTTCTGATCAGAGGCACTGGGCATCATTATATCATTGCATTCCTAATTCTGCCCTCTCACTGGATTTCTGTACTGTTGGCCTCTCTGCTGTAGTCTTTCTTCTCCAGGTAATGACATTGTCGACAAAGTTGAGTCACTGAGATATCTCTTAAAAATAAGTATCTGAGGAATTGAGGACATACTGCAAAGGCAGTAATATAAGTGAAGTAGACCTTACTGCTGGATCACTGGTTATTTGTATGTAGCCGTGCAAGATTTTCCCAGAAAGAGAGACAAAAGGATAGGCACCTTAGAAATTGGGCTGAGATTCAAAAGTGCTTCATGCTAAGCAACTGCTGTTGGCTTAAGTGGACTGATATTTTCTACTGTTTTCTGTCACGTATTATGGAAAATTTTTCTTTAACTCAACAGTTCCTTTGATTTTCATCTAAGGGTCTCAGAAATATATATAATTTTGGAAGATGGTGCAGACAGGCAATAACGGTAGTAATATGAGTAATGCCAGTGAGTTTGGCCGCCTCTGCAGGAAGTTTAAGCCAATCTCAACCTCCATGCTGTCTGGCTCTGTTGCTAGCCAAAGACTTACAGGCAGTCGTTAAGGTTTCCACAGTGGTACAAACATTGCAAAGTATCTTTACCTTTGACAAATACTTATTTTACTGAATTTTATGACAATATGATATGGGGTTTTCAGCCTAATTTTGTCCACCACCTTTTCTGTGGTAGGATGGTAACCGTAGGAATTGCCATTCATGAGAATCTCCTCTGACCGTCTCCAAAAATTCATTGTAACTTTGTCAAGAAAATCTTAATTGCTTCCTTTCCTGTGTTTCTGGCTGTGGTACTTCGTGCATCTGCCTTCAGATTTCTGACTTACTTTCTGCCACGTATGACAGAGAAACAATTTTTTTTTATTTTCATGCAAATTTTTTAAAAAATTAGTAATGCAGAAACACATGGCATTGTAAGAAACTAGTGAAAACAGGGATTTGTTTCAAAGCTTGAAGTTACTTGCTAGCCAAAAAGTTGTCATAATTAAATTTAGTGATTTCTTTCAATAACCTGTTTTGGAAAGTTTGGAGCTATTATTTGAGAATTTTTGGAAGATACTAGTTGCAAGCAGATCATCATGTATATATGTTCAGTGACTGCCTGACCTGAGTGTCAAAATAGAGACAATAATCCTTGCTGATGCATTAAAATTGAGATATTAGATTATGTATCTTCAGCAATACAGTGTGAATGATGAGCCTCAACATACGTCTGGTGCACCTGTCATTGCTGGAGGGGAAAGAAGCAAGTGATTCCAAAGGGAACTGACCTTTTTCCTTTAGGCATTGAGTCAATCCCATATCCTAAGGCACACATTCTGGTATTATGCTTAAACAACAGACTCTGGTGAGAATATATGAAAATAGCAAATGGTAGTGATGGTGGTTTGTCTATTGTTTTTCATTTAGCTTTTATAGGATATTATTCTGTAATTTTGAAAGAGTTCTTCTCTGATTAAGATAAATTTAATTGAAGTTTAAAATAAAATTTTGAAATGTTGTTTGAGTTAGCAGCTCACTGGATACCAACATGTAAATGACAATATTTATCCCTAAATGTGATTCACAAAAAAACTTGCATCCTTTTAAATAATGTAATGTATACAGTGTATATCCACTGTCTGCTACCTCAGCTGAATTTATACATGTAAGATCTGATTTACAAGTAGACAACTTTCTGTTTAATTATTCACATCTCATAAAAATTGATCTTACAGAGTTGATCTTATTTTGGAGCATATTTGATCAGAAACTCAATGAAAGCAGCCACTGTCTTCGTGATGTTTGTCCAGCTAAATCCTTCAATGAATAAAATAATAAAGATGACAGCTGTGTTTGTTTTATGACCACTGCTGCAACAGGAGATGGGAAATACAAATGCATAAAAGCTCTAATTTTTCATGTTGGATTTATGAACTGAGAACTTTACTGCAAAGAAATGGAAACAAAATTCTAATTCTTTCACATTCTCAGAATGCATTGTTTGATATTTTTTGTTCCTATTGCTTAGGAATCCAGAATAGTTTTAAAATATTGCTATTGTTTGGACCCAACTTACAAAATCAAAGGAAATCTTGTAAAAACAGATTACATTTATGCTTTTCTTTCTGCCACCATTGCAGGTTAAAAACGGGCTAACATTTTCACTTGTATTCTGTGACCGTGAGGACATGAATCTTTCCTGAGATGTTGACAGACAGGGTTTGGTCAATACCATTTTCTGTCAGATACAGCCTATGTCTATGCTAACTAAAGCAGAGCCAGGGACTATGATCTGGCCCTGAGGGCATGTGAGAGACCTTAGCTACAGCTGGACGAAGTAAAACTTGGGCATGCATCTGCTGTGGGCTTTGTGCGGTCCTTGTGCAGCTGTAATTATTTTTCTGGGGGTATTCAGTGTTTGTTTTTAATCCACAATCTCCCCAATAATGTAGGATCAGTACTGCAGACCATGAGAATTGCGTTTTCTAGCATACAACTGAAGGTAGTACATAGAAGCACCGTGCCCTTTTTGTAAGAGGCAGGTACATGCTGCCTTTTGGGAATGGTCCCTGGCATGGATTGTTCCCTGAACTTTTGTCTAGGAGAAGTTTTGGAGAAAGCTAGTTGGCATGGGCCAAAATATTCCAGGGGCCAATGTAAACACTCAGTAGTTGAGTGGTCAGACTCCCTTCCTAGCCCTGCTTAATTCAGCAATGCGGGCTTCAGCAGAGGTGTGCTGACTATTCCCTGCCTCTTTCACACTTGAGCAAATTCTCAGTGAAGTTCCTCCTCTCACTCTAATGCTAGCATCCTTTATCATCTAGGCCTGAAGCCTTAGGAATGTTTTCTATCTTTCGTATCTCATGCTATATACATTTTACAGGTGGGGTTTTATTTTCCATATCTAGCTTTTCCAAGATACTTCTTGTCTTTCCCTAACTATGTCATTCTGATCTTCATTATCATAATACTCTTCTAATGGCCTTTCCTGACCAGCACCTTTCTTCAGATCATATAAAAAGCAACCAGTAAATTCAGTTTATTTTTTGGTAGTTGTTTGACTGGCTGTTTGACTCTATAATTTTTTATCTCTTTCTTATCCTTTTCAAAAATCGTCCATAATTATGCCTCTTCCTCTCTTCCTTCACAGAGCTCTGTATATGCCCCTATTCCCAATTCTTAAGTTAGTGATTCCTTACTCATATTTAGGTCATCTTCTGTCCCCTAGGTAATTCAGGCAAACTCACAACTGCTGTCTTCCTTTCTGGGAATTAGATCAGTTGTGTGCAGTCCTTTTCTCCAGGCTTCCTGTTCTCAGGTTGGAAGCTGCTGGGAATAATCCATGTCTTCCTCAAATACCTGTTTTCACAGAAGCTGAATCCTTATAGGTCCTAAAATGGGATCAAGTGTTTATTTACCTGCCCATCCTGATTCAGTGGCAGTGCACATGACCAGATGTGTCACAGAGATCCATGGGAAATTGGACCGTCAGTGGTCACTATTACGCATAAAACTTTCTATTTTAGTTCTTAAATCACTTATGTTGATTTANAATCCTACTTTAGCAGGTTTGGTTTTGCAAAAAATAGTTCAAGATTGAGTCCTTCCCTACTGCAAGTCAGTTTCTGACTGTTGGATGGCACTGCATCCTCACACACATGTGAGTGCAAGCACCTAGAATCTACATATATCAGTAATTGATAGCTAAAATGAAATTTGTGGTTTGGTCATTTATCTGCACCTGTTTATAGTTAAATAGGTGTAAACTATTGTGTTAAGTCTGAGCAACTTATTAAAAAGGCACTTCAGTACAGGTGTGTGTGCATATGCAGTGTTTCACTTTAAAAAAAAAAATCTGTGCAAAATCATGTTACCTTTTTTCCTTATTGCCTACTAAGACATCACTGTTTTCTCCTACAGTGGTCTCTGTGCCAAAGAAACGATTACTCTCATTTTTTCCCTTGATCAAGTTCAAAGTGAAATTCAGATTTCTTTTAACAGATTGGCACAAGGATATTTGTCTCTTAGCTGGTGTTGGTATCAGGCAGTGGATTTTCAGTCTGCCAGCTTCTACCTAGTGCAAGGTGACTTAAACATTCCCTTAGAAAGTACTTATTTCCATTAATGTAAAGAGAAAGAGTGGTGTGCTAAATCAGAAAAGTGAATCTGGAGAAGGAACAGCATCTCCCATGCTACAATGTTACCATGAATGTGGTTGCCCATCTTGTGATCTCTTCTAATGTCACCTGAACCAGGTACATAAGGGTCAGGGAGTTGCAAATAGTTTTATAAGATTTAAGTCTGTCTAAATGTATGAGTATAATAATAGATAACAAAGTATTTTTGATTGTGTAGCTTTGATTATATTGCCCATATTCTCTCAGTATAACCATCTTGGTCTCCTCCTCTCAATGCTTACTAGTTCTGCATAATTTCCCTGCCAGGTCTTAGCTTAGGAATGTAGTAACAAAAAGACCAGGATGCCTACTTGTATGTAATTGCTTAGTCTCATTGGGTTCAGCCAGATGACTCATATACATATAGTGAAATTCATGCATATGCCTGGGGTCTGTTTTCCTGAACTTTGTCAGCTTGGGGCATTCTCCCTGCCTCCAAATCTCTATCCACCTTTAATGAGCTGTATAAATAAATACAAAGTACCTCTGTTCATTCCATATCCATAAAAATATTTTTTATTAGCTGAGATGTATACAGCAACAGAAGAGATCAGACCCATACAACGTTTTAGGGAGCTGTGGGATGACAGGACAGCTTTTTCCAAGTGGTTGACGGATCTGAGGCCCCAGAAAGACAGATTTGTAGGTTAACTGTGATAAATGATCTTTGACTTCACTGACTAAGGCTGCCTGCGTGCTGCAACCTTGCAGCAAATTCTTGTTGAAGTACTGTGCAAACAGACCAGTTCTTATTTATGTCAGAATGAAATCAAGACTTCTCAAACCCGAGCTAATAAAATATTGGGCAGCAAGAGGTCAGAGATTTATAAGGCAGTGCTAATAGTTGTTTACTAGAACTTAGTTTTGTCTTTTGTTTTTTTTTTTTCTTCGTTTTCAAAAACAATAGGCCCAGAAAAGCAGCTGTATTTTCTTTCTGTAGTCATTTAATAATGGAAAATAGGGGAAAGTTTGTTTCTTGCTGTGGTGGCTGCACCCACTTGACAAATGTGAAATTAATTCAGAGTTTGGTTGTTTATTCTTTAGAGTATTTTTTGCTTGGATTTCTTTGGAAAAAAACAATCCAGGTTGTTGAGGGTGGGAGAAGGAGAAGCACAGAGCCGTGCCTGCATTGTATGTCAAAGGTTTATTGCAGCTATTTTTATGGTGGGGGTGGGGTGTGTGTGTGTGGTTATTCCCTCCTTTTTTTTTTTTGGCTTATGTCCAGCCAGTGAGAAAATAAATACGTGAAGAAAGAATGCTACAGAATGCTAACTCTGCTGCCATATATTCTTCCTTTTACCATGCCCTAAGATTCAGTGAAGTTCATATAAATTCACCATGTCTTCTTTTAAAAAGCATAACTGAAAGGCATTCTTCCTTTAAGAGTCAGACTGTAAAAGGTGATTTTTCTTTCACTCAGTTTGGTTTAAGCCTATAAAAAGCATTAAGTGAAAAATCTGATATATTTGTTAGGGCATTTATTGCATTGCTAACTTATATTTTCAGTTCTCAGTGAGAGGTTTATAGAAAACGTAAACCTTGACGAGTTTTTATTCAGGATTAGATATATATTTTCTCCCATATAATAGCTCATAAAATGATTGGGAAGTTGGTAATTATTTCTAGCTCTATTTGTTTTCTAAGGATATTCTGTTCCACTTGATGAGGTACCTGAAGAAGGACTTTAAAAAACACTCTCCTTGATGAGACAATTCATGCCATTTAAAGAATTTCAAAATAATCAAAAGCTTCTGATTGTATGTCACCACCATGATGGCTTTTTTTTTATTAATTATACATACAGCAAGCAAATATCTTCCAGTAAACTATAAATCTAGCATATTCAGTAGTATTCTGTCATAGTGTAAGCAATACACTATGTCTTCCATAATGAATAACTTTAATACTGGGCTAGTTGGGATGCTGAAAGAACTAAAATAGCTGGTTTGTAGTGGCATGTAAAATCAAAAAGAAGTAACTGCTAATTTTTTTCTTTCAAGGACAAAATGGTAAGGCATGTTCTGATTAGAATTTTTTTTGAGGAAATACTTTTCCTGGGAAATACATCTGTATCTGAGAGAAACTGCTGAAAACAAAGTGAAATAATATGAAATATTTAGATATTCCTCTATTTTAAGGAATTAGTTGTGGTTTCAAGCAGTAACAAAATGTTGTACCCAGCAGTCATGCTGCTTTGAAATATCACAACCTCAGAATTCCAAAGACTTAAGGAAGTTATATGATCATATCACAGAAAGACACATTCTCAATAGTTTAGAGTATGTTATCACTGGACATGATTTTTTTTTATATATTTGCTGTTTAAATAAGCTTATGTTTCTTCTCTTTAGTGTCTGCCATGCAGACTCCATAGCTCTTGCTTCCTGTGACTCCATATATATGATCCCAGCAAAAAGATAGTATCAAATTGTAACCTTATTCTGTATCAAAATGTTATAGAATAAATGAGGGAAATACCTGCAGAATTGTCAATTAATGCTATTGGCTCTCTTCCTGCTCTAAGCTCTCAGTGGTTGGCACTGGGTTTCTTTGCAAGGTTTCATAGCCCAACATGTTTATTCTGAGGCATCAGAGTAACAGCTAGCCTGGGTGCGTGTCAGGTTGTAGAAGGACAAAACTCAGGATACTCTTTAAGTGTGTTTTGTATTGTAGAATCATTGAATGGTTAGAGTTGGAATCCTCATTAAGCTTAGTATTTAAGGCTTAAATCAATCAAATTAAATGTATAATTTTGGTGCATACTGTAAGGCTTCTGCATCCTGTATGAAGCAAATCTTTCAAGTGGGATATTGCAAGCAGTATCGTGTTGTAGAAATACAGTAATACATCTGAAACGAACACTAAAACATGTCAAATCTAATTCAGCATCAGGGAGAAGTAGACTTATATCTAAGCTTTTGTCTTGAGCTACGTCCAGTAATTTCAATACAAATTATTTTATTATCTAGTCATGACTGAGCTCAATGGCCATTATCAAATGTGTGAGAGGTTGTGTGAGAATTGCTGTGAGAGGTTTGATCGCTTCATTGTCTATGCTAGGTACGACCAAACGAAATCTAGTGCCTCACATGATTTATACATAGTTGAAGTAAGCATCTTAATTCTCCATTCTGAGAAGCTCAGGAGCTGCAACTGTTACGGTTTACCTACTGGGTCAATAGATTCTTTTAAAAATTTACCAATTATATATATTTTTTCATTAAATAAATAAATAAAAAACCCCCAACAACTAGTTCCCTATTGTTAGAAGCTTCATTTGTTACATTTGCTTTTTTTTATTAAATGCTATTCACCTTGGCTGCTTCCCAGCTAATGGCATCTGTGCAACTATCAAGTGAAAATTAGTTCAGATAGGTTAGGATTATTATTACCTTCCTGGAATGCACTGAATGAACTTACCTCCACAGCTTTCCAAACGGGGCTCTGACCTCTTTTACATCTATGTTAAGAGCAATGCCAATGAATCAAACACTGATACGTTTATCTCTGTTCCGTATCTGTTGAATAGTTATCATTGGTGTCATGGCATTTATTTTAATAGGAAATATTTTGACCACCTTTTCAGTACTTCAACAGATAAGACTGCTGATGCTGTAAAATGGTAATATAATTAAAAGGGATCAAACCAATTGCTAAATTTCCCAAGAGATTGTTTCATATACCCTTACATAAATGGTAAAGTTCTGATGACACTGGAGTGTGTGTTGTGCAGGAGTACAGAGCTGGGAGCAGTCTAGCCACATTAATGCAGGATTTGCCCTAGCCAAGCTCATCTAAGAAGGTTGAGTAGGACGTTGCAGCAATGTGTCAGTCTTGCTTCTAGTGAGATACTGAGTTAGAAGAGTACAATTAAACCAATGGCCTAGGGAGCCTGAAGACCATACTGTCCTGCCTTATATGTGTAGAGTGCCCAGTATCTAAACTGCTGCCAATATCTCAACTTGGGAAGAGCAAGAAGGGCACTGGGTATTTGAAGACATGCCCCTCCTAAAGAGTGTGTACAGCCCAGTGCCATGTTAGGACTACTATTGGCAGCCCCACACTGGTGTGGTGGATGATCCCAACACTGAAATGTGGTTCCAGTGGCTGTGTTTGACTGTAATTCTTATGGTATAGTTTAGCATGAAGTACCTCTATGCTGTGCTGTAGAGCAAATTCTGTATTTTGTGATTGATGAGCAGCAAGTAAAGCCCTGCTTCAGTGAGCTTCAAAAGCTTTTGTCTGTCTTTGTTCATCAGTTTTAGTCCTCAATACCCTCTGTGTAAAACACTGAGAAAATAGTTAATATCTTTACTCCATTAGATTCTTGTCTTGAGGTGCTGCTTTGTGTCTTCCTCTGTATCAAAAGCTAAATGCATTATATCAAAACTTGCATTCACTTGGTGTAGTAGCTTCTTGATGGCTAAATAATCTCTGCAGCAGCTCTGTGGAGGCGCACCAGGCATGTTAGGGAAGCAGCTCCTGCATGCTGGCACCGGAACATCAGGTCTTTGAAGACAGTAGGTGTTCTCAGCATGGCTGTAACTACAGAAAAACCTGTTGATGTTCAGTAAAAAGGAAATGCTACTTAAGGTAGGCCTGGCTCTAATCTGTGTGCATAGTAGCTGCTGCTTGTAGGGTTGCACATGTATTCTGAGCTACAAAATTATAAAGGCATGTGAGAGCATGTCTGCATCAGCTGATCAGAAGATAAATGAATTTGCATAGAAATCATTAACTGTAATAATAATATATGGTGTTGGCATAGTTTTGTGTCAGAACTCATGAGAGGCCTAAAGCCTGAGATGGGGGGAAAGACTGCTGGCCTCAAGCAGACTTGGGTGAAAATGGGAAATATAATGCTCATGTGATGGTAGGTGAGATACCACAGGAACTGTACAGGCACACTGTTGTTGATGGGACTATGGCATCCTTTGTGAAATGAGCTGCAAGGTTTACCGTACAGCCTGTCTGATTTGCCTGAAGAAGTTAAATTTTTTGTTTATTCTCTTCTTGCCACTAATCTTTAAACTCTGCTAAGTGGAGTTATTGTTCAGGTTAACTGTGGTTTTGTCTCTCAGCATTTCAAGTTGCAAGGGATTACTTAGAATTAAGATGCAGAGCTGAGATTTCCAGGAGGAATTAGGTGCATTATTCCTTTAGGCCATGCTGTAAATGCCAGTTGAGAACTGAATTAATTATGCACTGTGAGAGTTGTATCTTCACATGAAAAATATGCACAATAATTATTTTTGCTTTGGGAAGTATTTATATCATGCTGTTAGGAGTCAAAAAGAAAATAAAAATTAGCAGTACTCCACGTAGGTTGGTGACCATTAATATGGTCAAAATGTTGGCACTACTCTCCTCAAGAGCACTGAGGGACTAGGGTGTCATCATCCCTAATTTCACCTGCAATTCAGAATTCATTAATATTTGGATGTTCTTTTTTTTTGCTTAATTAGCATCTTCGCTATACATATGGATCAGTTACGGAATGGTATAATACTTATATTGGAGAGTAATATTTCACTACTTAAATAAGTGAGCTCATCTTTCTGAATCAACAGTAGCTTTCATTCAAGACAGAGCAAGTTTACTATGGCTGCTAAAAATGATGCAGCTACCTCTGTGAGAAAAAATACATTGATGCAATGATTTGCCAGGACCTCTGACCTAATAATTGCTGCAGGTGGGGTTAGGACACAAGACAGTCAGTCCTCATAGACTCAATATGATCACCGGTCCATGGGAATTTTGGGTGTGTAGAAGAATTATTCAAATTATCCCTTTCCTTTCCTTATTAAGAATAGCCGTTTCTCCTAGTATTTTGCTGTGTTCTGTGATGAACTTTCCTGTAATTTAAAAAAAGACAACAAAAACATTGAATGAAACAATTTCTAAAATCTGGTAGTTCAAGGAGTCTGGAATTAACCTTGTTGTAGAATCTACAGTCAATGAATGTTTCATTCAAGATGCCTTTGTTTTGTCATGAAATGAAAATAGAAAACTTATGCTGGCCAGAAACACTAAAATTTAATATGTTTAACCTAGAATAACAATTCCAAATCCTAATCCTGGGGATTCTGTAAGAGTATTTCTAATGAGAAATAATGTCCTGATGGGGCCAGCTCTTCTAGACCATTCCTCACTGGATAATTTCTGGACAAATATGCCAGTTCTCAAAAACAGATCAGATAGACATAGTATTAAAAAAATCTTACCTAATGTACAATTGCTAGAAATTAAAAAGACAGCCAGTGGCATATTTTTTTAATCATTAAAAATACCAGTATATCATACATATGCCAGCACATCATTTAGCAGAGGTGCTTTTGACTTTAATTTATTTTTTTTTTCACACTGAGTGTTGCATGATCGTGGACAAAAAGTTATGAAAGTTATGTCTATGACATTTGTGACTGACAAAATTTTCACTGTAATAACTTATTTTTTCATGTAGTGTTTTCAGTGTTATCTGTTCTTTGTTGCAGAGATAAACAATGATCCTCATAAACTAGGCCATATCAGCCCAATATTAAGTATGTGAATATAAAAGAGCAACTCTATAGAATCCATCTTCCTTGAATGGCTTTCCAGAAAGTCAGCTGGAGCTGACCAAAAATGAACATTTGCTTGAAACATTCTGTAGGATTATTGATTTTAGAGGACAATACCATCTTTTTTCAAATAGTGTGGTATTTTGGACTGCAGTCTGCTTTGAGAAACCACTGTATCAAAAAATAGGAGACCTTCTGTACATTTTGGCATTTTTACATGACAAGAGATCTTTACTGTGTAAAGGCATGGCTGAATTTAAAAAGTTACCTACTAATAGTAGCAACATGATGTCAACAATATTCAGGACCTCTTTTCCAACTGTTTGGTGGCCTTGGAAATTTAGGAGACTGTAGGTTAGTAGATCCAATCACATCTTGCTGATTTGCTCCCTCCCTTCAGAATCTATTATTTTTAGTTCATATTTTCTTACATTATTCCCAAGCATATAGCTCTCAGTAAAACAATGTTTTCTCAGACTGCCCTAGATAGGTTAGAAAAGATAATTCACTTACAATTTAATGCTTGCATTGCATTAACACCAACCCCCTGCTGTGTGAATAGATGAAAAAAAAATCAGTAATTCCCAAAAGACAAATGTCTTTATGAAACATGATGCATATGTTGTGTGTTACATGTCACGGGATTTTAAAATTTGATACTTCACAAAGTTGTATGAATACTGTTACTTTAGGTTTGGACTTCCTGGGCTTAGGTAGAAATAACCATTTGTTTCCAGGACTGTAAATTTTCAGTCTGTCAGTATATTCAACAAAATGTAAATGGAAGAATCAAAGCAGTTGCTTTCAGGATGCTGTTGCTTGTGATGCTGTAGTGTACTATGCAGGACTTATGTGATATGGTGTATGTTATGCTCTGTATTTGTAAAATGTATATGAATTCTGAGCTAGCAATCCAGAAATAATTCATTGACTCCCTAACCTGAGGAATATCTTTCCTGACAGAGATCCCAATCAGACTTTATCTTTATCCTGGCTAGCGAGACTTGGTGTTTCAGCTATGCTGACTGTAGGTGAAATTAGTAAACAGAATAATGGGATTGTTTATCAGAAAAGGCTTCTTGTTTGTGTTTCAGGTTGGGCTATGTGAGTCACGCGGAAGATCTAGCCTCCAAACTACTCCAGTGTTTTCCAAAGAACAGATTATCAGCACACGCAGCTCTGAGCCATGAGTATTTCAGTGATCTGCCCCCACGGCTATGGGAATTAACTGATAGTGAGTATAACCACCTCTGAATTGATTAAAAACAAAGATGCTAGTTCAAACAGATACATATGTGTATGCTAACCCTCATGCAGATGGCTTCATGGACATACACAGCCACACACACCATATGTGAGTGCAATTATGCAGTTTGAAATTACATAGTTAGCTTGACACAGAAAAAATTGATACTTTTTTTTTTGTGTGCTATCTCTGCTCTGCAGTCTGCAGCCAGCTATCTTTGTATTTGATTATGTGTGCAGCCAAAAGAATTATCTGAATTGTCATAAAGCAAAAGGAAAAATACAATTTACATATTTAGTGCTTTTCACTTTATTACAGTACTTCTTAACTAGCTGCAGCATACAGGATAAAAATCCAGCTGTGTTTGATTCATAGAATCTCTATCTGTTATAACAGTAACCTTTAAGAATGGATTTAGCATTCAGAAGTCTGAGAAACTGTCTGAGTAAACAATAAGTTAATTTTCTGAATTAGACTGTGTAAGAAGAGCATAGCAGATGATATTATTAACTAAGAATGCTTTCAGTATTTATATACGTCTTATTTCTTTTATTAAACAAAATGCATTCTAGTTCATGTTGCAAACATGTTCCTAACATCATGTATGCTGTTAATTTTCTTTTTGATAATTGTAAATCATTTATATAATACTTGTCCATATATCTTGCCAGTGTTAAAAGCACACTACTGTTTATTCTCTGGAAAATTATTATCGTGCATGTTATTTTCCTTTCAGATTTTGTTATTAAAAATAGGTTTCACAGTGGAGTAACAATCAACACTTTGATTTAACTCAGTGTGGTGAAGAGAAGCACAATTGCATTAGGACAGTGTATGCTATTTTTAGCTTCCAAGCCTACATCCATTAGCAAAAGATTTAAATCCAGTACTTTGAAGCAAAAAGTTCAGAAATGCAACAATGGTACATGTCTGGGTAACTATGGCTTATTTGTTTACTTACAAAAATTAAGCTCACCTTCTGAATATGAATATACAATTTTGTTTACAATTCTGGTTTAGATGTTAACATCAGTGTCAGTATGAAAACGTCTGTGTTGTAAAAGTTTATAATTTCCTTTCCTAACAGCTGGAATAGTTATATTTTGCACTGGTTCTGTTGTCTGGCTGCCCAATCACCCTACTCTGCTCTGAAGAACACTCTCCCATTTGTAGAATGTGAACATTAAAACCAAACTAGGACCACTAATTTTTGTCCATCACCATCTCTGTCATAGATCATGTCCTTGCTCTGCAAATAGATTCCCAGTTTCCTCCTCTGCCACACCAATCACTTTGATGGCTTCGGTACTTTATAAGCTGCAAATTCAAGGGAGGTAGTGTAAATTAAGGCTGTCTTTGCTGAAAGTGATGCAAAGAGATTGATTTCTTCAGAACTAATGAAACATCAAGAATGCCTTTTTCCACAAACTGGAAAACAAAAACACTCTGCAGTGGTGACATCTCAATCTTTCTGCCTGTGTGATTTAGCCTAGCCAGGATTTTGAATTCTGAATTCTGCAGTAGTACTTTTCTGTTAATATGGACTTATTACCCACTTGCCACTTAGTTTATCAGTCAATGGTTAAATCCAGTTCTATCAGTGAATTAAATGCCTACACATTATCACTCTGCAGCAGACTGCCAACAGAGACAGTCTTGTCCTAGTCATTAACAAGTACAATGTATGCAGAACACCAGAGGGAAATTAAAACCACAAAAAATACCTCAGGGTGGTATTTTTAATATGAGAATTTAATTTGTAATTTCACAGATTAAGAATTTTGGCTGCATTAATCCTTTTATCAGCTCACAGCAGGTTATTTGCAGAAGCATAACCATAAGGCGATATTCATTGGCAGAAACACATCTTTGCATAACGTTAAACATCAGGAGCAGTGAAACCTTTTGAAGGGGGAGAATAAAGATGAAAAATCATTATATTTTAAAGCAAGGTTCTTCTAAATGCCTCCAGTAAAATTTTGAGTTACAGAAAGACTGTTTCTGTGTCTAGTAGATAATCGTTATGAAGCATAAATACAGATGCAAGAAAGGACAATCCTGGTATCAAATACTACAATCATTTCTATTTAGTATGAATTGGATATACTTGTAAACATATTCACAAAACAAAAGAGTCATATACTTTGGAGAGTTGGCAAAATATTTACTGCGTAGTGAATTTACCAGGTTTTGTGAATTCTAGTTCACTGGGTTAATATTTTACATTGTAAAAGACTTGCTATTGATAGTCAATGAAATGTATGTACAAATTCATTGAGATTTTATGCACAACAGAAGTGCGTGTATACACAAAATCTACTGTCTTCTAATCAAGACACCACTGCAATTTTACAAATCCCTGATATATTTGTGCTGAATTGCAAAGTTGGAGATTCAGCATTAAAAACCAAGGAAAACAAGGAAACCTCCTCAGGTGAGGAGGAAGAAAGAGAGGGGGGGGGAAAAATCAGTGACATTATTTTCCATCAGAAAATATTGTTTCTTTGGAATCACAATATTTCCCATAAGTATGGTGACCAATCTGATGATAGCCTTCTATGATGTTATAACTGGATGGCTGGATGTGGGGAGAGCAGCAGATGTTGTCTACCTTGACTTCAGCAAGGCTTCTGACATTGTCTCCCATTATATCCTAATTAGGAAACTGAGGAAGTGTGGGCTAGATGAGGGGGCAGTGAGGTGGACTGAGAGCTGGCTGTGTGACAGAACTCAGAGGGTTGTGATTAATGAAACAGGGTCAAGTTGGAGTCCTGTAACCAGTGGTGCCCCGCAGGGGCCAATACTCAGTCCAGTCTTGCTCAACAATATTAATCAATGACCTGAACGAGGGGACAGAGTGTATGTATCCTCAGCAAGTTCACTGATGATACAAACGCGGATGGCTGGCTGACACTCCAGAGGGCTGTGCTGCCAATCCAGCGTGACCTGGACAGGCTGGAGAGCTGGACAGAGAAGAACCTAATGAGGTTCAACAAGAGCAAGTGTAGGGTCCTGCACTGGGGAGGAAGAATTCCAGGCACCAATATAGGCTAGGGGCGGACTTGCTTCTGAGGAGAAGGATCTGGGCATCCTGGTAGATAGTAAGGTATCCATGGGCAAGTGATGTGCCCTTGTTGCCAAGAGGGCCAATGGAATCCTGGGCTACATAGGGAAGAGTGTGGCCAGTAGGTTGAGGGAGGTCATTCTC
>VZTM01005272.1:225802-244298 GCA_013400555.1 Jacana jacana | reverse complement strand
AGACTTTTTTAAAAGGACTTCTTTAAAATATTTGTACTGAGAGTAACAGATGAGTGTTTTCTGTTTTGTATTTCATATATAAATAGCAGCATTAGTATTCTTCTAGTTTGTTACAGTACCAAAGCACTGTAAACATAGGCATTCTTGACCTTTCAGATAACATTTTAGCTTAAAGTTCTTTCAGATAGGCATTGTGAATATTGGCTGCTGTAGTCTGTGCTGATGAATGCACAGGCTCGGTCCTTTGCAAAGTTCAGTAAAGACAGCAGAATATCAGATAAAAATATCCTCTATGCAGATCCCATGTGAGAATTTTTCCCACCTTGGGTAGCTTTGCAGGTGCTCAACTACTATTTAGGTAAAAAATTGAAATTAGTTTGCAAAGTTCAGGACATATTCACTACTCAATGTATGCTCTGGTGCTTGCTTTGTTTGGGCAAGTGATACACATTTAAATTATTTGAATGGAGTTTGGAACATTAAACTTCTATTGGGAAAAAAGAGCAAGCTCTCTGGGAATTATCCAAGTGCATTACCTCAATGGAGTAAAGACAAGGATCAATAAGCACTGGACAGACCTGCTAGACTTTAGCCATGAGATATATTTGGGGAACCTATCTGGATCTAGCAGCTGCTGCTTGGACGTGAGCAGAAGGATGTTTCAACTACAAAGTTAGACAAGTGCAGATAAGTCTTTCCTAGGACCGCGTGACAGTTTAGTGAACTGTGCATGTCCTAGGTTCTTGACCAAAGGAGTTAATCACTCAGAATTAGAAGAAGATAGTTAAACATCTATATTTTCAACATATCTACATTTTCTGGCAAGTAAAAGAAGCGTAATCTGAAACAGAAGTAGGAATTTAAAAATTTCTCATATTATTTTTTTTAACCAGATAAATTTTATTTCAAAATTGACTTGGTGTTTACTTAGCTTCTAGGAACTTTGTGTTCCAGTGAAGAATAGTAGCCAGGAAGGAGTTAGTAAGTGACAGTTGTTTGTCGTTCAGGCAAATCCCAACTTTTCTGTCTTAAATGAATCCTGTTATGTTCCCTGAGTGTCTGGGGAACATCAGGCAAGAGCAGTGAGTTGGAGAGTTGCATTGAATATCATCATCTGATTTGTACTTCTCTTTTCTCTGGCAAATTGCTGAGAACCACTGGAACTTGCTAGTGTGCATTCTGCAAGGTTGCCCATCTTTGTTAATCACTTTTCAGCCAGCAAGAAGCTCTAACATATGGTCCATATTCCATATCAGTGACTCCTTTTATCATTACTAGTGTGTAAAAACATTTGCTGGATAAATTGCCTGTTCCTCTTTTTGAAAGGGGTGGATATGTAGCGAGTTTGGAAAAATTCAGTGAGGCCTGAGGTCATCTAAACAGCTCTGTGTAATGTGAGCAGCTGTAGATGAAACAGGATTCAATCAATAACACATTGTTTTGTGTATTATATTTCAAATTAAAGAGGGCAGTAGAAAACAATCCACAAGTTGAATCTAGGATTGGGCCATGTAATTTTTTTAGTATTTGCCTGTAGTCTTTGATATCACTTTGATATCAGTCACTTTTAACCTTCTCTTCCACCTGTGTTTTTACCTATGGGTTGTAGTAAAGTAACTCTCTCAAAGTCTGCCCCAAATCACCTCCAAACTTAAGTTTTGTGTAACAGCTTGGGTGATACCAAAATCAGTAGTGTTACTAACAAGTCACAGCATTGCTTATGTCACCAGATGGCAAGTCATAGTCGTCTCTCCTTCTGCCAGATTCCTAAATGCAGGGGAGAGCAACTGCAGTACAGCTGGGCATTCACATTAGAAAGATCTTCAAAATGTGCCTCAATGGGGAGGACTTATTCTGTGAGTTACTGTTGAAGTCAAAGAGTAAATGCAGTTCTGTCTGAACACATGGGTCCTATAGAAGCATGAGAAGTAGAAAACTATCTCCAGTTGCAGGATTGGAGGAAGCAGTGCTGCTGAAGAGCAGCTGGAGCACTACAGGAAGAAAAAGAGGAATTCCACAAGGAGAAATCTGCAAAGCTTCTTATTTGTGTGGTGTTTCTCACTTTGCAGGCTTAAAAATAAGCATGCTTTCTTACTAACATTGTGAAAGCATCCAAATATTCAGCTCCTGTGTACAGAGAGAAGCTTTTAGTGGGTGTTCTGAATTTCTGTTGTTAATGCACTGTGTGTTGTAATACACAGAAGTTAAATAAACAACTCCCTCCAAATCTCCTCCCCTAACAAAACAAAAATCCCAGACCGTGATGATAAAATAGTTGATCACCTTGTTTTGAATACCATATTCAATTACTTTCCATTAAGATTTCCAGCAACTTCTTGTCAACTTGGCTCTTACTCTGTTTTGGCCTGCCATTACAAACTACGTTAATCCACAAATTTGGTATAGTCTCCACAGAAATGGAGGAAAAGAGGATTTTGGAAAAAATTCTATTCAGCTTACTCTTTAGCATTGAGATTCATTCTTCAAAAGGTGTTTGTACTCTAGTGTTTGAAGAAAAAAATTGCAAAGTCTTTTTATTTTAAATTATTCTGTAAGTTTAAATAAAATGTAGTGTAAGAGCATGTGCTAGAGGTAGGTGGATGCTACTAAAAAGTGCAACCAGAATCACTAATATGTGTACATCCATAAAATGAGTTCACAGAATCAGAGAATGCCTAAAGATGGAAGAGACCATAAACTTCAGCCATGGGCAGGGATACCTTCCAGTAGACCAGGTCTCAAACATTTCCAGGAATGGGGCATTCACAGCTTCCCTGGGCAACCTGTTCCAGTGGCTCTCCACCCTCACAGTAAAGAATTTTTTCCAAATATCTAATCTAAATCTACCTCTTTTCAGTTTAAAACCATACCCCCTTGTCCATTCCACAGCAATGTTGGAAAACCATGTACTGTGCTTCTGTCTTCATTTCTCCGGCTTCAGGGGATAAAAATGTAGTAAATCTAGAGGAGAAAAGTCTGCATAAAAGAGAAATTCTGGACTGAATTACTGTATGTCAGTCTGCCATGGCTGATTTAAGCCAAAGCTGAAAGTAGCCAGTAGTGCTTTATAGGTGTAAGATTTTGCAATTCACTGTAATTCCCATTTTGGATAGAAAAGCAGGTTTATTAACTACACACCAGTTAACAGTTTCATTTTTTAAATACAGTTCTGGTTTTCTAATAGATAGATTCAAATAGATGTGTACAAACAGACATTGTGCTGCTGCAGTTGAAAAGATGGAGGCCTAAGCCCTAAGTACGGGTGTTTTAAATTGCTCTTGCATCTTTTATTGCCAGACAATGTCTATACATGAATGTTGAGGTTCAGTT
This sequence comes from Jacana jacana, assembly GCA_013400555.1. NCBI lineage: Eukaryota > Metazoa > Chordata > Aves > Charadriiformes > Jacanidae > Jacana > Jacana jacana. Next base: position 240,968 of record VZTM01005272.1, on the reverse strand, counting down.
TAATTATTTAACCACTACTGGATTTCCATGAATTGGCTTTTGTGAAAGGGCTGATAAGATGCACTTGTAGTGGGCAGCTGAAAATAATTTGGATTTCAGTCCAGTAATGACAGTACTAAACAGAGTAACATCTATTTGGAACATGTTAAATTAGTATCAAACTGTGAAAGATAACTGCAGGATCCTAGATATTTTGTGGCTCTCTAATACTTTCAGTGTCATTATTTTCATATGTTAGCAGAATGGTTTTATGAGACTTTTCCAGCTGTGCTTTACAAAATATTAAAGAATAAGATCACCACACTGATAGAATATTCCCTAAATTTAATACAGAAGCGAAGAACTCCAGGCATTGGACTACATTCTCTTGATATCTAAGAATTTATTCTCTTGTTCCTAAAGACTAAAATAAGAGTTATGGACTGAATTTTGCCATATTCAACCAATTCAACAATAAAGAAAAGTCCACTGAATTCTGTAGATTACACAGAGGGTGAAATGGACTGAGCCAAGAGTTGGCCACTGAGAGGCTGTCTTCATATAAACCCCCCCATCTCCCTTAAGCAGCACACAGTGACTGAGGATGGAGCAACTATCTGTACAGATATCCATCAGGTTCCTCAGTATGCCACAAGGATAGAATCATAGAATGGTTTGGGTTGGAAGGGACCTTAAAGATTAGCTAGATCAAACTTCCCTGCCTTGGGCAGGGACACCTCCTACTATACCAGGTTGCTCAAAGACCCATTCAACCTGGTCTTGACTATTTCCAGGGATGGGGCATCCACAACTTCCCTGGGCAACCTGTTCCAGTGCCTTGCAGTAAAGAATTTTTTCCAAATATCTAGTCTAAATCAACCTTATTTCAGTTTAAAACCATTCCCCCTTATCCAATCATTACACTCCCTGATAAAAGGATCCTTCCCCATCTTTCCTGTAGACCATCTTCAGGTACTGGAAAGCCATTATAAGGTCTGTGCAGAGTCTTCTCTTCTACATGCTGCACAACCCCAACTCTCTCAGCCTATTTTCATAGGAGAGGTGCTCCAGTCCTCTGATCATCTTTGTGGCCCTCCTCTGGACTCATTATAATACTCACTCTGGACCCTTTTGCTGGGGGCCGCAGAGCAAGGGGCAGAACTCCAGGTGGAGTCTCAGGAGAGAGGGGTAGAATCAGGTGGAGGGGTAGAATCACTTCCTTTGACCTGCTGGCCACGCTTCTTTTGATGCAGCCCAGGATGTGTTTGGCTTTCTGGGCTTTGAGCACACATCGCTGGCCCATTGAGCTTCTTATCCTCCAAGACCCCCCAGTCCTTCTCCTCAGGGGTGCTCTCAATCCATTTTCTGCCCAAACTATATTTGTGCTTGTGCCAACCCACATGCATGGATTCTTTGCAAAAACTGGTGATTTTTTGTTCTTGGGGCACATCCAAGTGGAAAAGAGATTGGAATATAAAGAGATTTAGCTTTATAGTCACTTACTTTTGTATATGGACCATGTGCATATATGATGGGTAGGTATCCTAGAAGTCCCGACCTTTCTGAAAGGCAATAGAATTCCAGCAGATGCAAAGTCAGTAAATAAACAGAGAGTGCTGTCAGCCCTTTATTTAACCTAAACCAGAAAACAGATAAGGGCAGACATGAGGTCATATTTTGCCTTTTAAGGTAAATAAACCATGTCAGCTTCCCAAGGCTTTCCATCTCAACAGTGATAAACCTTGTCTATATGTACAGCTGGATCCATCATGCTTTATTCCTGTGAAAATCCCACCTCACACAGTGGGAGTCGGTCTGTGCGTGTGGTGTGGGGAGGGAGGACAAGTGCATTACATCTGCATAACTTCTAACATCTAAAGGTTTTAGATTGGCCAAATACATATACTCTGGTGCTAATGGAAACGGAGATAACTTATCACTAAGGAATTAGAAATGTATATTCGTGACTCCCTGTTACCCAAATAGGATCTGCATTAATGACATAGCTTATTCTACTATTTTGATTTTTCTTTATGTTTTATCTAGCTGAATAGCTCAGTGCTGCCATGGGGTCCTGTATCATATGGCAGGTTTTGCCTTTTGAACTGCCTACATCACTGTTTTCAGGAGCTCCCTATCTCCACTGTCATTTCTTTTTTTATGCTAAATGTTTCCAGGGAGGAGGAAAAGAAAGAAAGAAAAGGCTTTGGGGGAAAAAAATAAAAAAAAAGGAGGAAGAGACTGCTGTGGAAAAATAAAAGTTTAAAAGAAAACCAGAATGAATGCTTCATTTGTTGGCTTTTAATACAATTACCATACCTTAGGAAATATGGAGGGAATAGTTAATTATTACTAAATGAGCTCCTTTAGAGTTCATGGCAGGCCCCAGCATCCAACTGTCAGTGTTGTGAAAGATATTGAATTGGAAGGCTGGTCTCCTTTTCAGCTGATAGGATGGCCTGCTGGATTAAAATAGACGGTGAAAAGATAGCTGGGTTAGAGTAGCCGCAGAGAGGGAAACTCATATAGCATTTACATACTTTTCCAGCAAAGGGGGTTTAATCCGACGAAAGGAGATTTTGGTATTGTCAGCCAAGGCTTTGTTCAGGGTGAAGACCAGAGGGAAATCTGATGAAGAGACCTTTCTGAAGCCCTTGCTCACAGACTGGAGGTTGTTCAAGTAAAGTTATGTACTTTGGGATTGTTTACACACTATTGTCTGCCTCAAGAAAGTATTCCTCTTCGCTAACACAAAAGCTGAGAATTTGTGTGGTGAAAATGACCTGCACTGCAAAACTTCACAAGTTCTTCCCATTATTTGCACAAAATGCCCTAAAATTCCTTTTTTGGTATAGGCAAAGTTCCCTGATGCTTCTCAGCTGAACTCATATATCACAAAATGTTTTTGGACTACGAGAAAAACAAGAGAATTATGTTCTCAAAGGGGAGAGAGCAGAAAAATCAGATACCCTTCAAGCTTAAGCCAGGCAAATTCTTGCTGCCTGCTACAAAACCTTTGTTAAGCAGATAGTTTCCTGCCAACTAAAAACAGTGGTTTAAAATTTAGTTAAGATAAAAGATTGTGCCTCTACTAAAGTCTTTTCTGCACTTTTTGAGATTCTTTTTCTCACCTGAAAAATGAGCTAAAAGCCCCAAACTAAACCTCTTTTGTAGATACTCTCTAGCAGACCCAGTCCATTCCTCAGAAATTTTCCAGCTAAAATAAGTTACTTGAATTTCAAAAACAGAACCTATTTAAGAGTGTTGGCAGACAAATTACTCCTCCTTGGAATGACTGTACATTTACAGTGCATACTACAACCTTCCAAGGTTTTCTCATGGGAGAAAGTGCATCATCTCAGGGATACAGTTAATATTTAAGAACCAAATAGGCCATCTAATGGGATAGCACCTGAAATAGATGATTTTTTGCTTTTGGGTGCTGTAAGTTTTCTGTGACTGCCATATTCTTAATGATTTTAGTGTCTAATTATTTATGTGGTGAAAATCTGTTCTATTAATATATCTGTACATTTTCTCATCAGCTTTGTAGCTAATAGTCATTGTAAAACAACATATGTTTCCCTGTCATGCTTTGTGAGTGTAAGGGTCAGTGAAGTCTCTGCTTGAATGTAACTTGAATTTTCTATAAGAAAAAGGAGTACTATCTTTAAGACTTGGTCCAATTATGAGAAAGAAGATGAAGCAATATGAAGAATCTGAGGTTGGATATGTCTGTGTGGATATATTTATGTTCACTCTGCAGTTATTTAATAGTTGTAACTAAGGAAAAAAAATTACATTCCTCTTTATATTAATAAATGACTACACATACAAAGAAATTTGGCCCTGGGTTGTACATGCTGTGGCTTGTTTGGGGTATTGTTTTTAACCTCAGATGCTTCCTTATGCTCACTCAGAGACAGATGTTGGTGTTTCAGCTCATCTATTAAAAAACTGGAAGAGGAGGTCAAATTTTGGCCAAAACAGGAGCTGAACTGAGGCATCAGTTGGCATTCAATGTGCAGTTCACGCCATCCCTAATTGGTTTAATTTGTTCCTTAAAGTGTTTATGTTTTTCCAACTGATATAAGTAGTAGAAAATAAGGTGCAGTGTGTTACGAGGTTAATTTACCAAATGGTATTTACTTCTGTGAAGCATAGCATAAAGTAACTTTTAACTGCCTGCAGAGACAAATAGACTGCTTGAATCCAACCTGGGTGTAATGTAGTATGCAATTTCAAAACAGCTACTTATATATTAACTAGTAAGTTTTTATTACTTCATAAGAAAGTGGTAACATTCTCCTGTGGTTCTTACCTCCTCAACGAAATAAACTCATGTGCCTTTTTGATGTGCTGTCCATCTTTGTGCAGTCTTCAGTGGCTATGAAGAGCTCATACTCCAAAACTCAGTGTTAGGTAAACAAAGGATGGACTTTGGTAGTAAAAACATGTAATTTAAACCTCACAGGAAAGTGAATGTGGTTTATTTAAACATCCTCTCTAAAGAATACGTAATGATAATATTTTGGTAACACAAAGAGATCTCTTAATGCTCCCTCCCATTCCTGGTCTCTGTTCCCAATGAAGGTAGCAGGAGCTGCATGTACAGATCCACAGGGCTCATTTCTCAGACAGAATCTAATATGGAGTTGAACAGTTTTAAAAAACAGGAACCGGGCTTACTCCAGTCTTGTAGTTTGTGTGTAGTGAAGCAATGTTTTTTTCACTTTTCACCTCTTCCTTTTTGGTTCGCGGTAATGGTGCAATCTCTAATTAAAAATTATCCTTTGTTAGCAGTAGTTGACAATGCCTTGTCCAGGTTTCCTATGAGAAGTGTGTCAGAATTTGGGGGAACTAAATATACTCCTTTGTTGGTGAGCTTGTCAAGCACCGTGCTTTTTTCGCTTTCCCACCAGGAAGGTCAGGCCTCTGCGGGGCCGTGCTATTTTCTGAAATGATCCGTACTGTCTGTCCATGCTGTCTGACATTGAAACAGTTGTCCATGTCACTGCTTTCAATGCTTTTTAAATGTGTCACTTTCCATGAAAGATGTAAAATATGTAGGCGATGGGGGGGAGAATCTAAAAGGAACTATACTTTTTCCTGTGTAAATAAGTACTGGGTTTTCTTTTCTAAAGTTAACTTAATTTTGTTTAAAATATGTTTATAGGCTGACTTAGGAAAAAAAAAAAAAGAGTTGATCTGCAAGAATAGGCAAGTCACAGCTTACATATTCTGTTTCTGAAACCTCATTTTGAAATGAGATTGATAAAATTATTAAACACACACTCATTCAGTAGCTGAAGTGAAATAGTTTTTTCACTTCATTTCAGTTTAATATATTTTGATCTGAGGTATGTATAAAGCCTGAAGAAATTGGTACTATGCTGAGCCTTCAATACTCTCCAGATAATTTCACTAATTAAATCTTTACCAACATTAACACAACTCCAGCATTTCTTAGACAGTGGTTAATTATTGTATGAGCATGGCAAGCTTAAACTAAACAGATGAAAATAGAGTCTTGTGGAATGCGTATTGAGTTTATTCTTTATTCATCTTTTGATAAGGTTTAATTAAAACTGCCTCTCATTGTGGTGAGAACGAACATGCTTGTTTTCTTAGTGAAAACCAAATTATTCATTTCAGCCATGGTTCACTAATCAAAGCCTTTGCAAAGTTTTGGGTTATATTGTAGCTGTGGAGTAATAATTGCTGCAATTCTCTATGAAGACTTTATCTTTTCATTAAATTTTCTTTTATATTTTTTTATTTATTTAGAAAGAAAATTAGAGCATCTGTTTTATGATTCACTATTTTAATGTGTTTTAAGCAGGGCATTTTTGTAAACAGAGAGTTAGCTTGAATATAAAAGCTACCTAACTCTGTGTATGAAGTGCATACTGCAGCACCAGTAATATGATGGAGAAAACAAATCCTTGGAAATCATGTGAAATTTTCAGCAAGATATCGTGGTTTCACCTCAGACGGCAACAAAAACCACGGGCAACCGCTCTCTCTTGAGCCGCTCCACAGCCAGGAGGGCAAATGGAAGGAAAGGCAAAACTCATGGGCTGGGACAAAGGCAGTTTAACAGAACAACAAAACAGTGACAGTAACACGGATAAAGTATAAATACTGACAGCTCACTGACTGCACCCCGACCTTCCCTGATTGTGTACCAATCTTCCCTGACCATGTGCCACCACGGCCAGCTCCCAGCTGCCCCCTGGGCATGGCTCACCTGGAATGGAACACGTGTGCCCTGCTAGAGCCAGGGGAGAATTAACCCTGTCCCTCTCGGAACCAGGACATTATCCACCCCTTACTCCATACCATCTATGCCATGCCCCCAGATCTTACAGTTCCCAATCAAAAGCTATCACTTTCCTGTAACATATATAAGTACATATATATACATACAGATATAATGTCCTTAGTCTGTGGGTCTTCACTCTAAAATGTCCGTTGGATCCATTTAATCCATGACTTTGGGCTTCATTTACTAGGACAGTCTGTCAGGGCAGGAAAGATGGTGTGTGGTGTTGNCTCACAGGTGCTGTGACTTCATTCAGGCCACGATAGTCCACAGTCAGCCTCCACTCTCCATTAGATTTTCACACTGGCCATATGGGACTGATAAAGGGTGAACAAGTCTTGCTGATCAATCCTTGAACCTCTAGTTGATGAATCAGCTTATGGATTGGAATCAGAAAATCTTGGTTAGTGCAATATTGCCGTCACCAGACAGTTGTGATAGTGATTGTCACCTGTTGTTCTTCAACCCTCAACAACCCCACAACTGAAGAGTCTTCTGAGAGACCAGGCAAGGTAGACAACCGTATAACTTCCTTTGTCTCCACGGCAGCTATGCCAAAAGCCCACCAGTACCCTTTCAGGTCCTTAAAATACCCTCTCCTGAGGTAATCTATATCAAGGATGCAGGGAGCACCTGGGCCAGTCACAGTGGGATGCTTTTGCCACTTATTCCCAGTTAGGCTCACTTCAGCTTCCAGTACAGTCAACCCCAGAAATACAAATGGCTTCTGCCCCTCTACAACTTGATGGTATTAGGGTACACCTGTGGATCTGATGTGCCAGGACATCGAATCCACACAGTCCAATACAGCTGGTTGTCCCTTTCCCCCACCTGGCTGGAGGCAGGGCCCCTCTAATCCTGGTCATAGTATCTGTTACTCACTTCTTGCAGAAAAGACTTAGAAGTTCCCTCAAGAGGATCAGAAGCAAGATCAGGCCTTCTACTCCAGCTGGGGAACCACCCGCTGGAAACTGGGATGGCACTCTTCCTGGAGGGATCCCCTTTCATGGTTGTTCTCCGTTGCAACTCCTGTACCCTGACTGTAGAACCACATGGCAGCTGCTCTCACTTGAGCCTATCCACCCAGGAAGGCAAAATCAGAAGAAAAAGGCAAAACTCGTGGGCTGGGACAAAGGCAGTTTAACAGAACAACAAAACTGTGACAGTAACAGATTAAGAAGTATAAAAGCACAATTACAATACTGACCACTCACTAACTGCACCCAGGACTGCCACAGACCATGGATGGAACACCTATGCCCCTGCTAGAGCCAGGGGATAATTAACCCTGTTCCTCCTGGAACCAGGACACAAGAGCAATGGGGTACAACTGAAGGAAAATGAGAAGAGCTTGTGATCAGATATGCATGCATGCCAACTGGTATCGCAACTTGCCTTTCCACTTGGAAAACTGTAGCCTGTAGAATTGTTCTTCAACTTCTAAGTGTAAGTTCTTTTTGCAAATCCACTTAGATTCATTGAGAAATGACGCAACTGGTAGGAAATGCATCAGTGTTCATTTAGAAAATTTACCATTCTCCTTTCACACATTCTTCAGGTGACTTATCAGCCACCAAAAGTTCATCAAAAGACTTGCACAATTTCAGTTGTAATCTGGTTGCTCATTCAAGCTTGTTTTTAAATGACATCCTGGTAGAACCTTGGTTTCCTGTCTGACTTCTGCTTTCCCACTTATTAATTATTAATGTAACTTTCTATGTTTTATCATAGGCAACTATGACATTGCTCTCTCTTTGGCTCCCATTTTCACGAGGGGTTTCCAGGCCGGCACAGTGGTTTTGATTTAAGGGAGGAAAAACTATTTGCTTCAGTGTTTTTTGATTTCATGAGTTGTTTTTCTTATGATGAATTTAACTGGATAATAAAAAAATTGAGACCATGGGTCAAATCCAGTGCCAAAGGGGAAAATAATCTGAGCAGGCAGTCTCTTGAATCATGGAGTTGGACTTAACTGGTAGCTCTTCCTCCTTTTGAGTGATGTCAGCAGCATGCTTGGTGCATGTCAAATTAATCCAGAGCTATTTGGAGTCACCAGCCAAAAGGATAATCTGCTGGGAAGTTGTAGTCAGATCTACAGAAATGTGTTATGCGTGCTCTTTGTCATGAAGCAATAACCTTTGTGTCCCAGCTGACCTCTGTAAAAATTCTGTAACTGCAACCTTTTATTTAGGTTTTACACTGAGGTCAAGGTTTGCTTTATGTTGTTTCTTGCAGTATGGGAATGTACCCCAGTCTGGAAGTGGGGGGACACTTGTGTGAGCCTTGCTTTGAGTGTGTACATATGGTTAGTCCTAGTTTAATTGTATTCTACATTCCTGCTGACAGAGTAGCAGAGTCAACAGAAATCCAAAATCTGTTCAATCCGGTCACCTATGAGATCGGTCATTCCCTTTCAGTTTTTTTCTAAATAGACCTTTCCTGGTTTTGAAATTTATTTTTACTTGGCACAAAGAAACTAAATATGGCAGAACTGTTATTTTACCTGAGTTCTTTTCTGCTACATCTTGTCTTTCAAAGCACTGAAAGTCTCTTATTCCAGGAAATCAATTTCTTAAATATTTTAACAGTTTTAATGCATTTTTGCTTGAATGTCACTCTGTTAGAGGTTCTGTATGTTTGTTGCATGTAAAGATTTTCCAGCATTTGCTACAATTAAGCCATGGTTCCACAGTCATTGAGATGGGGTCTGAGCATTCCTCCTTTGCCAGTAGCAAAATTTGATCTGGATCAAGAATGGATACCTGACTAGTTTATAGAGAATACAGTGGCTCTACGCTGGTTACTAGGGAATCTCCATAAAGCCTAGAGCTCAAGTTTAACCCATCAGATATTTTTTTTTTTTTACTAGATTTGGAACAACAGAGTTTGATTGTACTGGGTCAGCATGACTTTCACTTGGTCATAGGAGCTTTAAAGCTGGATTTATAGCCTTGCAACACATATATCTGTCAATCAGATTTCCCTGAACTCTACATTTAAAAATTATCATCTATTACATGGTTACATTAAAATAATTTTGCTGGGTAATTTATTTTTAAATTATGATAATTATCTTGAATCAGATAGGAAAAACCTGACATTGTGGAAATAAGAAGGATTTCTGGCTAGGGTTGCTGAAAAACTGCTTGCTCAAGAGATCATAATCTAATCTGAGTGGATTGAAAGATTTGAATATAACTTAAATTTGAAGAGATTGTTGCTTGTTAATTATTTGTTAATTCATGTGGGTTAACGCTCATAAGCATTTTTGAATATGGGCTATACTGCACTCTGACAGCTTTGCATATCATCCCTACAGATGTCTTAATTTAATGAGATTCTTAAGCATTTGGCCAGTACCAGGCATACACCAAAATGTGTGCATATGGGTTTATTAAGGAACCTCCCAGCCCTCCTCCAGTAGCCATTAGGTAAAATGTACCTTCTGAGATTCAAGACAGCAGACTAGACTATCATAACTTTTGACTACATTAATTAATTTTGACATAATACAATTTAATATGTTTCTTTGTTGTTTTTTTTCAAAATGATGAGACTTCTTCATGTTTCTTAAAATTGATACATAAACAAGAATATTTCTGTTTGCCTCCTTGCTTTTTTATTTGGCATAAAATCTACAGAAGTACAATAAGGTGATATCCCTAAAAGCATGCCTGTGTATAATTTACAGGGCTATCACAAAGAAATCCTAATGACTTATACAAACATGACTATTAATAACATGCCTCCAGCCACAACATTTAGATGGTAGTAAGTTGTCATTGTATCAACGACTGCTTGAACCAATTCAATCTCATGTTTTCTTTTCATTATAGTTACTGTGTCCTGATGAATAGCCCTTGTATTTACTGTGTTACTTGTTCATTTTAGGAAGTTCTTCTTGATCTGCACAATATGGCTGGTAACCTTCCTGAAGTGGGGAATGAGGTTTTGACATTGCAGTATTTTAAAAATTGTCATATTTTTGTGTCTAGTACTTTTGGGTTTTCTCTGTATTATGGAAGAGCAATCTCATTATTTTGCATTTGTCTTAGGATGTGGATCCCCTAGCTCATAATGAGGCTAAGCTCGGTTATGCTAAGTACCATGCAATCATATATTAAATAATACTCTGTCATGCAAAGATTTCAGGCCATGTGTTATACTTTGCAGACTGCTACATCCATCTGCATAAAATACTATTTTATTCATGTAACTGGCCTTTCCATTCAGGATTCATTCTTGCCTGTTCAATGATACTTGGACTCTCCAATCATATTAATTTGTAGATGGGAGTCTTGAGTAATGACTGAATTGCTATATCTTACAAGAAATTCTAGGTGCCTTGTGCAGAAAAGTAGAAAAATAGTATATAGATAAATAAAATAGTGTTTTAGGAAAATAGTTAATTAATGCACAATTGCAGACAACCCCATGAATGCATATTCATAATAGAACTCCCGTTATTATGGAGAACTAAAAACTGAGACAGAAGTAAATAATATTCATTTATTGAACTTTCTTAACTCTATTTGAACAGTATGACAAAAAAGTAACCAAATGAAACACTAATCTGGGGCTAGAAAATACTGCTTCTAGGTTCCAGTGTAAAGACTTTAGTCACTTCCTCATCTCTTTAAATAAAAGGAGTCAAAACCCGGGGCTGTACGCTGATGCTAAGAGCTGCTGTGATGAGCAGCAGAGGTGGCTGAGGGGAATAATTCAATCCATTGCTTGAGGACACAGTCAGAAATATTCTTATATCTATGTCTGGTAGCCCAGACCATTTTAACTGCTATGCTAAACACAGGCTGTATTCACTGTTTTAAATATATTTTACTTGATCCTCTGAAACAGGAAAGAGTGAGGCCATTTTAGAAAGCCTCAAGAACCCTAAGCCAGTAACATAGGAAGATGAATACAAAACTTGAGTAAAAACAGAATACACAAGCATACTTCTGATTAACTCATAATGAAGGGTCACAATTAGAAAAATATCCACTCCATTGCCTCTAATTTTTATTATTGCAAATAATATATGGAATATAATATATGGAATATAATATATGGAATAATAGAATGTGTTGGGTTGGAAAGGAACTTTAAAGGTGATCTAGTCCAACCTCCCTGCAGTAAGCAGGGACATCTTTGACTTGATCAACTTGCTCAGGGCCTCATCAAACCTGACCTTGAATGTGTCCAGGGATGGGGCCTCCATCACCTCTCTGGGCAAACTGTTACAGTATCTCACCACCCTTATTGTAAGGAACTTCCTAATGTCTAATCTAAACCTACCCTGCTTTAGTTTAAAACCATTGCACCTTGTTCTATTGCTATGTGCTCTTGCAAAAAGTCCCTCTCCAGTTTTCTTGTAGTCCCCTTTAGTCCAGTACCTAAAAAGGTACTGGAAGGCTGTTATAAGGTCTTCCTGGAGCATTCTTTTCTTCAGGCTGACTATCTCTCTCAGCCTGTCTTTGTAGGAGGGGTGCTCCAGCCCTCTGATCATCCTCGTGGCTCTCTGCTGGACCAGCTGAAACAGGTCCGTGTCCTTCTTGTGCTGATAGCTCCAGGCTGGACACAGTACTCCAGGTGGGGTCTCACGATAGCAGAGAGACCTCCTTGATCTGCTGGCCGTGCTTCTTTTGATGCAACCCAGGATGCAATTGGCCTTCCGGGCTATGAGTGCACATTGTTGGTTCATGTCCAGCTTTTCATCCACCAGTACCCCCAAGTCCATTTCTGCAGGGCTGCTCTCAATCCCTTCATCCCCCAGCCTATATTGATAATGAGTATTGTCCTGGCCCAAGTGCAGGATCTTGCACTTGGCCTTGTTGATCTTCATGAGGTTTGCATGGGCCCTCCTCTCTAGCTTGTCCACATCCCTCTGGATGACATCCCGTCTCTCTGGCATGTCAATCACACCACTCAGCTTGGTGTCATCTGCAAACTTGCTGATGAGGGTGCACTTGATCTCACTCTTTATATCATTGATGAAGATATTAAACAGCAGTTGTCCCAGTATGATCCCTGACCACTTATCACCCCTCTCTATCTGGACATCAAGTCATTGACCACTACCCTCTAGGTGTGACCCACCAGCCAGTTCTTTATCCACTGAACAGTCCACCCATCAAATCTGTATCTCTCCAACTTAGAGAAGGATGTTGTGGGGAACCATGTCAAAGGCCTTGCTGAAGTCCACATAGATAATATCCATTGCTCTTCCCTTGTCCACTGATGTAGTCACTGATGTAGTAGATATTCCAGTCTTTATCTCTATCTGATGGGCAACTAAACAGTAAAATAATCCTAAAGAGCTTTCAAATTCAGGATGCTTTAGGTAAATTTGGGGAGGTTTCCCCAGAAAATACGTTGCTTGGCACTCAGATTGAGCAGTAGCCATTCTAGTTATACACAGAGCTATCCATGTTTGATGGGGAAAAAAAAAGAAATATCCCATTCAAGCAAAGATGCATTCATTCAGGTCATTCAGGGAAGAGCCAGGTAGTTCAAAATGAGCTGGCATAGGGGAACAAACATGATGCCATGCGGCTATCTCTGATTACCATCACCCGTCACAAAGCAGCAGGATCTATTATAGACAAACAAATAAAATGAGAGGAAAAGTCATAGAAAAGATGTCCTTGTGATAAAATCAGATGCAGAGTAGACTTTACCAAAGGAAGGGTACAAAACAGCTTCTAGAATTCAGAAGACATGTATACAACACATTTTGGAGGATGCTTGACAAAGGACTTCTTAAAAAGACAAGGCTACATAGTTTACTGTCCCATGAAACTTACTGTATCGTTTTTCTGAGTGATTTGGCATTAAAGGGATTCAAAAGATTGTTTCTCTGAGAATAGATAAACTATATTCTTAAACATATCTTGAAACCTTTCACTAATTTTTAATGGTCATCAAGACAAGAACTGACACCCCTTTACCTCCCACCAATTCTGCAGACACCATTTTCTTAATGGAAGGAGTCCAGAAGTGGGAGTTGAACATTTCCACATTCCATTGGGTTTTATACAATCTCTCATCATCCCAAGGAAATCAAGTACTCTAAGTGAAGAATCAACTCTCAAAGCACTGCACAAATAAATGAAATCTTTTTTGCACACTGGGGACCTTTTCATCATAGTTTTGATTTTCGGGGGATTTCACAACCTTTACTTGAGGGAAACAAATATTCAAATCCCAGCTAGACTGGAATAGAGGAAATATGCCAGGTTCAATTACCACTGGAGTTATCAGCCCATGAGATTTTTTTCCATTTGTATCTTCACCATCTTTTTCATGAAATTCAGTATAAACTATTCCTGGTATGTGGGACCATAGAAGGAGAGTGACCACTTAAACTAATCAGAAGAAGTCTCAGAGGGTACTGGAATCCTGAGCAACATATTTCAGATGAAGTCTAATACTGATGATTTTTAAAGTCTTCATTCCTCTGAATTTTCTGGATGTTAAAATCATCTGCACAAGCAGATACATATAATCAATATTTTTTGAACATAGTGAATTTGCAAGAACCAGTTATTTATTTTTTATTATTGTTTTGGATTAGATGAAATATATTAAATGTATAGTTTACTACTTGGCTACTTGGTGTGGAATGTTATTCACACTCAAATATTAAGAGGAGACAATTTATTACCCCTTAAAACCAAAATGAAATGAGCAGAAAAGACTTTAGATTTTTATATGTATAAAGAAATGCCACAAGAGAAGTGGTGATGTCCCTGGATATGTAATGTTTATGGATGATGATGGCAAAAGCATAAATTAGGTGGTATGGCCTGTATTTTCTATGGTTCCCCTCTTGTTTGCAGCTGATGTAACGTAACACCGTGGCATGGATTATGGATTTTCTGGCTATTTGCAGCTCTGTGTAATCGGCTGACTGCATGTGGTATCTGGATAGCTTTGACATTTTCAAATAAGTTTTGCGTAGCTTTGGGGGCTTCTCACATATTTTATCTATTTCTTTGTCCTTGAGGATTAACAGATGCGAACGTGATTAGCTCCCATGCTTATTATCTCTCATGCTAAACCTGCCCCCAGTCCCTAACATTTTTGGAATACCCCATCTACAAGATATTGCAGCCAACTACGTATACTGTATTATTGTTTCTAAAGTACTACTGAGTACTGTAGTATTGATTATCTTGTTTCCTTTCATCCTCTTTGCTACCTACTGTACTTCTCTCTGGTAGGTGCAGTGGACTTTTTCTCTGCCTTAAGCTCTGTCTCTGTAAATAAAGAGAAATGCATTGGGAGAAAAAGTTGACAGTTGCTGAAAATCCCAAAGAATGTTTCTACTCGACTTTTTTTTCCACCTTTGTTGCATATAATGGGACTCAGATTTTTACTAAAATAATGCAAGGGTTGAATTAAATCAATGACATTGCCTGCTTTAAAGAGATAAAAAAAGTCATCTCAGGAAATCAGCTGTGCAGTGCAGTGGGAGGGTAGACCCAGTCTCCATTTTTGTAAGAAACGGGAGTTCTNAGAAACTAGGGCAGGAAGAGCCTTGAGAGGTCATCTAGTCTATCGTGCCTTCCCCAAGGCAGAATCAGCTCTGTCTGTGTCATTTTGACAGATGTTTGACTAACTTGTTGTTAGAAACATCCAGTAATAGAGATTCTACCACCCCCTCTGGGCAGCCTGTTCCAGAGCTTTGTTGTCCTTACTGTTAGACATCAAGAAAGACTTTCCAAGCTTGGCTGCTCCGGCTGCAGTTTGAGTCCACTGTTACTTCTTTTTACCTCAGACATGGAGAACAGTTCAATTTGAAAAAGTCATTTTAAATATACAAACACGTTAGTGTTACAATCTGTAGATTACAAAGCAACT
>VZTM01005272.1:207285-222319 GCA_013400555.1 Jacana jacana | reverse complement strand
TCCTAGCTGCCAAGGTTAAAGAGCAAGTGGCATAAAGGGCTTTGGGGTTCCAGGTGAGAGAGGGATTGTTTCTGCACAGCAGGTAAGGGATACAGCTGGACAGATCTGTTGTGTACAAAATACTGAATTATCCCAACAATTCAAAAATCCAGAAAATTACAACATTCTCTGCTTACCAGTAAAGCAGACACTCAGCTGTGTAATTAGCCCTTTGAATGTTATGGCCATGGTCCAACCAGCTTGTTTGAGTCATGCATATTTTCTGGGAATATATTGGGATGCTCAAGGTACTCACACAGTACTGGCGGTTTGTTATATATAAATACTAAAAGTACTTCATAAATCCATTCTAAAGATTGCTTTTTCCTTGTTCTTACATTTCATGCCTAATTGTTTATAATATATCTTTCCATGTGTCATCTAACACATTATATTAAATCCTCTGAGCTGGTTTAGCTGCTTCAGGTAGAGATCATGGACTATATGAAAGGAAAGTAGACTAGATGCCCAGCCCTTACATGCCATGGTTTCAGGCAGATCTCTGACTTTAATTAATGAAAACCTGCCCTAAGAAGTCAGCTGTCAGAGTTGCCCAGCAATTTTACCTACTCATAGGAGTAGGTAAAAAACTCATAGGAGTTTTCAGAAAACTCATAGGTTTTCAGAAAACTCATAGGAGTTTTCATTTTACCTACTCATAGGCTTTGCATGATTTTTACTAATGGACTAATCCTCAAATCGTAAAGACAAATTTGAAGGCCATCAAACTGTGCCTCTGCATACCAGCACAAAAACCATTGCAACTTTAAAAAACAGCAGGAAAACAGCAGACAGGTACTGCAATAATGCCAAGCCAAGATGGAATAAGCAGACCCATATAAAAAAGTTCAAATTCTTTTTTTTTTTTTTTTTTTTTTTTGTGTTTTTTTTTTTTTTTTTTTTTTTTTTTTTTTGTGTGTGTTTTTTTGTTTATTTGTTTTTTGTTTTGTTTATGGAGCTATTTGGGTTTTTATTAATCTCTCTATGACAACAGCCTTACTGAGATACGCTGCTTCTTGTCTATAGTGAGTGCATTTTTCCCCTGACCTGACTTCATCCCTAAAAAGCATTCCACAGAGTTCTTCAAAGGACGCTTGCAAGGTTTCTTTGTGCACAGTTCTTCAGTCTAAGCAACATCTAAACTGTTAACTACAGAGCCAGCGGGAATCACAGAATATCCGGGATTGGAAGGGACCTTGAAAGATCTAGTCCAATCACCCTGCCAGAGCAGGAACACCTAGATCAGATATAGGAAAGCAGGAATTTATTCCATCAGTCTGTTCTTGCTGCATAGATGGAAGCTCACAGGCACCCTGTGCTGTGTATCCAAAAGCACTTTGGAGTGAAAAATGTCCTCTTGGTGTTAACTGTGTCCCAGCTCCCCAGGAGGAATTACTCTCCTCTGCTTCTGTGTTCCCTGTGCATCTCCTGTGCATAGCTGTATATTACTAATCATGGTAAACCCAAAATATCCATTAACTTAAACCAATATTAATACACATATAGTGCCTTCTTTTGTGGACTTTATGAAGTTTGGTAATATTTGCTTAATTTGGTGGCCAGTATAACCAGTATTCTCTCTTTCAGATTTAAGATTAATGCCTTTGTTTTTAATACACCTTAGTACTGTATTTTCTCCACAACTGCTAACATTCACTCTGCCTTTATCTTCCAAATCTCATTTGGTGTTACCCAGGTGCTGTTTTACTGTAATTTTGCCCTATCAAGATGCTGCTTTCTCATGCTATTTGGTTCCACTTCTGACATTTGAAAAAATAGTGCAGCATACTTCCCAATCTCCCCCCAGTATCTGATCTATCATGTGTACTTACTTGCTTGTATTTCATTATCACCTACTATTCGCATTTGCATTTATAAATCATGTGTGAAACTCATTTGCAAATCCACAGACCTTTTTCTTCTGCAATATTCTATACTGTAGTTAATATCCTTTAACATTAACTAAGGTATCATTTTATTGCACTGCTTAATATCACTGTTACAGGAGCTTTCCAGTGGTTTTTTGATTGTTTTTTTTTTTTTCTCTTTTGAAGACCTGGAAAGCTGTGTGGGTATTTTTAAGATAATTCTTAGAAATCTGGGAAATAATATTTTATTACAGTAAATTCTTACCATATTTTGCTTCTGAAAGTAAAGCTACTTTTTAAAGATATACATGATATACATGCATAGCAGAAGTTGTTGTGACCACAGACATTTCCATTTGTTTTATACTCATGTCACTTACAGGCAGCTGAAAGAACTTTAAAAAATATTCTTGCTTAGAAAGATTTGAATTCATACTAATGCTTTTCAGGGCAAGTTCAAACCTGTATGCAAAATTTTTCAAGCACTGGAATGTATTGCTTACCCTATCGGATAACTAACCATCTAGTTAGCTGAACAGAAACAGCAGGCAGTATGTTATTTCTGATCGTGTGTCGCACAGCTTATTGTTTTCCTTTTAATTAAATTGTTCCATGGTGTTCTACCCTTAAGATTGTGTGCTTGCATTTCATTATCACTTGATGTTCCACCTTGCATCTCATTTGAAATTTGCAAACCTGGCAGGTTTTTTCCTATCTTTGTTATAAATTATTACTGTATTTCTCATATCATCTGTTAAGAGTGCGTCCTGTTTTTAATGGTCTTTTCTCCAGCTGTTTCTCCAGTTCTGGATTTAGTCAACCTCAACTTCATTTCCCCCTACAAAGCCTCTGGATCTCCATGATTTTATTACTTTTGATTTACTTTCCATATGCAGCTTCCACCCTGATTTGTTGTTTTTTTCTCCTGCTGCCATGGATCACTTCTATTAAAAACTACTTCTTCTGATTCAAAATGAATGAAAAGGAAGGAAGTAATATGAGATTTATGGAGTGAAAAGAAAACTGGTTTCTTTCAGAGCGGGGAAAAGTGTAGTTGTTTCCTCTCAGTGCAGAAAAAAAAAGCTTCTAGCACATAGTAAGTTTTAATTTTATCAGCTCTAAAAAGACTAAGAAATCTGTACAGCTTGTAGCAATACAAGCTATACAAGCTTGGAACCAAACTAGGTAGAATGAATTCAGCTTCCTATTAAAAAATAATTATTATTATCTGTTTACAGAATGTTTAGGAAACTATCAGCTTCTGCTGATTAAGCTACACAGTAAATTGCATTGATATTTGGATTGCTGGGTTCTTTCCCCATTTGCCTGGGATGAGAGTGAAAGTTGCTACCTTTTTTTTTTTCCTCAATCCTGCCCTCTGTTGCCACTACGTATGTTTATGGATACTTAAAATTGTCCACAGAGAGATGGAGAGAACAGCTGAAACCCAGACTCCAGGTAGAAGCTGAAGGAATTTCAGAAAGAGTCCTTGAGTGCTATTTCACCCTTCAAATACTGTTTCTTTGTACGAGAAAAAACTGTCTCATAGAATCATAGAATCATAGAATCATTTAGGTTGGAAGAGACCCCTGGGATCATCAAGTCCAACCATCAGCCCTACTCTACAAGTTCTCCCCTACACTAGATCCCTCAACACCACATCTAATCTGCTCTTAAACACAGTCAGGGAGGGTGACTCCACCACCTCCCTGGGCAGCTGATTCCACTGACTTACCACTCTCGTGTGAATCTATCCTCAATCCATTTTGCATTCTGGCTTTGATGGTTTTTAAATCCAGCTCTGAAGTTTATGTCTTGATTGCCTTCCCATGTACACATAGCTTTACATATTCATTTGGAACTTACCATGCTATACTTTTACAGGCTCCTAAGGAAAAAACATGGTAGAAGGTGGCTGTGAGGGAATGGGCTACAGGGGCTGCATATGCCAACTTAGCTCTCTTTCAGCACTGCTCCTGGGGGCTTGAGCTGCCCTGAAGCCCTAACGGAGCTTCAAGCTCTCCTCCCATTGCACTTTATGGGAGTTACCCAGAGAGGTAACAACAGACAGATCCAATCTCTTCTACTAAGGGGAAAGTGCATTTACATCTCCCAGGGCCAGTTTTGATGAATGTAGTGTTATGTGTAGAGCGTAGAGGCAGGCCTCTTTACAGAGAAAGCCTTTACCAACCAGCTAAGAACTGTATGGTAGACAGTTGTCCTTCTCCTGTTGAACTCAGAGGAGGAGCCAAATCGACACTGTAGTGTGTAGGAGTGTAGGAGTTCGTGCCAAATGTCATCTGCCCATATACCAAGGAGCTATGCTCCATGGGATCATCTTTTGCAGAGCCTTGGAGGCAGGTTGGGTGGTAGGTAGGAGGTAAGGAGAAATAATGGGTTTGCAGATAAGTGAAGCAACCAGTCTTTCTTCATTTCCTACAGTACAGAAAGCATAAGGAGACTCTTGTCTTTAAAACAGTGTGGTCCTCAGCTGTTCCAGTTTCTATGTGTAATTCCAGCACAGGGAGTGAGAGCAGACTTGTATCTTTTCTGGTTATACATGCTCAGTCCTCTCTCATTTGATTTACAATTCAGTTATTAGATGTTTTTCTCTTAAATAATATTTTTGGGAGAAGTATTCTTCATTAGGTCTTTAAGTGGCATGGAAACTCAAGGTGAAAAGAAAGATTTAAGAAATTGTCATTGTTAGGAGAGAATAAATCTTTAACCTTGATAACATAAAAAGGCATATGGTAGAAATAGTTACTATAGCCAATACATCTAATTTAAAAATTACACAGTAGATGGATAAAACCTGTCTGTGCAGAGTCAGATTTTAAAGATTAAGTACATAAATGCACACCTCAGGTCTGCCAGTAAAACTGGCAGTCACATTGCTTATCGGTGTTCTTATCCATTTAAGTAAAATGCTTGTATATGAAAATGTCTGTGAACACTTTATTTAATATTCAGCAAATGTTACATGTTGGCAGTAGAAACAACATATTATAGGCTTGTGGTTTAGGTTATGATTACAGTGGAACACTGACCTTGCAGTCATAGCTTTCTCAAATGAAAAACAGCACCATTTTTTTGACAAGTATTATCTGGCACCTTTACATTGCTGTTAACTGAAAACATAAAATACTTGCTCAGGTGTCAGGTTCACTGAAAAATGTGGACTAACATTAGGGATGGTATCATGAGAGGAACTAGATGGGAATTTAGGACACTCAGTTTCTCAAGTATTTTTTCCTTTCAGGAAGCCCCTAGAATTAAATAGCATATTTTTCCTTTGTCACTAAATCTCTACTGCTGTAACTGTGAGGAGCCTGGATGTGATGAGAATTTAATATGGTCTGTCATCTGGAGCTGACTTTAACTCGGAGACTCTTCCATATATAGGAACATTTGCCTCAACCATTCTCATCCTACTGTACTCATAGGTGAGAATATTTGTTGGGGTGGAAGGAGAAGAGGTATAATGGAAGAAAAGATGTGTAAAAAGCTTCTTTCCCAGCTTTAACATATAAGTAAAAATTGACTTAAACTTTGCGCATTACTTCTAAGTCTTAATTCTATCTTCAGCTTTCAATGTTTCATGTTCTTGAGAGTGTGGCTAAACATGCAGACACCTCTGCATGGTGGTTCTTGTCCAGCATCATTGACCAGCGAGATGGCTATGGATATGGTTTGAGTCTCCTGCCTACACTGTAAAGCATCCAGCCAGTTAGATAAATACTAAAAGGACTGCTTTGCATCTGGGATAATGAAAGTTAGTAGTTGGACATCCAGGGATATTCATTACACGCTAGTGGCCAATTGTTAATTGGTATTGGCAGATTTTCTTTGCTGAAGAACTTAGAGGCTGTCACAGATGACCAGAACAGTTTTCATTGCTTGTATAGTACTGTAAGATGAGCATTTTTATTGATTGTGGTAAATGCATGTACTTTTCATAAAGTGTTATGTTTTATGGCAGAAAATTGCAATTTGTCAGACATGTACTTATATTGAATCAAATCCCAGGATTAGGTATCTCCTTTTCATTATTATCAAGGAGTTAATGAGTTGCAACTCAAAAAGCATTGAAATTAGGCATTAACATCAAAATCTATACAATTAAACATGAAAACTACTCCTATAATATCTGTACATAAAAACACCACAACTTTAAAATAATGTTCCAGACTCGAGAACTACATCTCTCAAGAAGTAACTGGGTGAGTTTACTGGGCAGGTGGACTACTTGCATAGTTGCAGGGTTAACTGTCTCCCAAACTAGAGTTTTCAAGACCCCTGCAAACATGAAAACATCCATATTGAGGCAGACTGGAAAGTCCACTGATGTATTTCATCCCTAAGAGTTGCCATTGGCAAGCAGTAGGGAGGAGAGGATGACACAAATATATAACACTATGTTCCCAGTCTGCCTCCCAAGAAATCTTTGGTGTAGAAACTACCAAAGATTGAATCTGGGGATTTTGAGCAGATGACATAACCACTCCCATATCCTCTTCCAAACCAACCTTGTCTTCCTCTGACTCAACACTCTGGACTAAGCTTTTCTCCAGTACTTCAAATTCTGTAAGGAATTCTCTGTTTTTGAGAATAAAACCATTTGTGGATAACTTTTTTCCCCCTAAGAATATGTGGGATGGTAGCAGAAAATAGAATGAAATCATCAGTACTGAGTATATCATAGGTATAGTATATCATGGGTATTTTCCTGAAAACACTTGAAATTTCATGTGAAATAGTGACACACTTTCACTGCTTTTCTGTATAATTACTGTTTTCTGATACTTTTTGTCTGTGTTAAACTAGAGTAAAGTTCCTCTGGACACACTTTCTCCTGACCCAAAAGAATATGACTAAAGTTTGTAAAACATGCCAAACCCTTTCTCACTGCCATCCTGGCTGGTGATTCATGACTTGGGGTGTGAAAAACAAAACAGAGGCAAAACACACTTCAACCTGCTTTATGCATACAATGATGAAAATATTTTTATTTAAAAGAGAGACAGCTGTGCAGTAGTTATTTGGTCCATGCTGCTTGAGGGACAGTGGGGAAAAGGGTATTTTTGTGATTGGTCTTTAGTGATTCCCATACAGCTTTGTGGCTGCAACTCCAGCTGGAACTGGAACTGTAATAACAACACTGCAATACACCAGTTATGTTGCAAGCATTTCTGGAGTTGTACTTCACGTTCGTATCCAGTTTGATTGCTTCCAGACCTCAGACATTTAATTTGTTATAAAAAAAACCCCATACTAATGAAAAAAAAAAAAAAAAAAAAAAAACAAACCAAAAAGCTTTATCTAGCTGAAAAGCACTTGCACGCTCAAAGGCCTGTGAACTTGCATTATGTACACTTAAATTAAATAGCCCGTTTATTTTGGAAGTATTATTCCTATTGCTGTCACCAGCATTTGTTTTGTAGCAGTGCAAAAGGGATAGTGAACTGTGCTAAGAAATCCTTTTCTCTCCAGTGGCTAAGATTAAGTACCTTTGTGTAATACTTGTGTGCAGAGATGCACACACATACCAAGAGGGGTGGGCAGAGCTTTCAGACGTATTTGACTGGGGTAGGGTACTTGAAGGCAAAGGGGTCCAAGATAGTTGGGTAGCATTCAAGGACTGCTTCTTCCAAATTCAAGATCAGAGCATCCCAACAGGTAGGAAGTCAAGAAAGGGAGCCAGGAGACCTGCATGGTTAAACAGGGAACTGTTGGGCAAAAATCAAGTGGAAGAGGAGAGTTTACACCTCATGGAAGGAGGGGCTGGCCACTTGGGAAGAATATAAGGCTGTTGTCAGAGAATGTAGGGATGCAACTAGGAAAGCTAAGGCCTCCTTAGAATTAAACCTTGCTCAAGGACAACACAAAGGGCTTCTTCAAATGCATTGCAAATAAAACTAATACAAGAGGCACTGTAGGCCCACTGATGAATGAGGTGGGTGCTCTGGTGACAGAAGATACAGAGAAGGCTGAGTTACTGAATGCCTTCTTTGTCTCTGTCTATATTGCCGGAGGCTGGCTGGAGGAGCCCCATAGCTGTGAGGCCCTAGAGGAAGACAGGATAAAGGAGGAGTTTGCCTCAGTTGACGAGAACTGGGTTAAGGACCAGTTGAGCAGTCTAGACATCCATAAATCCATGGGTCCTGATGAGATTTGATGGGTCCCTGAACTGAGGGAGCTGGCGGAAGTCATTGCTAGGCCACTCTTCATCATCTTTGGCAAGTCGTGGGGAACAGGAGAGTTGCCTGAGCACTGGAGGAAAGCATTTGCTCTGGAATATTGTGTCCAGTTCTGGGCCCCTCGGTTCAAGAGGGACAAGGAACTGCTTGAGAGAGTCCAGGGCAGGGCTACCAAGATGATTAAGGGAGTAGAGGATCTCCCATACAAGGAAAGGCTGAGGGAGCTGGGTCTCTTTAGCTTGGAGGAGACTGAGGGGCAACCTTATTAATGTTTATAAATATGTAAAGGGTGAGTGTCAGGAGGATGGAGCCAGGCTCTTCTCGGTGACATCCAATGATAGGACAAGGGGTAATGGGTGCAAGCTGGAACATAGGAAGTTCCACTTAAATATGAGGAAAAACTTCTTCACAGTGAGGGTGACTGAACACTGGGGAAGGGGCTGCCCAGGGAGGTTGTGGAGTCTCCTTCTCTGGAGACATTCAAAACTCACCTGGACGCGTTCCTGTGTGACCTGATCTAGGTGTTCCTGCTCCAGCAGGGTGATTGGACTAGACAATCTTTCAAGGTGCCTTCCAATCCCTGATATTCTGTGATTCTGTGAGATGTGCATAGGTATACAATTTAGTTTTCTTTATTTTGAAATTAAACAAGTGCAGAAATTCCAGGATCATGTGGAGATTCCTAATCAGCAATTCTCTCTGTAATTTTAGAAAAGAGTTCGTGAGAGCTTTGTGTACCAATGTACCAAACATGAAATCATTATGAGCTAATTGCAAGTTAACTACTTTAAGCAAGGTACTGTTTGCCTTACTACTCTAATATGATTAATAATTTTATATGAAATTATTTTACCAGCATAACATAGTAATTATAACCAGGACATTTTTAACATAGACTTATCAAAGAGTTCTCAATCTTGCAACTCAGTAGCCTAAAATGGGAGCCTTGCACAGAGTTGTGCTCTGAATTGTCACTTTAGTTGCTTGTAGTGTTTTGGATTAAATTATCATGCTTACTGGATAATCCTTGGAGCCTGCTGGTCTCCGTGTATTGATTATCTAGTTGGCTGAGCTACCCAGTGAAAAAATTGCTATGCCCCACAGAAAAGAAGGGACATCTGTCATGTGCCCAGTAAAGTTGCAGAAGGAACTGCGGAAGCTGGGAATTCAGGTACCTGGATTCAGAGTTGTCTCTTTGTGTTGCTTCTGAGCTCCTTCTGTGCCCTTGTAAGCTGTAGGAAACTGATCTCTAGCTGGAGATTAATGTGAGAAAAAGGAAATGGTAGGAAAAAACTATATACTATATACGATGGTTTTCCAATAGTGGATGTGGGAGAAAGGATTTAAAAGTGAAATGGATGACAGAATTTCTCATAATTCTAGTTAAAAACTTTTTCAGATATGTTTATCTTCTTACTCCTTGCCCTTCCCACTTTCTCTGGAACTTTTATTTCCCAAGGAAGTCAGTCCTTAGGACAGATTGAAATGTACAAAAAATACAACCTGAAAAACCATTCTTATATGAAAATAAGGTAGCATTTTCAGATTTTAATTTTTTTTTCAATACCATAGCTTAGAAGAGCACTCACAGGGTTAAAAGCCATGGAAAACTTTCCACTTTCTCTTATTTCTGCCACTGTCCTTAATCCTTTTCATTTATTCAGATATCTACACAGATGACTCACTTAAGATTGAGAAACCATTGGTAAAAACAGCTGAAGAATTATTTGGTGGGTAGACTAAGATATGCAACGCTTCTGTGATCCTTTCTGATCACAAGTACAATACTGAAAGTAGCAGGTGTATTGGTGTTCCCAATTGTGGGAGGGGAACATTGGTGCTTGGATAGTAACAATGTCTGGAAAAAGATGCAGAGGCAGGGGGCCATACCCAGGTCAGCAGTGGCAGAGTCAAGGAGAGACCTTGGCACTGCTGGGAGTATTTATCCGTGTTTATTCTTCAGTTCAATCTTGCCAACTCTTGCTTGTCCAGTGTAAGGGGAAGACTTTCTCAGGAAAGCAGGAAGAAATGGTCTAGCATCAAAGCTTTCTGTTAAATATAAAACAAAACTGGAGAAACCAAAGATGCAAATCCCCTTCGTGCTGAACTCAGAAACCTCTCAGTACCTTGGGTGTATTTGGGCCAGTGGTTAAGAACACTTCTTCAGTGTGGGAAGAGGTGAAGTGGAGGAGGATGCCCGCAAATGAGTTGTGGATGTGTGAGGTCAGGAAGGCTGGGTAACAACTGGGCAAGGACAGGATGGTATTTTGCTGTGAAAAATAACTGCAAATGGATCTGTAAGTGAATGCCAGGCATGAAGGTTTTGTGACAGAGATTAAAAGGCTTACTGTGCAAGTGGGTGCTAGTGTTTATGGTAAGGAGAAAGGGAGGTTTTAAATTTACTTCTGCTTAAGGTGGAGGCACTTTTTTTTGGACAACTTTGCAATATTTGCCAGGGTCAGCAATTCTTCATGCCCATGGTCAGTGGTCTTCATGCCCATGGTGGATGCTCTACAGAAGCAGATTAAACAGTAAAACTTTGGAATTTTTCAAAGGAAGTTTGGAGGTTGCAGAGTCCTGTTGGCTCAGATATTTGGGAGGTTTTAGTCTAAATCATATTTGGATTGTTTCAGTGGCTTATACTTCACAACTGAGCAGTTTGTAATCAAGATACTTTCTCAGTGTTTTAATCTTTCTACGTATATTACATATTTTCTGTTGCTGAAGGTGGTTACCAATAATTGCAAAATTGTGGGAACTATTTTGAAACAGCATGAAATTCTTACAGTGTCATCAGCTTTTTAACTTTGCAGACAGATGTTGTTTGATAAACCCTTGCTGTCTGAATACCTCTGCCAGCTTTCATCTTGCACAACACTGCCAGAAATACAAGACATCATTTACTGTCTAGTCATCTCATTTGTTCCATATCTTAGCCAAAATAAATTCTGTCTTGCCCTACCCATTTCCTGAGGAAAGTTGTTGGTTCTGTATCTTTTCTTTGTCAGGGAAAATGGTTCATTTCATCTGGCTAAAGCAGCCTAACAATGAGAATTAGAAACATCCAGATTCTCTGGATTGTCTACAACATGACAGATACCACATTTGGGATCCCATAGCTGTCCTCTGAAACAGGCAGCTTTGGAGGTGATTTGTGTCTGCCCACAAATGAGAACTGTGTGCTTGCTACCTATCTATCCTCATTTTAGAGTTATCTTAAAATGATGAAGCTACTGATTTCATAAAGGTGTGTTTTTATGAGGAGATACTAATAGTAATTTTATGGGAAACTATTGATGTATGTATACAAGGAAAGACATTTATGTATATTAGGGTGTAAGATTCAGGAAATCAGGATATCTGGTTTTTCTTAATAGTTTCTTTTATTTAATTAACAAGTATTACTTTGATTGCATTCACCTGAAGAATTCATGAAATGTAGTTATCTCTTGGTCAATAAATCTCAACATGTCTTTGTCAAAGTAGTAAATCCACCTCTTTAAAGGACAATGTGAAAATCTGTGTTAAACTGTGGTCTGCTACACACATGTCCATTCTCCTTTTGTTTTCTTTGAACACAGAACACAGTAAAATGTATTGTGTAGCATACCAGTTTGATATCACTTTGATAGGCATGATGTGACCTTACATACACACTCCAGTGTACCCAAATCTGTAGTCTCCCAGTTCCCACTCTGCAGGATTTCTGCGATGTTGATGGAACCCTGTGATTTTGCAGAGCAGCTGCGATGACCCCTCACCCTGCTCACTGCTTCTGACAGCTGCCTACCATGTGTAGAGGAAACCTCACAGTCTAAAATCTCCCTCAAAAAGTAAAGATCTTTAGATAAACATGCTGGTCTGATTATGCTAGTATTTTAAAAATAAATAGTTTAAACTCAGAACTTTTTGTGTAGCTCTAAAAGAGCAGTAGCTAAATATTAGAAGTATTATGCCTGGTAAAAATAATGGACATGTGATACAGTGTCTCCCTTTCAAAAAAGAAAGAAGAAAAGTTCAGTAGAAACAGTGAAAGGAATCCTAAGCATAATCTACATAAGAAATTAGTTACAAACAGACAGTTTACTCTGTTAGGACAAGTTTGACTTGCTAAGCAAGGCTTATCAGGTTCTTCTGGTTTATGTTGAGTAGTGTCAGAACTACCTGAAGTCTGAAAAACTTAGCCATCCAATAATTCATGTATCAAATGAGAAAGGCTGATTTCATCTGACTTGTAACTTTTACCCACATGGTAGATTTACTTCTGTCAGGATTTTTATTTAGGGGAAAATAAAATGGATTTGAAGGGAGGGGTATAAAATGCAACCGAAGAAAAAGCTGAGGGTTTTGTAGTTGCAGGGTTGTTTTTTTTAAATACCACAACTTTTAATCATTGTTAGGTAAAAACAGGTTGGCATTGTATTTCTTAAGGTGTTTCATTCACATACAGTACCACGAGTTGCATCATTGCTAATGTTTTCTTGCTGAGCTACCATCATCTTTTGTCTTGCTGTCATTGATGTACCTTCCCCATTTGACCGGAGGTCATTATCCTGGTGCCCAATTGCATTGCAGCTGCTGAGCAGGTTACCTGCATGAGGCTTCTTATCTAGACAAATGTTTTAACAGCGCTTTTGCTCCATGATGACACAAACTGTTCCTCAGAGGTCAGATTCAAATGAATTAGCAATGGTTTGATAGCATGTTCCCTGTACATTCACACACTCATTCAGACCCAGGAGAAGTAAAAATTTCACCTTTGTGAAATGAATAAGAAGAGTGATTAAAGTGTCCTTTTACTTTTTTTCAAGATTTGCTTCTCCCAAGTAAGCACTTGTCTGTTGTTTTCATTTAGTATTTTTAAGTGTCACTATTAAACTGGGTTGTCAAAAGAATGCCATTTTACAATGACTTTTGACAACTGTACGGTAATCATAATAGCCAATTCTCACAAATAAAATGTGTGCATAATGAACACAATTCACTATTTAGAGTTCACACATTTTTAATGTGTTAGCTAATCCTATCAATATCTTGCCTGAAAAATTGTAGCTTTGAGACTATTAGCCATTCCCTGGTCATTTTTCAGTAGTTTCTTTCTGTGTGTGAGTGATAATCGAGACACCAAATTACAAGTGAGAAAATACCCTAAGGCTAGCTCATCTGGGCTAAGATTTGACAACATCTATGTAATACGTGTACTCCACAGCCAGATAATAACATTAAAACAAGATGTAAGAGCAGTTAAAATGCATTTTTAGGGTACAAAAACGTTCAAGAGGTAACAGAGAAGTTCATTTTAGTATTCATTTCAATTACTTCATGTTGAGCATAACATAGATGTCTATGTTTAAGAGTAAAGAACAAAGAGGTGGGAAAAAAAGAAAACTTTTGTGTTTTGAACTAACTTCTATACTATCAATTTTAGATAAAAAGGTCTAACAAGTACATATTAATCATGTTCAGGGTTTTAATAGATTCTGACAGCCTTGTTCCAACCAGAAAAAGATGCGTACAAAAGCTAATCCTCTGCATATCTAAATAGATATTTGAGGGTGTTCCTTGATTTGTGAAACAGTATTTGATATGACCTTGCTGAACAAAAGTGATGAGCACTGTAATTTGTCATACAAAGAAAACTTTCTTTTTGTCTCCTATTCATACAAACCTCAATTTAGGAATGTAGCCTAACAACTATTTAGTTTTAGGGATGTGATTAAGACCTACTGAAGTAAATTGAAGTTTCTGGAGGTGCCAGTGTGAGGAACAGGAATTCTCTCAATCTGGACTAAATTTCCTTTAAAATTTAAAACTTCAAAGGTTAGAACAACAGAGGCAGGATTGAGGTCACTCTGGAGTGGAGGGAGACTTTCAGGTGAATAGGAACTGATTCAATTAGTACTTAAAATAATATGTGATGTCTTTCTACTGTTTGCTGTCTCCAATGGAGATCAGAGACTGTCTGCTGGGAAGGATATGAGACTCATCTGAACTATTGAGGCCATAAGGATGCAGCGAGGATATAGACAACTGGCATTTTTATTTTTCAGTTAGGGTAATTATTTGCATTAGCTTAATCATGCCCATATAGCTTGGTTCTCGCAAGGAAGTTTTCTGCTTTGGTACTAAAAAGTTATGAAAGACTGCCACTAGAATTTGATTTTTGTTTGCTGTATGAATTTATTTAGAGTATGCCAGCAGCTGCTACAGCCAGTGAACCTAAATAAAAGTCTGTTGGATTTCTATTTAGCAGCAGACTCCAGTTTTTTCAGTGCCATCACCATGTAACCTTTTAATCTAGTTCTTGTCCTTGACTTTTCATATTCTATGTATTTAACCCAGATATTTTGCAGATATTTTGCATTAAGTGCTTTAGAAAACCTGATTTACTGCCTCAAGGAATTAACCAGAATTCCCCTATTCTTGCTTTATCTACATTCATTTACACAGCCCATTTATTTCTAATAAATACATTGTCCAGATCATATTTCTTTGCAAACTCTAAGCCCTGAAAATAAATTTATGCAGTGACATAATGAAAATAATAAAAACTGTCTTGCATACTACTCTTATTCTTTCTTTAAATATCAGCTTCCAAAGGCACAGTGGGTTCATATTCTCCAAACTAACACCACCTTTGAGGTTCACACCACAAAGCTCTAATTTTCAGTCAGCTTCTAATAGGATTCTATCAAACTACAGGGTATATGATTAAAAGCAAAAAAAATCTAATTAAGAAAAATATTTTTTTGTAGGCAAAGAGCAGTTTGTTTTCATCATTTTTACAAAGAATGTTGTTTATCTTGGCTGAAAACTTAAACTTGTGGGACAAAGGAAGATTTATGAGGTGATCCCCAAAATCACACAGTTTTTGTGTTGCAATGCTGTTTTGCACTAGAGTCCCTACAGCTGAAGGTTTAACAGTGT